>JAOANR010000005.1:2683932-3106962 GCA_030278955.1 Hygrophila difformis | reverse complement strand
ATACACAGCTTGTAGGTCAGGGTAGTGCTCACCCGTGATCACCTCTCTAATAGATAGGTTCAGTCCCAGCTCGAACTTCTGTGCCTTCTCTACATCAATTGGCACCAGTCTCGGCGCGAACCGCACCAACTCCTTGAAACGGTTATAGTATTCTTGGACCGTTTTTCCTCCTTGCCTCAGTGTCAGAAATTCCTCGTACATGGCAGCCTTTGTGCTCATGGAATAAAAATGATCCCTAAGTCGATCCGTGAATTCTGACCATGTGTAGGGCTCGTCGTACTCCGCATGTTTCCATTGGGTGGCTTGCCACCAATCATCCGCCTCGCTTCCTAAGTAGTATGAAGCTACGTGAACCTTTTCCCCGTCGGGACACTTTACGGCGTTCAACAGCTTATCGAACGTCCGTATCCATTCCTCTAGCTGAGCCGGGTCCTCTTCGCCAGCGTAGTGGGGTGGTTGGTAAGGGTTTACCAAGGCTAAGTAGTTGACTCGGGTTACCGGTGGTGGTACACCCGCTTGTGCACGTTGCACTTCAGCATTTCCTAATACTACGAGAACTTCCTCGACAGTCCTTAGACGCTCATCCATATTGTTGGGAACATGAGGCACTCGCCCTCCTACGTTCTGAGGAATCTCATTATCGTTCAGCATGTTGGGGAGGTCAGAGTCAATGTTGTTTGGGATTACATTCCTTGGTCTTCCCCTAGGTGCCATTCTCTGTTTTAAAAGCACGCGAAGATAAGCTTCTAATCTAAGGCACGTTAGAGTCAAGAAGATCTGAAAGATAGGAATGGTAGGGGAGAATGATAGACGTGGCACGCTAAGTATTCTTGTTCAACATCTAAGACTTAAGCAAAATTAGTCCCAAGTTAGCACCACTAAGTAGATGTGAAGCCGACATCTACAACTAGGAATGTTATTTAACACAGATAATTCACATAAAAAGGTTAGCACAAATATGTGTGTATGCATGTGAATCCCCCCTCTCGGAAAAAAAATTTTCATGTAATATGATTTAGACTTGTCAAAATAATTTGTATACATATTTTCCATGGGTTTTAAAACAAAACTCATTCCACGCAAATAATGCTTTAAAAACTTAAAAATAGTAGTTAAAAGTCTTGGGCCTCTATATTGAGCCAATAATAGATTTTGGGCTCCAAAAATATAAGTATTGGGCTAAAAATTTGGGTTAAAAATAATTAAATAAAATATTGGGCTTTCAAGAATTGGACTTTTAAAAATTTAGGCTTTAAAAATAATAGCCTTAAAATATCCATAGTTTGAAATAATAGCTTTAAAAATATTCCGGGCTCTGATACCACTTTGTAACACCCCGGATTTGATAACCCAGACCGCGGTGCCACCGCCACACCTCCCTAGCAAGACACGGTTTCTCCGAGCTTGCTAAAGAGATGCAAGGCTATATGTGTTGGAAAAAGTTTAAAAGCAAGTCCGCAATTACCTAAAAAATAATAATGTAATACCATCCATACATGACAATAAAAATAATAAGTTGCAGCGGAAATTAAAATACAGGGCTGACATGGCCAATACTCGGGTTAACAAGCCCGTATGCAAGTCATGTAAAACAAATAATTAAATGCCCAAAGTGATCCCCCGATGCATGATCATGCTCCGTACTCTATAATGGAAAAATGAACAACGGGTTTTATCAGTATATAAAATACTGAGTAAGTTAACCCCTAACAAAACAATTTAAGGGGTTACATATGTTTAATTAAAATTACACTTTTCATGCGTTACGAAATTAATTTAAAATTCATAGTTTACTTGTAGCGGGAAAAAAACATGATTAATTTATTCAAGACGAGAATACATAATTTAAGGACTTAATTTAAAGGTGTAATTTAAAAGCATAATTTAAGAACGTAATTTAGAAGCATAATTTAAAAACATGGTGAATAAAATTTAAGCATAATTAAACACTCACACAAGTCTTTTTTATATTTTATCCCGCAACTAAGAAGAGGACACCACACAAGGGAGATCACTAACGAGGCAATCTCAATAATCATAATCAGTTAGCCGGTGAGCCGGCGGCCGCAACCATATCAGTGTTGACTGCCGTTTTGGCTAGCAATGTATCTCGATTGCCATTCCGGCAAGCCATGTGTATCTACTGTCAATTTGACAGGCATGTATGTCAACTGTCATTTGACAGGCCTTTCAAGCGGTTTCACTGCCACTCGGGCAGGCCGTCTATTTCTCACTGCCGTTTTGGCAGGCCATGTACACAACTGCCGTTTTGGCATAATAAGGAGATCACTAACGAGGCAATCTCAGATAGTAAGGAGACCACTAATGAGGCAGTCTCAAAGATAATGATAGCATGAAGAACGGCTCAGCCTAGTGAACGGGATTTTTCAAAATTTCGTATTTCAATGTTATCAAAATATTCGATATCGCGTTTTCTCAAGTTCGAAAAATTCGATTCGACGCAGTTTACGCCTTTCTTAATTAAAAAATCATCTTTACACCAATAATTCTGAATTTTACACAGTAGCTCAAAAACACACACACGAACAACTTTCATGTTTTAAGTTTTTGGAAATAAGATTTCGAAGTGAGTCAAAATTCGAGTTCTTTACAAAAGATAATTTCTGTCTCAAAAACTAATTTCGCCACAGGTTCGTGCAACGCCGATTAAAAATTTATTTCAAAGCCAATTGATCTGAAATTTGTACAGGAGATACATGACACATTAAGGAACAACTTTCATGTTTTAAGAATTTAGAAATAATGAATTTTAGATGCTCAAAAATCGACCATAACACGCTGTACACGCGCGGACTCAAAAGGTGGTTTAAAACAGTTCTGAAAATCGGCCATTTTGACATATCAAATGAACTCCAAAATTCATGAAATTTTATATGCATAATATAGACACAAATATCTACAACTTTTGTTTAGAAATGCAAAGTTGAATCATTCCAAAAGTGGGTGAAAAACATGCATCAAGTCGAGTAAGAAAATCTGTCAACAGTTTTAAATGTTCGGTTTGTCACAGAAAGTTTACGGTGCGATTTGGGATAGCAAATCTTAATGTAAATGGCTGAAATTTGGACACAAGGTATATTAAATTCTTAGGAACAAAATCTATGTTGAAAAGTTTTCGGTTTGAAAGGTCGAGTTTTAGGCGAGTTTTTGAAATTGGACGAAAATAGGGTTTTTGAAAACCGATTTTTGTTACGAGTCTAGATCTTAAGTTTTAAGCAATAATAAACCACAAAAATTGGTGAGTAAGGTCTTAACTTACATATCTGGAGAATAGGGTCACTGTAAGGGATTTCCGGACGTCCTAAGGTCGCGACGAACGGCCAATTTCTCCGATCGCTTTTTGTTCGTCCCCCGACGTGAAATCGTGGCAAAGGAAAGATGGTTAGATTTCGAGTTTTTGAGACTTATGGATGAGCTACACACTATAATACAACTTACCAAGGTCCTAGAAGGCAGTGGCCTTGTCTCGCTCGTCCCGTCTTCGCCGGAATACTCGTCGGGAGGTTGCCGGAAGTTCGTTGGAGAGGTGTTTGGCTTTGGGAGAGATTGTGGGTGTTTGGGGGGCTGCTCAATGGTGAATAGAGTGGGGGAGGCAGCCCTAGGTCGGGTAAAAGCTTCCCCACTCGTCCGATTTAGTTACCAAAGTCGGGAGGCGTAATTTTGGCAAGATATCGCCATGATCGCGCGATTTGCAGCTGTCTGCTGCTTGGCGCGCTCGTGGCGCGTTCCCGCGCGGCTCCGGCCTGGGCCGGGTCGTGCGATCCGTCGGGCCTTTTCTCATCTCCTTCGGACTTCTGTCCTTCTACGTTTTCGGGCTCGACTTTTCGGGTCGTTCTCGGGTTACGATTCCTTTCTTAAATTTATTTCGAATCCAATGGATTTCATATTCGAACTCTTGAATCCGTCGAGTTTGAATCCGTCGGCTTGAATTCGTTGTCTTTTGGCTCCCGTGCAATAATTTATCTAATTAAATTATTTCCGACTTCACGGGTTCTTGGAATTAAAATTCTTTTCCTTCTTGAATTTAATTCCAATTCTTTTGGGATTAATCCATGGAATATCTTTGGGCTTCCTTTCCCTCTTTCATCCCATTTCGACTTGATCAAAATTTGGGTTCGAATTCTTTGAATTTATCGGTCACGCCATTTCCGAGCAATAATTTATTGTAATAAATTATTTTCTTCTCGGAAATAAATTTTATTTCGTTTCTTTGGGCGTTGTAAAAACCCCGGGTATTACAGGATCGTAGGGTGGCCATTGAAGAAATCAAATGGAGAGCTAGCCTTTGGTGGAAGGCTAAGCCGTAGAGGTTTGAGTTGGGAGGAATTTCTTAGACGGCCTAACACTATCTCAGCTTTCCAAATAAAAGGTAAGCCGTAGAGGTTTGAGTTGGGAACAGCCAATAAACGGTTGTTGGAAAATCAATACTGATGGGTCTGCTCTCGGGAATCCCGGCCCGGCAGGGATTGGTGGAGTAACTAGAGACGATAGAGGCGAGGTAATTTTCATCTTATCGGACTACATTGGAGTAACAAATTCGGTCAAAGCTGAAATCACAGCCATAAGTCGTGTTTGTCTTTCTTTACTTCGAGACAAAGGTTTCCCCCTACAAAAGACCATTTTCGAGTGCGACTCAATTAATGTGGTGAAGTGGATCAAGGACCCGGGGACGGCTCCATGGACTTACTAAGAACTATTCGGCTCGATAATAGCGGTTTTGAGTTGTGCAGGCGAGGTGCGCTTTCAACACATTTTGAGGGAGCGCAACTCTCTAGCCGACTATTGGGCCAAACTTGGTGCTTCCGGAAATGGCGAGGTAGGAGCTTGGTACTGATTGCGGCTCCCTGTTGATGGGTTTGAGGTACTAGTGTTCTGTTTCGAGAATTATCAGGTTTCACTCAACATTTGGGATTCTGTATTAGATGTTATGTTGTGTATGGGTGAGCACTAATGGTGAAGGGGAGTGCATGATAGCCTGGGGGAGGAGGCAGCCTGGAGATGTCCTATTTTTTCTATGTGTAGGCAAAGTTTTGTGAAAAAAAAATATATAAATATATAAATAAATTTTATGCAGGTATTAAAGAAGTGGGAGCGGGGAATATAAAAAGGATGGATGCTTTGTTCTGGATACTATTAATGCTGGAGAACCATACAGGCTATCTTGTGACTTCTGCTTATGCGGGTGGCCTAGACTGCTATCTTGTGCAATACTCATGTTTAAGAGGACTGAAGTTATGTTGATTCTAAGGGCGATACTGCTACATTTGTGTTACATAATGGTTGTCCATAGACTGCTACAGAACTGATGTCTTCTACTACTGCTTATCAGAGTAAACTTACATCTTGCCCGGTGAGATCTGATCCTTACACTTCCTAACGTATACATTGGTGATATTCTTATTGACATTCTTGAATTTGCTTAATCATACATATCGAGCCTGCATCAATTCATTTCCAGTGTATTGAAAGGATAAGGGCATTGGCCTATCCCGTTCGGCTTCATTTCTCCCACACTCTCCCCTTCCCATTATGAGCCATGTTTGAGCCAAAATTTTACCATATTCATTTTCACTTCACATCTGGTCCGATAACATTCAGCCTTCTTCTTGTGCCATGCAATCTTTGCTTTAGGATGTTCAGGGAAGGGTCAGGATTATCATTTGGAAAATTCTTTGTGAGGAATCAAGTTTGGCGGAGATCCAATTAGTTAGGGATTGGGGCTCAGGATTCGATATAGAGAAGCTGTGTTCATCATAGGATCTTTTGATTTAGCTGCTTGTATTGGGCTGCCCCGAAAAAAAAAAAGCATTGTGAAAAGAAAAAAGATTGGAACGATATTTTATGTAGAAAAAAAATTTAAAAGAGCAAAAAATATAATACAAGGGGTGTATTCTGGAGTATTGTTTGAGGGGCAGTTACAATTTGAAGAGCTTGTTGCAAGTTGCAGTTAGTATTGAGTTGAGTTTCATGGTTTAATGGATTAGCTATGTTCATGGTGTTGGAATTCTATTGTTTATTTACATTTGTTGATAGATGAGATGAATATAATGGTCTTAACTGTTTTGGTTGTAAATTGGTCTTGGAATCTCAGACTGCTGAGCTCCGAATCTTTGTGTGAGCATTCATTGTCGATCCCTCACCCCATTTTAATCTGCTTCTTATCCCTACCCTTGGCCTTTTTATCCTATCCTTTGTCCTTTTATTTTCAATACACTGGTTTTGAGTACTATATAGGGGAGATGTGTTCTTTTCAAGCAAGTTTATGGGATTGTCTTTGGATTCACCATTCCTACGGCTGTTGTCACTCCTGAGATGTTGTATCTACCGGGATGGTTGCTGTGTTGGTTGATAGTTAAACTCTGTGATTTCTATTGGAGAAGGGAGGATGAATGAAGTACTACAACCTTCCGAATTGGATTTTGATTTTGATAGACAACACCTTAAAGGTTACTGAAGATACTATTATGTTTGAGGATGCTGTTGCAACAATACTTCGATGATTCATGACCTTTGCTGCTTCGGATCGATTGATGCTGCTTTATTTATGAGGTTGAAGCGGATGTGGAGCGTCTCGGAAGTTCAGGGCCGATGTGGATGATGCTAGTTGCCGCTGCTGGTGCAATTTGGTGTGGTTGTCGTAGCTATGCCTTTTGCTGATGATGCATATATAGAGACGGAGATGGTGATGCCCTTTGTAGTCTACATCAAAAGCCTAAATGATGTTGTTTTCATGATGCTGTTACTTGATGCTGTTAATTGATGTTTCTTTTTGTTTGAGTGAGGCGATTTGGGTATTGGCTATGTTGCTAAGCATTTCTTTTGGGCTCTTGTTTCATGCCCGGGTTTAAGGGCGTTGTGCCGCCTTGATTTTGGCTGACTTTATATTATTTTGAATGGATATGAAAGATAATTTTTCCTCAAAAAAATATTAAAATTAGAATTATTACATACAAGTTCGAGGCTTCGATAATTTAACCAACTCCGGACATGTTCTACAAATAATTACTTACATCTAATTGGAGATCATTTACTTATAATTAATGATATAAATTTGCTAACAAGGAAATGAAATGTATCAATGTGAATTAAGTAGCATATAAGATTGATAATTTCGCATTAGAAATGACTTATAAACAAATACTACAATCTAATTGAGAATTCTATATTGTTGTTCACACATAAAAATATAAGAATTCAGCCCATTTATGCAGAAAAATGATTGGAAAAAAGACCTAAAAGGGTCCAATAGCCTCTAAAATGTGTCACGAGAATATATTGCACGGGAAAGTTCCTGAGCAACAGTGGCCCGAGGAATGGATATTGTTCGAGTAACAAAGATTTGCGGATTAATTTCCCGAGCAACAGTAGCCCGAGCAAGGGTACCCGAGGAACACAACCTTTCACTAGGAGACATACCTTTTTGCGAGCAGACATGTCCATCATCGAATAGAGGCACCCTATCTACCAGTTGCATATCTACCGAATGGACACGACTATTCATCGCACCCCTTCAACATCTATAAAGAAGACCTCTTGCATTTGTAAACAACTAACACAGTCAACGCCAATCAAATCCAATTTACTTTCTTCATTTTACTATTATTTACTGCTTTCTTTACTGTTTTCCTAAATATGTAAAAGCCTTTAATCCGTTTAATGCAAATAAAGCCCTTGACCCGATCAAGGCAAATTAAAGTCCTTGACTTGATTCAAGGCATGCGATTGCCCTCATTCCGCTTTTCATCCTTAAAGCATCTAAAGCATTAAGAGTTACCAAGACCAGTGGCAACAATTATAATTGCAACTTCAAAATAAAAAAGAGAAGTATTTATAATTATGCCACAGCCACTTTGATTTTCTTTGAAGAAACGTTACAACAATAATTATTATGGTCATTATTAAATTGATCCAATACTCTCATCGATAACTCTGTCTCTGCAGCTGGAACACCCGAACTGGGATTGCTCCGCTTCGTGACCCGAACCGGCTCCGAAACATCTCCCGACCCAATTAGGTGCGGGAAATTGACCCGAGCCTTGGCGCCGCGCAGCTTGAAAGCGGCTCGGTCGTAAGCCAACGCAGCTTCCTCCGGTGTCGCGTATGTCCCCAGCCACATTCGGCTCCCTTTCTTCACCGGATGCCTTATCTCCGCCGCGAACGTCCCCCACGGCCGGCGCCGCACTCCTCTGTAGCGAGTCCACTGCACCTTCGACCGCCGGGCGGTAGTCTTTTTCGCTGGTGCGGATTCTCCCGTCACCTCAGCGTCGCTATTACTATTACTATTATTATCATTAACTAGTGAGTCGGCGGCCACCAAGGACCAGTCGCTGGATGAGTTAGTGAGCTCCGCCGCCGCCGGCGGCGGCGCGTCACCGTTACCGCATAATAACTCGCTAATCATTTGAGACCAGAATTGTTGGTCCCCGTGGCAATTTGCTGCCGGGGTTTGTTTTTGACACAGGAAATCGAGATTAGGGATTTCGAAATCGTTGAGAAGATAATCTTGAAGATGTAGGAAGAGTGAAGAATCAAATTCCGACATGTTTGCAGTGTATTTTGTACCGTAGTTGGAGTAATAGGACTGATATTTTTTTGTTTGTTGGAAATTGAAGACGTTTAGGGTTTGTAAAAAAGAGGGTTTGATGATAAAATATTTATGAGTAATTTACAAGTGATTTTGCGCGGTGGACAAATTGAGGTGTGATTTATATAGAGTACATATGTATGATGTGTCACCATATAATAATAATAATAATTATTATTAATATTATAATAATTATTCTCCAATACAATGGTAGATCGATGAAGGATGTTTCCGGGAACCTCCAGGGATCTCAACTCCAGCAGTCCTCTTCAGTCTTCACAAATTAAATTAGTTAGGGGTGGGCACGGTTCGGTTAACCTGAATTTTTCAGGTATTTGTATTTGTATTTGAACCGGGCAAATACTTCATTTCAGTATTTGTATTTGTAACCGGAGTCCTCGGTTAACCGGGGGTTCGGTTTCGATTAGATTTAGCGGTTAAACGATTCGGGTTCGAATATTTAAAAATCTACGAAACTCAAAGATTTAAGAAATGAAAACTTGATTATACATTTTAAGAGGGTCGGACGCGGTTATTACACTCATAAAAAATATATATATATATATATATATATAACTATGGAAAGAAATGATTCTTTTCAATGTAATCAAAATATGTTGTAACAAATCTTAGTGTAGAGGTATATTTTAATAATAGGGTATTCTGAAAGACAAAAATCAATAAAGGCTTATTAATTATGGTGATATATTTTGATAATTAGCTCTTTAGTTTTTTATATTTGTTTTATTATATACTTAAATAATTAAATAAATAATGATATGTACTTCATTCGTTCCTTTTTATTTGACACGGTAGGAGTTTTGTTACTGTTCATTGAGTAACTTTGATTCGACTTTTTAATACAGTTATATAAAACAAAAAATAGTCAAGTGAGATCTTGTTAGATTCGTCTAATCGCATAGATTTAGAATATCAAAGTTTCATAATTTTTACTTGTACCAATTTGAGTTATTGAAGATTGAAAATGTGTATGGGATTGTGTGAAATGTGGGTCCGTGAAAATTAAAAAGGAATGGAGGAAGTATTATCTATATAATTTTATACCATCAAATGTCTATAATATTTACAATATATATAACTTTTTAAAATAAAATAAATATATTCGGTTCGGTTCGGTTAACCGGAGGAAAAAATTAAAGTATTTGTATTTGTATTTGAACCGGACGAATACTGAAATATAATATTTGTATTTGCTCCGGGGTCTTCGGTTAACCGGAAATTCGGTTCGATTTCGGTTCGATTCAGCGGTTCTACGAATCGGTTCGAATATTTTGCCCACCCCTAAAATTAGTCATCATGGTATGGGTATGGGCGTGTTGATCCATGTATTTTATTTTTATGTATGTATAATATAGCAGAATCAGCATGTGCGGGACGCCATCAAATTCTTTATCCCGTTTTATTTCTCTGTATACATACTTTCAAAACGAATGGGACAGACCACTGTTCGAGTAGATTGATGATCTAGTTGTTTAAATAAAATTTGAGTTTGTCTTATGAATTATAATATGCAAAAATCTGCTTTAAGATTTGTTTTAGATCGAGTATGAGCTGAGATACTTGGTTATTAAGGGGGCAAAAAAAAAAAAAAAGAAGCAAAAGAGCCTTTTATCAAAATAATATGGTTATTTATATTTATCTAGTTAGGTGAGGTCAAATATTAGTATATGTACTTCCTTTATTTTTTTTATTCTTGCTATAGACCCACACAGCACGCGGTCCAATTTACATTTTAAACCATAAAAAACTCTTGTTGGTACAAATATAAATCTAAAAGTTTCATATTTGAATCTATTAGACGAGATGGAACTAACAAAATCTCACTTGACTATATTATAACTTGTATATAATTATGATAAAACTTTAAGTCAAAGTTTGAATGTGAATAGTAACATAACACCCAATGGTGCAAGAAAAAAAAAACAAAACAAAAAAACGAGGGAGTATATAAGAAAAAAAAGAAAAAAAAAACAAGGAAAAGAATACTACTACTATATATATCCTTCCCATTTCTTACTAATTGCCCTGTCGCCCGCCTACGTGGAGTTGCACTCCCAGGATCTCCAAATTCTCCATATATCCTATCTAAAGTAACGATTGAAGAGGTTCACAGAACTTTCCATTTTTGGAATTAAAAATATGTGAACAGTGGTAGTCACGTTGATAACATTTTTACAACTGACATTTGTGTTCGTACACAATACTAATTTATTTATCTTATAAAAATATAGTAGTATTATACTTGGTTGGTTTATGAATTTTTGCATTGCATGTGTGTTGTCGGGAAAAAAAAATCTTGTTTAATAATGCATTATTGAGCTTCAGATTTTTATATTTTAATAGAATTTTGTCCAATTCGATACGTGAATGATTACTTTTTCTTGAATCTTCGAGATATATATACACTCCATTTTGAATTAATTAACGATTTTACTGTAATATTTGTATTTGATAAAATAAATGGATGAAAAAGTAGAAGTATAGTTGTATAGGGGGAAAGTGAGATAAAAGTAATATGTTATCTAAAAATATATAAAAAGTAATCAATGAAGGTAGTATATTATGCTCGTAAAGATATACTTTCCTCCGTATTTAAATAATAGTATCAACATTGATATAGTATTGGGGATTGGGACTTAGCCCAAGTGGTTAAGTCTCTGGTTCTCAACCTTTACGTTGAGGGTTCGATTCTCATCCGGCCTCTATCCCTCCCTTTTCCCCTTTGTAATTGTGTGGCATGGGCTCCCACCACTTTTCTAGCCTGTATAGGCTGTTAAGCAAAAAAAACATTGATATAGTATCAACTATTCATTAAATTACTTTGTTTCATCATTTTAACATAGTAATATATGATAAAATATAGTCAAGTGAGATCATGTTATATTCGTCTAATCACATACTTTTAGAATATTAAAATTTATAATTTCTTTTAATAAAATTTGAGATAGTAATTTTTAAAAATATATATTATATTACGTGAAATAAGGAATGTTAAAATTTTTTAAAACCGGAGGAGTATATATTTCTTATAATCATAGAAGACTCAAGAATGTATTGAATACATTATTATTTATATTATCGATGGTTCTAAGTTATGTGGAATAAATAAAGCAATAAAGAAACGCGATGAATGGGATTATATATAAAAGGGCATGACATCTATACTTAATGAAGAAAAAAAATTAGGAAAAGGAAAATTGTTCTCAATTTTGTACACAATATATTATAAATATTATAATAAATTTTTTACTTTAGTGACTGGAAAATTTAGTTGTTAAACTCAAAATGCGATCGTTATGTTTTTACCAAGCGCATGGTATGAAGCTCTGACAGCTTAAGCAAAGATCTCGGGTTCGAGTTTTTGTGTATGCATAATTCTGCTTTGGGAATGCAACTCTTAAATGTCCACCCGATCATCGATAGATTAATCATGGATCCAATGAGGCCGGAGGATATCATAGTATTCACTTAAAAAATGTGATCGTTAACCATTTAAAAATTTAAAAACTGAATTTTTTTTTGGATAAGTAGTTTTTTTTTTTGGATAAGCTAATTAACAACTGAATTTGATAGTTTAATAAAGAAACGGAGAGCTAAATATATATATATATACTAGTTAAATACCTGTGCGGTGCACAGCGTAAAAGGGATGTACAACTGCCTATGGAGAAAGAAAAAATAATTATAGGTAAGTGTATGTGAGTTCCTATCTACAACAATTTATTTCCTAATTTGGTTGCCAGAGTAAGATCGTGGTGTGAGGAGCTCCGAATTTGAACTGCCAACTGAGTTCCGGCGTGGTGAGGGGGTAGCCGACCCATTGCCATAGGTACGGTACCCATTTCCATTCTTAAAGCTGCTACTTCTCCGCGGGCTTGGCTTAGACCCATAGATGGATTCTTTCTCAGCGAGGAGCATATCATGTATCTTTTTCTGATCCTGAATTGTAGTTGCAAATCAAATTCAGTACCCCAACCATGCCTCTTATACATTATAGTAGAATATAAAACCTAAACCTCTCTTTATCATTTGACAACATAAAAGCAAACAATTCTTATGAAAGAATGACTTGATGTAATGAAAATTACCCGGGCTAGCTTCTTTTCCTCCTCCTTGAGCCTTCTTGTTAGTTTGTAATCCTCCAGTATTGACACCAAACACACCTGTATATAAGAGGGAGAATACAGTAATCAGATTCAAACTACGCGAAGTAGCGAAAACACCAAAATGCTAGAAAAGTTATAAAAAATTTACCCCATCATACATGAACAACATCTTTTGTTCATCCTCCCACATTAGTATCTTGCTAATCAAATTTTCTACCATTGCTGAAAATTCAGAGCTCGTTAATATAACCTCCAGAAAGATATAAGTTTCAGTAATGATGAACATCAAAGAAAGCCTGAAGAGTTACCTGGAATCTTATTTACAGTAATTCTAGCACGCTCTGCACGTTTGAGGTTTATATGCACACCTCTTCCAGCACTTTAGCTGTTATCATCCTAGGGATCAACAGGGATTACAGTAAATGCTAATGAATATTGTTGAGACGGGAAACATATAACCACCCTAGACAAATAACTTCAAAGAAAAATACTACGATAGACATCAAATGAAAGAAACAATCCCAGGGATTATGAATGAACATGAAACAGGATAATAAACTATGCAATTATATGGAAAGTGCATCACACCAACGAGATGCCATCATTGCCTGCTTACTTTGTTATAATCTTCAAGCCACTTTTCCTCATCACAAGCAGAAACCCATCTGCCTATCTTTTCCATTATGTCTTTACGGGTAAATGCTCCCTCTTTGGCTTTCAATATTTGGGCTTCAATGTTTGCCAACAGTTCACATGGATCCACCAAGGCATTTGTTTTCTCAGATTCTCTGCCAACCTATCAATTACAGTTACATGAAGAAGGCTTGGAAAGATTTAGTATAAAAGGTTTTGGGCAATAATTAGTAATATCTACATGAAATGGGCATGAGAAACCATGACTATTAACCGTAAACTGTGACACAAATATGGAATTTCAAATCTGAAATCGTTTTCCGACTTGTTTTTGCCACATCTCATTTCTGACTGCACACAAGAATATGTAACAGCTTATCATGTATAGAAATTCCTGCAGATTGAAGAATAGCAAAGTGTATTAACAAGAGACATTTCTAGAGTTAAACTCCCCTACATAACATATATTTTACATTTCTAGAGTTAATGTGGCTTACCATAGGGGTCTTCGTGCTTCCAACCTATTGAGATTTTCAGCCATAAATAAAAAATGAAAATATTTGTTAGTGATATGTAGTATATCTGATGGAATATTTAATATTGAAATTTATTGTATAATTGTAAGTAAGTGTATGTAAATTCTATAAATTGGGAAGTAAGTCAAATTTAGGAGAAATATAGGAGGAACAAAATTATGCACAATATATTTATTGATGTATATGGATAAACAGAGTCTGTAAGTGTACGATTTTAAACCTGGAATTTTGGGTTGGGGGGGGGGGGGTGATGGGTGATTTTCACCACTCATATTTTACCACAAGCGGATGGTTGTCATCAAGTAATAAAAACCGGTGAATACCGGGTCGAACCCAAGGGAATTCAGAATATTATTTCATTCTGGAGAAAACTTAGTCATTTTAAGTTCATTAATAATATATATTATATTTTGAAAAGAGTTTGTTTAATTCTAATGGTGATTAAATTAAAAATAGTGACATTAAATTTAAAAATAAAGCAAGTTAAAAATAAAATAATAAAAATAAAGATAAGATATATGCTTGTAATGATTTAGAACATGACATCTTTATATAAAAGTGAAATTGCATAATGATTTAGCATTTCCCAATGTCTAAAAAGATCAATTTCAGCATAATTAATGATTTTATAAAGATTAAAAATATGCCAATTTCCTAATTTTCATAATTTGTAAAAACAGATTTCATGGAAGCAAATTAAATTATCTAACATTCTGCAATCATCAGTCTAGGCATAAATTTGAGTCTTTCCCAAGCATACAAATTTTCCTATTGTGATTAAACGACACATTTCATTTCCCAAATCAGCGTGTACATGCCGGAATCTATTTTAATGTGATTTTTTCCCAAGACCGGTACTAAAATCTAATTTCCACTTTTTATCTCCCGATTTAGCAAAGCAGAAATCAAACAGATTAGATTCTAACATTTAATTATGCAGAATAGTGTAAATAATCTAACAATTATGGTAAAATATTGATAAAACATGGTAAAATGGATTAAATTAATAATATTAGAATGCAGATAGATTAGAATTATTGCCAGATTACTAAAAATAGCGAATTACAGATTGATCGATTAATTTAGGCTTTAGCAGATTAATGATTTGAATTGCAGATTTAGAAAAACACAGAGTATCGATCAAATTGTTGGCATCTAACACATAATCCTAATTCAGATTCTAACAATTCTTGCAGATAAACCCAGATTACATAATTAAAACATCGACATTTATTATACTTCCATAAAAGATGAATTCGTACTTCAAAGTGATTCTGAACTCCCGTTCTAGAACACTTCTAACACGAATAATACAGAAATCCATTTACAAACATGAAAACAGTAGGAAATTATGTTTAAAAGCAAATCCTAAACATTACAAAGCGAGAAAAAGAAAGACAACACCTAGAATGCGAAGAACACAGTCAGAGAAGACGCTCCGATCACTTTCTCCGGCATGGTTTGGTGTTTTCGATCTTCTTCTCCAAAGTTGCAGAGTCCTCCTGAGAGTTTTTTGTCGAATTATGAGTCTGCCTGACGAAAATGAGGAAGAAACGGGCTTTAAAACTGTGTTCGGGAGGTTAGAAAACCTCCAAACCGCGACTGTGGCGCCCAAAACGGCGCTCGGAAGGGGTTTTAGGCGCCACCAAGAAGAGTCGGCGCATCCTGACGATTTTCCATAATTTTCAGCAAATGGCGCATAAAACGGCGCTCCAAGGTGGTTTAGGCGCCGTCAAGAAGAAACGGTGCATTCTGACAATTTCCTAAAATTTACCCTGCGGTGCAAAAAGTGGTGCTGAAAGGTGTTTTTATGCACCGCCAAGAAGGTGCGGTGCATTCTGAAGCTTTTTCACCTCTGAAATTTTTCTAAGTGTTGAAGCGGTGCCTAATGCGGTGCTCGGAAGGCAGTTTATGCTCCGCCATGCCTGTGCGGAGCATTATGAAGCTTTCAACTTTTTTTTTTTCTTTTTTTTTCTTTTTTTTCTTTTTCTTTCTTTTTTTTTTCTAAGTCTGAATCTTGGCACATATCACATTAAATATTCCTTATTTTCAAAAATAAAGCTTCCGAACATCACTCTTCATCATTTAAATGCCTGAAACAACATTGCAATGCATTAGGTTTGCCAAAGTCTTATTAAAAACACATAAAAACATGATAAATTTAACCTAAATAAGCCAAATCTAACCATGATCACTTGAACAATAAAAACACATGAAATACACCTAAAAGTGCAATAAATTAAGGTAAAATGCACTCATTTTGGACATATTGTGGTACAATTCAAGCTTGTATAAGTGTGGTTTCACAGGGTGCATCAACATCCTCACACTTAAATATTGCTCGTCCCTTGAGCAATGAAATCAATTAACACATCAACATGTCAATCAAGATAATAAGGATGAAGTCACTATAGTTCTGCGAAATCGTAGATTTCAACAACGCAATGCGCTAAAAGGGTTCAAAGTTTAATGTGCTAGAATAAGGTAAATTGTAATGCATCAGCTGTCAAAACCAGGTATCCAAAGCACTTACAGTACAAAAAGCAGATTAATCACACATAGCAACTCAAAATGGGAGAGTGAATAATGTAAATATGCTTTTCTATTCCCGTCTTCAAATATGCTCAATTAATGACTCGGTTTCACAATTATTCTAGACACTTTGGCTGAGTTGTAGACGGTTGAATTCCAAAAGCTACTCATGTCTAAGAATACGTGCCAGTCATATAGGCAAGAGTTTATAAATATTCTGTTTAATACCCCTTTATTCGGATTTTTTTTTTTTTTACTCTTGCATTTTCTAATTTTTCCTTTTCTTTTCTTTTTGCAAGATATAATTACTGTTTTTCTTCATTTCATTTTGTTTTTTTGTTTTTTTAAATAGGGGTTTTACTCTGACTTTATTGTAATTAAGCATTTAAGGAGACATGGAACGAGCATATTCATATAAAAATAATGATAACTCTCCACATAACAAATAAACCAGTCTAATTAATCAAAAGCTTTCGGCAAAGTAAATAGAATTGTCACCCATGTTCGAACAACTAGCATGACAATTTAACAAAGTCTAGGACTTTAAACTGAGAATCATAATGCTCATTAAGTTGTAAAATCGGATCTAAGCAGAACAATTAGACTTATTCAGATTTCTCTTAAGATTGGCTGTGATGTGGTAATTCAAATAATAGCACACTGTGAAAACACAATTTAATCTAACATATTCAGCATATCCAACCTAAAGCATTTACCATATTTATTCTAAAGCATAAGGAGATATTAAAAACATAACTAAGCTCTTATCCATTTATTCCCATGCAATTTAGTAAACATAAAACATGAAAAGATCACACCTGGAATGTTTGGAGCTTTGAATTTCACTTCATCATCACGGCTGTCATCATGCTCCTTTGTTGGCATATCCTGCTTCTAATATGTATATATAACAATTACTCAAGAAAATATAATGACCAAGTGCATATGGGAATTCCAAAGTAATCAGAATCATAAAACACCATCCATAACTCAAATTATAAAATTTAACAGCAATTTCCAGCAACTTTAATAAGTATGGACAGATTTGATAGATAATAAATTTCAGAATTCACCAAAAGCAAAACATCATAAGCTCTAGAGCAGAATTTACATCAAAATGCCAGCAGCTATAGCAAAATATACCCTCATTCTTCATGATAATTCAACCCTGAGTATGGTGTGTTAAATAAATGATTTATACATTGAATAAACTAAATGGACCTGTTGATGAAGAATTTCGGGAATGTGATCATAATAGAAACTCCTCCATCCTCACACTTAAACTGAACTAGCAGTTTAGTTTAAGTGCATAATGAAAGATTTAAAATGTGGGATTATAAGTTTTTAATTTCAAAAATAAGAATATAGCATGCATTTAAAAAGTTAGACTGAATTAGATCATACTTTTTAAATAGATAAAAATTTTCAGCTTTTTTAATATGATCTATACATCATAATTTATTGATTTTAATGCCTGCATTGTGTAAAATCATAAAGATTCAACACTTCAACAATATTAATCCCGCTTCTTTCATCAATTATCATGGTTATTTGCTTTCCTATTATCAAATCAACAGCTCACAACATTCCAGTTTAACATGATTTAAGTAAGAGCTATTTTATTAGAATTAAAAACATGCATAAACATAACTTAAACATAAATATAAACTTAACCACATACTCACCATATTAAATATAAATAAAACACCTAAGTAGTGCATAGCAGAACAAACCAATATTCATATAAAAAACATCCAACCAAGTAGCAAGGTATTTCTTATACATTATTTGTGGAACCTGGTTACACAAAAACTTCGGGTTAGTGTTAAATATATGCATTGCTCCCCATCCTCACACTTAAGTTTAAACCAAAAGTTTAACTCAAGTGCAATATATAAAGCAAACATATATATATCAACCTAGAATGTGGGATTTAAACAACTAAATGACCAATATATTTTATTTTAAAAGCTATAAGTTCTGAGTCTCTTACATCACCTTTTAGAACTTAAAACTTATTATTAAAAAGAACACATTTTTAAGTTATAACAACTCCCTTTCTGTTAAAAATCTCAGATTTAATGCTTAAAGCTAACCAAATTAGCAAACTATTTCTTATTAATGATTCGAATTAATGATCAAGAACTTTTAGTTTATTGTTTTAAATAACATAAGTTTGCCTTTTTAGTTAAAAATTCATAGAATGAGTTTTTATAATAGAAATGTTTTTTTTTTTTTTTTTCTTTCATAAATTAGAAAAACATGAAGTTTCAAGCTTTAATGTTACCAAAAGTTATTAATGTAGATTAAAACAACATGGCTAACAATATATAGAAATTAAACATGTTATTTTAACTCATTTTAAACAAATTTTCAGAATTCCCAAGCTGTAATTTCAGTTTTTAGAACACTGCAATCCTAAAATTTTGATAAATAATTTGAAACTTTTGAAGTTGAGCTTGAAAACATGTTCTAATACCATATTGTTCACTTCAACCTAACATTCATGCACTTAAACCAAGTTTTAATCCCACATTCTAATAAACCCAAAATCAAAGCAACAACACAAATACCAACAATAATGCATTCTCAAACACTAAATTGGACAGATTATTGAACTAGGATAGCTATACTTACCCCAAATTGAAGCTTTGAAGCACTTTAACAAGAAATCCCCAAATTTGAGAAGCTATGGTTCTTGAGCCTCAATTTCAGCTTCAATTATCGAGTACATTTCAACTTCTACTTTCACCACATAACATGCACTACTTAATTATTAAATTAGAAATATGGTGGGGCATATTTTATTAACAAAATTAAAGACCTAAACAATTAAGCATAACGTGACATAAAATGAAAATAAAAACATGTATAAACCATAAATATGAAAATAAAGACAAACAAAACAGATTATTATTATTTTTATTTTTATTATTTTTTTATTATTTTTTATAAAGAACTGTGGTGGAGGGAAATTGAAGATGATGACTGCGGTTGTGAGATTCAATAGAGAGAGGACTGTGAAAGATAGAACAGGAGGGAGATGACTATTTTATTTTATTATTATTTTCTTTTATTTTTATTATTTATTTTATTTTATTTATTTATATTTTTTTTAAGGTTTACATTAAATGGGTAAGTTTTTAAGCCCAATTAGAAGATCTATGATTAAATTTGAGCTAATTGGAGATGAATTAGAATGGACTTTTGTAAAAATTCAAGTTTGGCACAAGCCCAACGATTCCATTTAATACTACATGTGGTGCTCAAACAAGTTTTTACGCATTATTAGTATGAATGAAACCCAAAATGCCTTGTTTGTGCTACTTTCGGTGCTTAACTGAGTGTTTGAAAACCATTTACAAAGAGTGGCATCTAAAACTCAGTATTTGTACAGACTTTGTAGCAAAAATACATTGCGTGATTTGTTTAAATGAGACCTAATATTGCATCCATATTCCTATTCATCTGTTTAGTAAAACTACCCTAATTAGTTCTAATCATCCCCTATAAATATCTATGAAATTCTGTTCGTTTTCGTCAACCCCTCTATCAATTTATTTCAATCTTTCTTCTCTTTTATTTAAATCACCACAAAAATTCTTTCAGTTATTGATCACTCTAATTCTTAAGAGTCACTCCAAAATTACATATAATGAAAATCATGCAAGAATCATTTTTATATTTTTTTTAGTTGTAAGTAAAACATATAAACTAAAATAAAAGAAAATCAAACATATTAAACAAAAGATATAAATAACTATTGCTAAGCATGCAAAGGCAGTATGCGAATTCCCTTTCCTAATTAGCTTTCAAAGACAAATGCACCATTTTCTAAATTAAAGGTCTAAATGGTGGGTGCACTTCCATGATCCTGTCATTCATGAGTTATAAGGTCAAATTGCACATCTTTATACAATAATTTAAATAAAGGTAATGCAATCATAAGAAAATTATTGATTAACATTCTAATATATCAGCATTCCCTAAAAAAAACTCATTAAAGTTGTAATGTTGTCAAGAAGTGGAATTTAATCTCAAACTTTAGCTCTAGCATCCATTCTCAACACTTGATGTAATGCATTTAATTAAAAGTAATCTAATTTATTGAGAAATACTTACCTCAAGTGTGGTGCTAATACCTTTAAATGAAGTATAGGTGGCTTTTCAATCGATGCTATTCACTTGAAATCCTCAATTATATATGCTGCATACAACTCGCCGCCATCCTCACACTTGTTCTCTTGCAGATCTTCCTCTTTTTAGATGAGAAACCCAATATTCTTTCAAATTTCAGGATCACACACTGATTTAGCTCGATGCCCTTGCACGACATAGAATAGCAAAAAGTTATAACAATATTTAAAAAGTAGAAATAATATAAATATATTTAAATGAACTTAAAACAACATAATTTTCACAATAATTCCCCGGCAACGGCGCCAAAAACTTGATGCGTGATTTTCACCACTCATATTTTACCACAAGCGGATGGTTGTCATCAAGTAATAAAAACCGGTGAATACCGGGTCGAACCCAAGGGAATTCAGAATATTATTTCATTCTGGAGAAAACTTAGTCATTTTAAGTTCATTAATAATATATATTATATTTTGAAAAGAGTTTGTTTAATTCTAATGGTGATTAAATTAAAAATAGTGACATTAAATTTAAAAATAAAGCAAGTTAAAAATAAAATAATAAAAATAAAGATAAGATATATGCTTGTAATGATTTAGAACATGACATCTTTATATAAAAGTGAAATTGCATAATGATTTAGCATTTCCCAATGTCTAAAAAGATCAATTTCAGCATAATTAATGATTTTATAAAGATTAAAAATATGCCAATTTCCTAATTTTCATAATTTGTAAAAACAGATTTCATGGAAGCAAATTAAATTATCTAACATTCTGCAATCATCAGTCTAGGCATAAATTTGAGTCTTTCCCAAGCATACAAATTTTCCTATTGTGATTAAACGACACATTTCATTTCCCAAATCAGCGTGTACATGCCGGAATCTATTTTAATGTGATTTTTTCCCAAGACCGGTACTAAAATCTAATTTCCACTTTTTATCTCCCGATTTAGCAAAGCAGAAATCAAACAGATTAGATTCTAACATTTAATTATGCAGAATAGTGTAAATAATCTAACAATTATGGTAAAATATTGATAAAACATGGTAAAATGGATTAAATTAATAATATTAGAATGCAGATAGATTAGAATTATTGCCAGATTACTAAAAATAGCGAATTACAGATTGATCGATTAATTTAGGCTTTAGCAGATTAATGATTTGAATTGCAGATTTAGAAAAACACAGAGTATCGATCAAATTGTTGGCATCTAACACATAATCCTAATTCAGATTCTAACAATTCTTGCAGATAAACCCAGATTACATAATTAAAACATCGACATTTATTATACTTCCATAAAAGATGAATTCGTACTTCAAAGTGATTCTGAACTCCCGTTCTAGAACACTTCTAACACGAATAATACAGAAATCCATTTACAAACATGAAAACAGTAGGAAATTATGTTTAAAAGCAAATCCTAAACATTACAAAGCGAGAAAAAGAAAGACAACACCTAGAATGCGAAGAACACAGTCAGAGAAGACGCTCCGATCACTTTCTCCGGCATGGTTTGGTGTTTTCGATCTTCTTCTCCAAAGTTGCAGAGTCCTCCTGAGAGTTTTTTGTCGAATTATGAGTCTGCCTGACGAAAATGAGGAAGAAACGGGCTTTAAAACCGTGTTCGGGAGGTTAGAAAACCTCCAAACCGCGACTGTCTCGCCCAAAACGGCGCTCGGAAGGGGTTTTAGGCGCCACCAAGAAGAGTCGGCGCATCCTGACGATTTTCCATAATTTTCAGCAAATGGCGCATAAAACGGCGCTCCAAGGTGGTTTTAGGCGCCGTCAAGAAGAAACGGTGCATTCTGACAATTTCCTAAAATTTACCCTGCGGTGCAAAAAGTGGTGCTGAAAGGTGTTTTTATGCACCGCCAAGAAGGTGCGGTGCATTCTGAAGCTTTTTCACCTCTGAAATTTTTCTAAGTGTTGAAGCGGTGCCTAATGCGGTGCTCAGAAGGCAGTTTATGCTCCGCCATGCCTGTGCGGAGCATTATGAAGCTTTCAACTTTTTTTTTTTTCTTTTTTTTCTTTTTCTTTCTTTTTTTTTCTAAGTCTGAATCTTGGCACATATCACATTAAATATTCCTTATTTTCAAAAATAAAGCTTCCGAACATCACTCTTCATCATTTAAATGCCTGAAACAACATTGCAATGCATTAGGTTTGCCAAAGTCTTATTAAAAACACATAAAAACATGATAAATTTAACCTAAATAAGCCAAATCTAACCATGATCACTTGAACAATAAAAACACATGAAATACACCTAAAAGTGCAATAAATTAAGGTAAAATGCACTCATTTTGGACATATTGTGGTACAATTCAAGCTTGTATAAGTGTGGTTTCACAGGGTGCATCAGGGGGGGGAGTGGATGGCGGCGACGGTGGCAGGAAACAGCTGAGGCTGGCGGCAGTGAGCGGCCAAGGTGAGGGCGGCAGTGAAGGTGGGTTCTTTCCAGGCCCATTGTAACCTGTGCTTTAACACTTTCTTCATCGTATTCTTGTTTGTGGTTTTTGAACTCAGCAATTGAATTCTCAACCTCCTTAACCAGCTCCTCTGTCATTATCTGCATCAGGGCAATATATCAATTGAGCCGAAAATCTCAAAAGAAAACAATCACAAGGCTTAAGAGGCGTGTTCTTACAACTTCTGACCAGACAGATGCAACTTTGATATTTTAAGAGGTCCCTTTAAAATATATCTTCTCCCCCAACGATGTTTCAAATTTTAGAGCTTTATGCATATGAAAAAAAGTTTAAATATGGTAATGATTGAATTACTATTAATTGATACCTTTTTCATTTTTTAATAAGATGGTGAACAATTTGCGTTGAAAATGTTGTGCTTATGAGTAAGGTAAAAAATCAATACAAAATTATTAAGAAGGCAACCAAAACAAACTAATCTTGTTTAATTTCCCCTCAATCAATGTCTAGGGTGGACTCAGTGGACTAAGAGATGAATAGGGCCACTGTAACGGTTCAAATTTGAACCCTTATCCAACAAAGTGTCAAGATGGGCAAATAACTTAAATTGCGAAAAGATTAAAATGAGCATGACCAAATATGTGCTAAAAATTCAACACCACAATAGTTACAGGATAAAAAAGCATAAAATGCTGGACTTGGGGCCTTACACTAAGCATATTTGTAGGCACCTGGCCAAATCACTAAAATTGTAAACAAATAACACGTGTAGAATGAAATTTAAAAATAAATAGTCAGGTGGACCAGCACTCCAAATCCCACCAAGGACGAAAAAAGTAAACCGTTGTGGCGTTGTTTCTTTACTTCTTTCTCATCTTTTTTACCCTCAACTCTCAGCATACAGTCTAAAAGAGGAAATATATACTTGCATATTTTCACGTTTGAATATGTCTCCAACAGCCATATTCTGCTTTATAATATTTGTTATGTTCTCTTTCTGACTTTCCAGGTACTCCCTCACAGCCCTGGGACTTGATAAAGATGTCAATTGCTTTTCATTGAGTTTCATGTTTGCCTGGTGAAAAAGATTCTTCAGTAAATACATATTCTTCTGTATAACTATTCTTAAAAACTGTAAAAGGTTAAACCCCTATTGGTAGAAGGTCGAGTGAGTAAATCTTCACCTGAATTTGCAGGAGTTGTGCGCCATAAAGTTGGCTGCCTTGTTCCTCGAACAAAGATGGGGGAATATCAACTTCAACCATCTAAAAACAAGCAAAATATGGTAAGCAAACAAACAGTAGAAGACACATTGATATTTCAGTGAATGAAATGTTGTTGTGCAGCCAAAATGGTAATTGATTGATACAGTAGACACTGATCACTCATCCAAGATGTAGCAACCAAGAAAACAGATTCAATTTTAATAATGGTCATCTTAACGTAAAAAGGATAATACTTTTTGAATCTGGTCCAGTATAGCATTATCTGTAGCTTGTTCCTTGGTTGTTTGCTCCAATTCATGAAATTTTTTGCAATAAGGTTTCCTTAACCTGTGGATGGCAAGAGCAAAACTCCAGTGAGGTGTTTCAAAGCAATAAACAAGGGCAAATAGGATTTATTTGATTTTTGACTCAATACCATGTGATGACTTGATATGTGTTTGGGTCAAATGCCTTACCTCTTCAATGGTTGTGCATCCAGATAAAATCTTGTCCGCATTTCATTCCAATAACCAATTGCAGAAAATCTGGAAGGACTTTATCCCCATCTTCTGTATCAAATTGGAAGCCTGAAAAACAATAGAATTAAAGCCACTTAACTAACAGAAATGGGTATAAAAAATATCAAAAACATCACAACCTTTCTCTACAGCTCCTGATACATGTCACTGAGATTGGTACAGTATAATGTCCAAGCAAGGCTTATTGAGATCTTAATGAAATGTAGCACATGCACACAGACCTTTACTCTCAGCAGATGGTATCCTTTGGGCAGGGGATTCATCTTGTTCAATTGTTGTAGCTGATATATCAAGTACGGCAACATCACCCACCTGGAGAGGATTTAAGTTTTCCAAGTAGTTAACTGAAAGCTAAATGTGCCATCCATCTTTTAAATAGCATCATTACAGTGAAAGAAGTTGCCGAGTAAACTTTCAAGTGATTATTAGCACAGGATACTGGTTAGGCAGAAATTTTGTAACTTGCTGATATAGACAGAAGGTTCAAGACTCGAGGGATATAATGATACAAAAAAGAGTGCCAAACACCAGCTCTTTACCTCAAGTCCTCGGTCAGCAACAATTCTAAGTGAACCAATGGTGTTGTGACGACGCTTCAATTCTTGTTCCATTGCAGTATGGGCATCTATTTCCTTATCTATCTCGACAACAAAAAAGTATGGGCATCTTTACGCCTTTCTTATCCATCCCTTTTTATAATTTGTGTGACTTGGCTCCCATATACCTCTGCCAACACTTAAATGTCAATGTTTTAAAAAAAAACTAAAAAAAATCATTTTCATAATATAACAACTACATTTACACACAATTCATAGAAAATAGTGTTTAGCAAAAAACATTCATAGAAAATAGTTAGAATAACATAAACAGTTACACTTAATCTAGCATAATCCAGTGACTTTGCCATTTCATCATCAAAATCATATACTCCTTGTGTTTCTTTTTAAATGTTACGTGTTGACCTTTTTTTACTGTTCATTGTAGTACTTTGACTTTTATTTTTGTTATAATTATAGAAGACAAAATATAGCCAAGTGAGATCTTGTTGGATTCGTCTCATCTTCTATTTTTTAAATATCAAATTTTAAGAATTTTTACTTGTACCGAATTTGAGTTATTAATCGTTAAAAATATGCATTGGCATACATGCAAATGAGAAGTGTAACCTTTAAAAAGAAACAAAGGAAGTACAAGTTAGTATCTGCAAAGCCCTGGCGGCCAAGAAAGAAGAAAGACAAAAAAGAAAAAAAAGAAAAAAAGAAGAGCATGGCATGAAGTTAAATGGTATTTTCAAGAATATACAAATGACATAGGGTTGTATTTGGAAGCTCATGCCACATGGGTGAAACTATACACTTATACTCTTTTTTTTTTTAAATAAATATTTACATTCATGTGTCGGCAAAAGCATTTGGGAGCCCAAACCATATAAATTACAAAGGGGATAAATGAGAGGAATAGAGAGCTGGGTGGGAATCCACTAGGTCAAGTTCCCATCACCAACTACACACATACTTCATATCTACTTCCTCCGTTCCTTTTTAATGCATGTTTGGGATTTGTCACTGTCTATTGAGTAACTTTGATTCAACTTTTTAATACAATTATATAAGATATAATATAGTCAGTGAGATCTTGTTGGATTCGGCTATTCGCATAAATTTAGAATATCAAATTTTCATAATTTTTACTTGTATGCAATTTGAGTTATTATGTATTAAAATATGTATTGAATTGCGTAAAATGTGGGTCCATAGCATTTAAACAGAAACGGAGGAAGTATATTATAATATTGTACTTTACAAAAATTTATATCCCAACTATACTAAACTTTTAAATTAGTAACTAACTAATTTTTTTGACAAAAAATAGACCTATATTTTTTAAGGGAACGATTATGGTGCGGACTTATATTTGGAAGTACGGTCAATACACTAATCTCGTCCGTTGAATAAATCTAACGGCCATAAATTAAAAGGGTAAATTTGTCAAAAAAAGTGCAGTGGTTTCTTCATTTACCATGTCATTAAATATACTATATTATGTCGCTGAAAGATGCATAACACGTCGCTGAGATTTGCATATATGTCACTGAAATACATTATAACATGTCGCTCAGAAGTACTATATCAAGTCGCTGAATTGTATAGGCTTTGTCGCTGAATTGCATAGGCCACGTAGCTAAATTGTGTAGGCTCTGTCGCTGAGATGGTTAAAATGCATAGAACTATTCGCTGAAATGTATGTAAAATTGTGTCGCTGAAATGAATATAATAATGTCGCTGAAATGCATAGGTCATGTCGTTGAATTGTATTCGCCATGTCACTGAATTGTGAAGGCTCCGTTTCTGAAATGCGTTTAAAATTGCAAAACTTCAAACGACTCTAACTTCAAACATTGCTGAAATGAATATAATAATGTCGACGAGTTGTATGGGCTATGTTGCTGAATTGTATTGGCTCCATCGCTGAATTATGTATGCCATGTCGCTGAATTGTATAGCCTATCTAGCGAATACAATAGATTAAATACCTAAAAAGTAAAATTACAAAACTAACCCTACAAATCATTTCAACTGTTTGATCATGAAATTGATCAACGGCTGCAGATGGCCTCCAAACGGGATGTCGTCAGCACCATACCAAAGGTGGTTTTTCAATGTCAGGAAAAAACTATCCTCTAAAATACTCTTTTAAGACCAATTCACTTTTGAAACTTTTCATGTAGCACCCCCATTTTCGGCACAGTGGAAAGAAAGAGTGCTACTCTAGATGTTGCCGGCTCCGGAGTGAAGACTGTCCCCACAAACCAAGGCAAGCACGCTTAACTTTGGAGTTCTTAAAGGATGGCTACCAAGAAAGAAAGGTACCTTGTTGGTATGAGTAGCTTATTTCACTCCATTTAAACCATTATCCGGGGTATTATATTCCAATCGACCCCAACATGTTGAAAACAGTATTTTGGTCATTAATTTTCTCTTTTAAGTTAAAAAAAAGAAAAAAAAATATAATTAAAAAAATAAAATTTGGTTAGAATATTTAATAAAATAAAATTAAATTCAGCAAAAAATAAAATAAAATAAATGTAATGACCCGATTTAATTAAACTGGACTGTTTAAATTATTTAGTATTGGGTTTATTGCACTCAAGCCCGAATGGGGTTAATTTCAATATTTGAGGATGAGTAGGGGGTGTTTTATAATTATAAACTCTTGGAAGTAATAAGGGGGTCTTTTTGTAGTTTTTATAAAGTTAGAAAGAAACGGGTGAAGAGGAAGAGGGAGACCGAGAGAAGAGAAAGAAAAGGGGAGAAGAAGACTTTCACCGAATCATCTTTGATTCTTGGAGATCGATTGAATACTTGTTGGTAAATGTTTCCCTACGATTTCCTCTTCATTTGGTTGTAGTTTTGTTGGTTTTGGTGGTGATTTGAAGTTGTTGATAAATTAGGGGTTTGGTTGATTTGGAGGAATTGAGGCTTGGAATCAACGAATCGGTGCTCTAATCTTGTTGAAGATTATAAGGCAAGGGATTTGTATGCTTAAATTACGTGTTTGGGGAGGTGTTGGGAGTAATTTCCGGCAAGGGTTCTTATGTGTATTATTAATTGAGATTTTCTAATTTTCGTTTCCGCATAGCTCCATTGCCACATAGATGCGTGAGTGGGTGTGTGTATATGACTGTTTCTATGTCTCTGGTTGAGATTGCATTCGGGACTTGATTAAATTTTGCATTCTTGCTATCCTCGGTTGTGTGTTGTTTATCTGTAAATATGAACCTGCGAAATGAGGGAACTGTGCAAAAGGGTAACTATAACAGTGTGTGTGCATATATATAAATTTTCGTGTGACAAGCTGGCCGTGAGTGTTCCTTGGGATTAAGTACTTAATTTCTTGCAATTGGATGAAATGGTAATGGATAGTATCTGGTCTCCATTGGTCACAGTTAAGAATTTCAATTACTATGGCATGACAGTGCTTTCCCACTCCTTAATTATATGTAATTGGACTAATTAATTTGTCCAGTAACACCATGAAAACAAGTAGTAGTGAAATGTTTCTTTGTTGATCTCTACAGCCTGGTAGTGTGGTTTCAAATTTAATGGATTATAATCCATGCCATGCGTCACTGTCTGATATTATAAGACTTCATATTATATTCTTGTGCAGTTTCCTATTGATAAATTGATCATGGTACAGAACTTGAATTACCCTGTGCTTGGGAATATCGGAAACAGATAAGCAATTTTATGGGACAATGATGTGATATCATGATGACTTTGTTAAGTACTTCCTGGTTTGCATTATGTTGTATGCAAGAGCATGGTTTGCCCTGGACGGGTTTGGAGTTGACATGGTCCTCGCCCGTGGGCTGCTTGGATATGTTACCCTGGACAGGTTTGGAGTTGACGAGGTCCTCGCCTGTGGGTTCATACCGCCCGGGTTTTTAGGTGCCGGCTAGGCATATTCATTTGCATGAGCATATAGGGTAGATAGGTGTATGTTAGGTCATGCATCATGTGCATAAAATGTATGCTTGTGGTTGAAGCACCGGTATGGGACGGTGTGATGATTTAATTGCTTAATTATATACTGTTTGGTTATTCATGCCTTTAATTACTTACCGTTATCATTATTATTATTATTATTATTATTATTATTATTATTATTATTATTATTATTATTATTATTGTTATTATTATTATTATTATTACCCTTGTCGCTCTGTTTTCCCTTTACTCCCCGGCACGTAGCCTTGCTCAGTACGTTGTACTGACTCCCTTTGTTTTTGTCTGTTTTATAGATCCTGCTGGAGGCGCCGGAGCATGATTTGGGTATGGGGGATGAGAGATCACATAGATTGGATTTTCATGTTCATTTCATTATGTATATTTATGTGGTACTCTATTGATTGCTATTGTTTGATACCTATTTCACTAGTTGAGGCCTGCGAGCCTAGGATTTACAGTTTGTCGGCCTGTGGCCTTATATGATTTACTGCTTTGGGCTGGTAGCCCTTTTGAGATATTAGCATGCTGTCAATGTTGTTTTGTGAGGCTTTTAGCCTGGATGAGTTAGGGGAAACTGTTATATGATTGTTTTGTGAGACCTTTCTCATGTGCCTATGTGTTTTGTTTTATTCTAGCTTCTGCATTAAACTGGTTTAAACAGATTGTCACTTTAGGTTTGCCCAGTCTCGTACTAGCTGTTTTAAATTAGCTGGCCACTAGTTTAGGATAGTTAGTACGGCGGTAACGCTTGCGAAAATCATATTTGAATTTTCGGGGCGTTACAGAGTGGTATCAGAGCCTGTGTGCTCTTTTATTACAATAAAATTTGTGTAGACATAGGTGGTGAGATGTGCGTGGGATGGGATACATATAGTGCAGGTTTGCATTCTTATTCATATTCTTGTTGAGATTTGTGCATACCAGGTTGAGCCACAGTTGGGGAACTGTGGAACAACAATGGTACTCCAGTCAGGATCCTTGTGATTTCACAGACATTGAGGACTGTGAATATATTCTTTATTTACTTAATTGTTATATTTTTACTCTGCTATCAGTCATTTATGATAATTGTATGTTGGTAATTTCTGCTGACATGGTTGTTCATGTTGTCTCTGTTTTGCATATCAGAATGGTTCCTTATCGAGCTAGAGGTACTGGGCGACGGGGGAGGCCCCGCAGAAACCAAGGCCCGCCAGTTGGGGATAGGGCTGGGGATTTTGATCCTGAGGAGGTTCAACCTGATGGTGTTGAATAGGGGAACGACGGACTACCTCCTCCTCCTCCACCCGCACCAGAGGTACCACCTGTGGCTCAGGTGCCTCTCGGGAATCCACCAGTAGGTGGTGCAGCTGCCTTCAATCCAATTGAGTTCGCTCAGCAATTGGCACAGTTATTTCAGATGTTACCACAGACTGTAGTGCAGCCTGCCCCTGCCCCTGTTCCAGCCCATGTGGACTATGTGGATCTGTCCACAAAGCACCGTCCACCAAAGTTTGCAGGGGGTGCCAGTCCTTCTGATTTGGAGAACTGGAAGTATCAGTTGGGTCGGGTTCTTATTAGTATCAACTGTCCTGAGGATCAGAAGGTCTATGTAGCTTTCCACTACCTGGAAGGGGAAGCACTGCATTGGTGGAGGACTCGCGAGCACGACCTACTCGCTCGACCCGGGTTCAACTGGGAACAGTTTACAGAGGCTCTTAGTTCCCATTTCTATCCACCACATGTCTTGGAGGCGAAGAAAATGGAATTTCTGGGTTTGAGACAGACAGAAAGTATGAGTGTGAACGCTTATCACAGGAAGTTTGTGGAGCTTATGAGGTATGCTCCGGAAGTTATGCCCACTGGTAGGGACGAGGTTCGTCGTTTCATTTCGGGTCTCCGGGCAGGGATTAAGTCCTCTTTTGGCTATCGAGGTTATGATACATTGTCTGAGGCGTTCGATCAGGCCCTATACGTGGAGGAGAGTCGGGCTGAGGAACGCCAGCAGTGGCAGAGTAGAAAGAGGCAAAGGGACCGGGGCCGTGAGGGGCAGAGAGGCGGCGATCAGAGGGGCCAGCCTGCTGTTAGGGGTCGCCGTGATGGTGGCCGTGCTGATGTGGGCAGGGGTGGTGGTCGTGCACCGCTACCTGTTCGTGAGGTTGGACCCGATGGGCGACCTGGATACCGTTGCTGGACTTGCCACGAGGTGGGTCATCGCCGAGCGGATTGCCCGCATGCTGGCAGAGGTAGACCGGTTCGGGCTGACAGGGGTGGCAGACTGAACGTCTTGGATCGTGCGGAGGCAGATCGTCGGGATGATGTTCTTGCAGGTGTGTTTTAAATTCCTGCAGTTTCCTATTTTCTTTTCGTTGCGCTCTGTCTTTGTAAACTTTGTACCCCGTTTAGGTACTATTACTGTTGCGAATCATTCTGCCTTTGTATTGTTTGACTCGGGAGCCTCGTGTTCGTTCGTGGCTTTGCGATTTGTGCTGGAGCACGGAGTAGGACCGTTGGTGCCCTACCAGATGCCTGTTTCCTTGCCTTCGGGCGATATCATCCGTAGTGATCACATATGGCGAGATGCGGTATTGAGCATCGAGGGCCGTGAGTTCAGAGCCGACTTGGTTGTATTTGGCCTGGCTGACTTTGATGTAATTTTGGGCATGGATTGGCTGACTCGCCATCGTGCTGTTATCGATTGTGGTATTCCACGTATTTCCTTCCGAGATCCTCTCGGTAAGTATGTCTCTTACCGACCTTCTTTGATTCCACCTGCTATTAGTGTGGTTTCGGTTGCTGCGTTGTGTGATTTGATGCGCAGGGGTTGTTCTCTTTCCCTGTGGCAAATGAGGGATCTTCGAGTAGAGGTTCCTGCTACTTCGAGTGTCCCTGTTGTCTTTGAGTTCGGGGATGTGTTTCCCGATGAAATTCCTGGTCTCCCACCTGCTCGGGAGATTGATTTTACTATCGAGCTGATGCCTGATGCAGCTCCTATTTCTAAGGCTCCTTACCGAATGGCTCATGCTGAATTGAAGGAGTTGAAGGATCAGTTGAATGAGCTTACTAGTAAGGGGTATATCCTGCCGAGTAGCTCGCCTTGGGGAGCTCCTGTACTGTTTGTTAAGAAGAAGGATGGGTCGATGAGGATGTGCATCGACTACAGGGGTTTGAACCGAATCACGGTGAAGAACAAGTATCCTCTACCTCGGATTGAGGATCTGTTTGATCAGTTGAGAGGGGCCAGTATATTCAGTAAGATTGATTGAGATCGGGCTACCATCAGATAAGGGTGGCAGAGGCTGATAGGCCTAAGACAGCATTCAGAACTCGTTATGGACACTTTGAATTCACGGTCATGCCTTTTGGTTTGACTAACGCACCAGCGATCTTCATGGATCTTATGCATAGGGTATTCCGCCCCCTGCTGGATGTGTGCGTGGTTGTGTTCATAGACGATATTCTGGTCTACTCGCCGACTCGTGAGGCACATGCTGGCCACTTGAGGACAGTGTTGAACACATTGCGAGAGCATAAGCTATATGCTAAACTTTCCAAGTGTGAGTTCTGGTTGGAGAAGGTGTCGTTTCTGGGACACATTGTTTCGGGTGAGGGCATTGCAGTTGATCCTGCTAAGGTGGAAGCGGTACTAAAGTGGCAGGCCCCTAAGAATGTGGGAGAGATCCGGAGTTTCTTAGGTCTTGTTGGCTACTACCGCAGATTCATTGAGGGGTTCTCGAGCATTGCTAGACCTCTGACTAGACTATTGAGGAAAGATGTCAGATTCAGATGGGATGATGCTTGTGAGCAAGCATTCGAACTGTTGAAGAAGAAAGTGACAGAGGCACCTGTTTTAGTACTACCTGATGATTCAGGCGAGTATGAAGTTTACACAGATGCGTCACTTAAGGGTTTAGGTTGTGTGTTGATGCAAAAGGGCAAAGTGATTGCTTATGCATCTCGACAGCTTAAGCCACATGAGCAGAATTACCCGACTCACGATTTGGAAATGGCAGCTGTAGTGCATGCTCTGAAAATCTGGAGACACTATCTGTATGGAGCGAAGTGTAGAATTTATTCAGATCATAAGAATCTGAAGTGTCTGTACACCTCAGACCACATGAGTGGCAGACAGAGGAGATGGATGGAGTTATTGCAGGACTATGACACGGATATTCAGTATATTGAGGGAAAGGCGAACCGGGTGGCGGATGCTTTGAGCAGGAAGGAGCATCATTCAGTGGCATGCTTGGGAGTGATGCCTGAGTGGCGCAGGGAGTTACTCAGACTTGAGGTTCAGGTAGTTCCTGTTGGCTCTGTTCAGCACACCTTAAACATGCTAGTTACTGCATCTTCTTTGATTGATGAGATATTTGCTAGTCAGCATGATAGCGGGGAGATGGCAGTTCTGAGACAGAAGATTCAGGATGGTAAGGCTCCGGGTTTCAGAATCGATGATAGGGGCATGGTGAGATATGGTGATAGATTGTGCATTCCGGAGTGTTGTGTTGACCTGAAGAAGAAGGTCATGGATGAGGCTCACACGACTCCTTATTCTGTTCATCCAGGGGTCACAAAGATGTATAAAGACATCCGAAAGACTTATTGGTGGAATAACATGAAGAAAGAGATAGTTGAATATGTGGCTAAGTGTGCCACATGTCAGCGAGTGAAGATTGAGCACATGAGACCAATGGGTTTGCTACAGCCCCTAGCAGTGCCCGAATGGAAGTGGGAATCCATCTCCATGGATTTTGTGACAGGGTTGCCTCCGACTGTGAGGAAGATGGACACTATCTGGGTAGTGGTGGATCGATTGACTAAGAGTGCAGTGTTCATACCTATGAGACTGACATGGAGTATGAGCCAGCTTACCCAGGCTTATATTCAGCATGTTGTTAAAAGGTTTGGGATTCCCAAGGAGATTGTGTCTGATCGGGATTCCAGATTTCTGTTCAAGTTTTGGAAGGATGTGCAGGAAGCGTTTGGCACGCAGATTAGCATGAGTACTGCATGGCATCCTCAGTCAGATGGTCAGACAGAGAGGACCATTAGGACTTTAGAGGATATGTTGCGAGCTTGTGCACTGGACTTTCAGGGTAGTTGGGAGAGTCACCTCAGTTTGGTGGAGTTCAGCTACAACAACAGTTATCATGCGAGTATTGGTATGGCTCCCTTTGAGGCACTGTATGGGAGGAAGTGCAGGAGTCCTTTATGTTGGAATGATCCAACAGATAAGGTAAATGTGGGTCCTGAAATGATTGAGCAGACTGTTGCGTTGGTGAGGGTCATTAGGGACCGTATGAAAGAAGCTCAAGACAGACAGAAGAGCTATGCTGATCTAGCTCGTCGTGATGTGGAGTTTGAGGTTGGTGATAGGGTATTACTGCGGGTATCGCCTATGAAAGGGGTACGCCGGTTCGGTAAGAAGGGCAAGCTGAGCCCGAGATACATTGGACCCTATGAGATTGTGGAGAGATTTGGTAAAGTGGCTTATAGGTTGGCTTTACCAGCCGAGGTGGGTCGAGCTCATGATGTTTTTCATGTTTCTCAGCTCCGGAAGTTCGTATCTGACCCATCTAAGATTATCCGGCCTGATGAGATTGAGTTGGATGCAAGTCTTGAATATGAGGAGTATCCAGTTCGGGTGATTGATGCAAAGGAAAGGGTCTTGAGGCACAAAACCATTCCGATGGTTAAAGTGTTGTGGTATAGGCATGGGGCTGAAGATGCTACTTGGGAAACCGAGGAGCATATGAAGCTGAAGTACCCAAACTTGGACTTGACTCCGTTGCATTGAGGTAACATTTTTCCCCTTGTTTTTATTTTTGATCATGTTCTTGAATGTACATTTCGGGGACGAAATGATCGTAAGAGGGGAGGAATGTAATGACCCGATTTAATTAAACTGGACTGTTTAAATTATTTAGTATTGGGTTTATTGCACTCAAGCCCGAATGGGGTTAATTTCAATATTTGAGGATGAGTAGGGGGTGTTTTATAATTATAAACTCTTGGAAGTAATAAGGGGGTCTTTTTGTAGTTTTTATAAAGTTAGAAAGAAACGGGTGAAGAGGAAGAGGGAGACCGAGAGAAGAGAAAGAAAAGGGGAGAAGAAGACTTTCACCGAATCATCTTTGATTCTTGGAGATCGATTGAATACTTGTTGGTAAATGTTTCCCTACGATTTCCTCTTCATTTGGTTGTAGTTTTGTTGGTTTTGGTGGTGATTTGAAGTTGTTGATAAATTAGGGGTTTGGTTGATTTGGAGGAATTGAGGCTTGGAATCAACGAATCGGTGCTCTAATCTTGTTGAAGATTATAAGGCAAGGGATTTGTATGCTTAAATTACGTGTTTGGGGAGGTGTTGGGAGTAATTTCCGGCAAGGGTTCTTATGTGTATTATTAATTGAGATTTTCTAATTTTCGTTTCCGCATAGCTCCATTGCCACATAGATGCGTGAGTGGGTGTGTGTATATGACTGTTTCTATGTCTCTGGTTGAGATTGCATTCGGGACTTGATTAAATTTTGCATTCTTGCTATCCTCGGTTGTGTGTTGTTTATCTGTAAATATGAACCTGCGAAATGAGGGAACTGTGCAAAAGGGTAACTATAACAGTGTGTGTGCATATATATAAATTTTCGTGTGACAAGCTGGCCGTGAGTGTTCCTTGGGATTAAGTACTTAATTTCTTGCAATTGGATGAAATGGTAATGGATAGTATCTGGTCTCCATTGGTCACAGTTAAGAATTTCAATTACTATGGCATGACAGTGCTTTCCCACTCCTTAATTATATGTAATTGGACTAATTAATTTGTCCAGTAACACCATGAAAACAAGTAGTAGTGAAATGTTTCTTTGTTGATCTCTACAGCCTGGTAGTGTGGTTTCAAATTTAATGGATTATAATCCATGCCATGCGTCACTGTCTGATATTATAAGACTTCATATTATATTCTTGTGCAGTTTCCTATTGATAAATTGATCATGGTACAGAACTTGAATTACCCTGTGCTTGGGAATATCGGAAACAGATAAGCAATTTTATGGGACAATGATGTGATATCATGATGACTTTGTTAAGTACTTCCTGGTTTGCATTATGTTGTATGCAAGAGCATGGTTTGCCCTGGACGGGTTTGGAGTTGACATGGTCCTCGCCCGTGGGCTGCTTGGATATGTTACCCTGGACAGGTTTGGAGTTGACGAGGTCCTCGCCTGTGGGTTCATACCGCCCGGGTTTTTAGGTGCCGGCTAGGCATATTCATTTGCATGAGCATATAGGGTAGATAGGTGTATGTTAGGTCATGCATCATGTGCATAAAATGTATGCTTGTGGTTGAAGCACCGGTATGGGACGGTGTGATGATTTAATTGCTTAATTATATACTGTTTGGTTATTCATGCCTTTAATTACTTACCGTTATCATTATTATTATTATTATTATTATTATTATTATTATTATTATTATTATTATTATTATTGTTATTATTATTATTATTATTACCCTTGTCGCTCTGTTTTCCCTTTACTCCCCGGCACGTAGCCTTGCTCAGTACGTTGTACTGACTCCCTTTGTTTTTGTCTGTTTTATAGATCCTGCTGGAGGCGCCGGAGCATGATTTGGGTATGGGGGATGAGAGATCACATAGATTGGATTTTCATGTTCATTTCATTATGTATATTTATGTGGTACTCTATTGATTGCTATTGTTTGATACCTATTTCACTAGTTGAGGCCTGCGAGCCTAGGATTTACAGTTTGTCGGCCTGTGGCCTTATATGATTTACTGCTTTGGGCTGGTAGCCCTTTTGAGATATTAGCATGCTGTCAATGTTGTTTTGTGAGGCTTTTAGCCTGGATGAGTTAGGGGAAACTGTTATATGATTGTTTTGTGAGACCTTTCTCATGTGCCTATGTGTTTTGTTTTATTCTAGCTTCTGCATTAAACTGGTTTAAACAGATTGTCACTTTAGGTTTGCCCAGTCTCGTACTAGCTGTTTTAAATTAGCTGGCCACTAGTTTAGGATAGTTAGTACGGCGGTAACGCTTGCGAAAATCATATTTGAATTTTCGGGGCGTTACAATAAAGACATAAAATAAAATAAAAAATAATAATATAGAAAGTTAAATATAATGAAGTAATACAATTATATATTTTGTAAAAAATGAAGGAGAACAGAAAAAATAAAAATAAAATAGAAATTAGAAAAATAAGAAATCTGAAAAAAAAAAAACCAAAAATACTAAGCGTTTCATCCTAACCGCTAAATTTTATACGCTTCACCCTAACCGCTAAAATTTATACGCTATCTCTTTCCAACTTTTAGCTTTACAAATTTCAAATTCTGAACTCTAATATTAAATACTAATATTGAAACTATTTTTACTAAGTCTATCTTCCATCATTAATTATAAACTTCAAATTCTAAATTTAATTTATTTGTCAAACATGGTCCAAATAGTTGTTTCTACTCTACTTGCTAAACTCTAAAACTATAATTTCTCAGATTTTAGCCTTTCAAACTCCAATCTTTAAACTGTTTTTTTTGAAGAAGGGAGGGCTGTAGCCATTTTCTCAATCTCTAAACTTTAATGACAAATACTATTATTACCTAAAATCATCGAAATTTAAAGCTAACTTTCACTCTTAACTTGAAATCATAAACTCTAATATATAATTATTTCCCAAACAAATCATTTAATTGTTTGAGTTAATGTTTTAAAATATAAGTTAATGTTTTAAAATATATGAAGTTAGTTTAAAACAATAAAATATACTCCCTCCGTCCCACTTTAAGTGTCTTGTTACTGTTGGGCACGTGAATTAAGGTAGAGTTGGTTTGTGAGTATATGGTGGGGTCCACATAGTTGTTGGAGGAGAAAATTATTTCTATTTATAGAAAGAAGACATTTGTAATGGGACATCCAAAAAAAGTAAGTAGGACATTTGGAATGGGACGGAGGGAGTAACTTTTTCTAGTTCAGGAAAACTTTTGACCTCTCATTTTTATATTTGTATTTTATTTTTTCAGAAGCGGCCTTAACATATTTAAAATTCCACCTATGTTAAATTTTCGGCTTCAATGATTTAATCAAGTTGAATTTGGTAGAATTGAATGCTGTGTTATGCTGGGTTTGTCCTATAAGAATTTTATATTTGACAGAATATTTTTTTTGTAAAATTTGGTTGCTAAAAAGGTTTGCGACCGAAATTTGTTAGGTACCAGTAATAAAAATTCATTACATACCACAATTTTAGCTATCAAATCCAAAGTTTTTCTAGTAGTGTTAAAGCTCAATAATTTATTTACAAAGTTTGTTTCGCTGGTGGGCTTTCTGACTTTCTTTTTTCTTTATTTTATTATTTTATTATTTTTTTCTTTTTTAATGTTTTGAATATGACAACTTAAACAGCATGGTCACCAAAAATATATATATTTTTTGTAGCTACAAATATGCATATATGAGAAATTTTTTAGGTTTCTTTAAGGTCCATGTGTAACTTTTTAAAGTACAATTGCCTTGAATTTAATGGTAAACCTCTTACACACAATTGAAATTCGGAGACAACCACTATATCAACACCATCGTTTATATTTATTATGAATTGATATCAAAGTGAGTGAACTTTTTATTTGATAAAGTACTCTGATATAAGTTATGAGGAATTAAATATCATAATTTTTTAACGAAAATAAAAATGAATTATTACTGAAAAACAAACAAATATATTAAAATTAGAATTGGAGCTCTTGGTGGAAGTTAGTTCTCCCATTGGTGGTCAAACTCCCAAAGGGGCGGAGAAGACGAGGCCTCCAATGTGGCTTCGGAAGTGGAGCTCTCGGTGGAAGTTAGTTCTCCCACTCCTAATGTTGCTAGGATAGAAGCAAGCTGTCCGGATATGGAAGTTTCGGGGGATAGGGTTCCTGAAGGCGACGTAGGCGAGGCTGGTGGGGGAAGTCGATTCCGACCTGGGCATACTACGGATCAAATTATTGATGCAGGGGAGGAGGCATTGGGCGATAGTAACCCAGCACGTGGATCCGACTCAACGGGATGTGAGGATTTAAAGCGAGTGGAGGCAACTCTTGCACTGGTTTTGTCCCGGAATTGCAGGCCAAGAAGAAGGTGTCGCAGCAGTAGCAAGAAGGTAGGTGTTAGGTGCCGGGATGGGAAGAGCCGGAGTGGAGGTGAGTCGGGTCAAGGGGTAGAGGATTTCGCGAAGTTACAGTTCTCAACTGTGCGGACGGAAAGAGGGGTGAAGTTAGTTGATTATGAGGAGGCAGAGACGATTCTCAATTTGGCTAATGCATTGGGGCTGGGATGCAGGCGAGGCAGGGAACAAGCTTTGGTGGAGGTGCTTATTGTGATGGGGAGGTTGTAAATAGTTTTTTTCGATGTGGCTGGCTGGTTTTGTGGAATAATAGTTATCCCATGCATTTGATAACCTGTAACCTTAGGGGTCTAAACGGTGTTGTTAGGAAAAGGGCTGTAATGAGGTTGTGCAAGAAGGAGAGGCCAATAGTCCTCTGTGCTCAGGAAACGAAAATGGCTGTTATTCAGGAAAGATTGATACGCAGGCTTTGGGGGTCAACGGGATGTGGATTCTGTTTTCAGCCTGCTCTTGGTAATGCGGGAGGTATTGTGGTTGTGTGGGATGTTAATTGCTGCTCGTTTGCAGAGGTTGAGAAGGGTCACAATTTCATCTGGATTAAAGGAAGTATCAGTGGTATTCAGGGGGGTTAACATCGTGACTGTTCACGCCCCAAATAATCGGAGGGATAGGGCGGTATTTTGGGATCTTCTTTCACAAAAATGCGACACGACTAATGGCGAGCTATGGTGCATTGCTGGGGACTTCAATGTAGTGGTTTCGGAAAGTGAAAGGGTCGGTGAATGCAATGATAGTGGATCTATGAGAGATTTTAACAGCTTTATTGACATATTACACTTAGTAGATATACCGATGGAAGCTGGCCTCTTTACTTGGGTGGGGAGGGGTGGGAGAGCGAGTAGTAGGTTGGATAGGTTTTTGCTTTCGGCGGGGTGGTTGAGTGTGTTTGGTGGGGTTAGGCAACGGAGGGGTCAATCGGTTTTATTGGACCATTATCCGGATGCCTAGAATCTGCGGAGAGTTCCTGGGGGCCTAAACCATTTCGTTTCTACAATTATTGGATGGATGAGAGGGGTTTTGGGGATTTGGTGAGGCGGCCTGGGCAAGTGAGGGCAGTAGAGGTGGTTCTTCCAGGGGCGAGTTGCTCTTCAGGAACCTTCGGTTGTTGAAAGGAAAAATCCAGGAGTGGGATGGTTATGGGCCGGGTGCTTTGGAGAAGCGTATATTACAATTAACGACCGAGGTAGAGGAATTAGAATAGAGGTTCCGGGTCCATGGCTTTGATGAGGAGTCAGGGAGTCTCTGGAGGATTAAAAAGGGAGCTTTGAATCAGCTATATTTTGCTGAGGAAAGACGTTGGCTCCAAAAGTCTAAGGTCAGGTGGCTTAAGGAAGGTGACCTTAATACTCGGTTTTTTCATGCTATAACTTCAGTGCATCGACGCAAGAGTTATATAGGTGCAATTCATAGAAATGGTCTTGTGATTGATAACCCCAGAAGAGTGAAAGAAGAGGCCTTCCTATACTTTAAGGATCTGTTAAAAAAAAAGGATGAGAAGCTTTTTGAGGTGGGGGGAATTGGGCTGCCTAAACTTGATGATATGGACCGGCAGTGGTTGGATAGGGCATTCACTTTGGAAAAGATAAAGTCGGCTGTGTGGAGCTGCGACGGTAACCGAGCGCCGAGGCCGGACGGTTTCAATCTTGGTTTCTTCAAAAGGTACTGGGATGTTGTTAAGGGAGACGTGCTGGAGGTCTTTGACAGGTTTTATCATGACTGCCGACTGCCCAAGGAAGCGGGGGGTTCATTCATCGCTTTAATTCCAAAGGTTGACAACCCTATGGAGTTTAGTGATTTTAGGCCTATATCACTTGTAGGCAGTGTATACAAAATTATCTCCAAAGTGCTGTAAAAAAGGATTCAACAAGTTCTGGGAGGACTTGTAGGAGAATCTGAAATGGCGTTCGTTCGTGGCAGACAGATTTTGGATGGCGTCCTGATTGCGGCCGAAGTTGTTCAGTATATTAAATGAAGCGGGTGTGGCGGATTTGCTTTCAAGTTGGACTTCGCTAAAGCTTATGACAATGTGTCATGGGATGCACTGCTTCGGATCATAGAGGGTATGGGTTTTGGGGATAAATGGATTGGGTGGATCAAGTTGTGTGTTTCTTCGGCAACAGCTGCGGTACTAGTTAATGACTCTCCTACAAAGTTTTTTGAAATGCATAAAGGACTGATGCAAGGCGACCCACTCTCGCCATATTTGTTTGTGTTGGTCGCCGAAGTATTAAACAATCTGATGGGGAAAGCGTCTGCTCTGGGGCTGGTCAGGGGACTGAATGCGGGTAGAAAGGGGCCGGTGATTACACACTTGCAATACGCAGACGATACTATAATATTTTGTGATGGGGATCTTAATCAGGTTGTGATGATTAAACGGTTACTTCACTGCTTGACAATGGCAACAGGTTTGAGAATCAACTTCCAAAAAAGTAATTTATATGGCATTAATGTTTCTCAGTCAATGGAAGAGGATGCCGCAACAATTCTTGGTTGTGGAATAGGGCGATGGCCGATGAGGTATCTTGGGATTCCGATAGGGGGAAGAATTAATGGAACTTCTCTATGGCAGCCCATCTTGGAAAAAATAGAGAAAAAGCTGGCTGGGTGGAAGGGCCGACTCCTGACATAAGCTGGTCGTTTGTGTTTGATCAAATCTATATTAAATAGCCTTCATGTTTTCTTCCTCTCCATCTTCAAGATCCCTCGAGTGGTGGCGGACAGAATAGAAAAAATCAAAAGAGATTTTTTTTGGAATGATTCAGAGGGACACAAGAAGTTACATACTCTTGCCTGGGAAAATATTTGTTGTAACAAGGAGGCTGGGGGACTCAGTGTTTGGAGTGTTCAGCGGTTTAATGCAGCTCTTCTTTTCAAGTGGAGATGGAGATTCGGGAAGGAGCACTCCTTGTGGAAAACGGTGATCGATAAAAAATATTATGGGGGCAAATCACCATTGGTACCGGGTGCTATAGAGTGTCGATCTTTATGGGGAAACATCTGTAAAACTTGGGAAAGGTTATGTGTCGATGGCAGGGGTGGAGGGCTTAGAATCTGTGTGGGAAACGGTAACCTTACAAGATTTTGGGAGGACGTTTGGGTATTAGAAGGGAGGCCGCTAAAAGATCTATTTCCAAGGTTGTTTGCCTTGGCTTCCAATAAGACTGGATCGATCATGGAGTATGGCAAATGGAGGGGACTGGAATGGGGCTGGAGTATCCAGTTGAGGAGAAATCTCTTTGGATGGGAGATGGATGTATGGAATGAATTCATGGATACTCACAACATGGTAAAATTGAATCGGTTCCTGGAGGACCGCGTTGCGTGGACATACGAGGGACATGGCAGATTTTCAACTCAGTCGTGTTGGAAAGTATTAGCGGGTGGCAAGGAGATGGCCCTGAAACCAATGTGGAGGACCTTGTGGAGAATAAAAGCTCCAATGAAGGCGAGGTTATTGGTATGGAAGCTATATCATCATGCGCTTCCAGTTAAGGAAGAACTTGTGAAGAGAAACTGTGTTCAGATCGCCGGTGCACAGTGTGTTTTCTGTGGGTAGGAAGTCGAATCAATTGGCCACCTCTTCTGTATGTGTGAGTTTTTGAGTTCATTGTGGTATTTAGAGATTAAATGGTTTGGTATATCATGGGCATGTCCAGGAAGTGTTGGTCTGTTGCTAGAATGGTGGCTGGATGGGCAGTTGAAACAAGGACAGCGCGACGTGTGGCTAGTTATTGGCGTGGTGATTGTGTAGACGATATGGAAGTGTAGAAACGAAGCCGTTTTTAATGGGAAATAGGTGGATCTGTAACACCCCAGATTTGATAACCCAGGTCGGGGTGCCACCGCCACACCTCCCTAGCAAGACACGGTTTCTCTGAGCTTGCTAAAGAGATGCAAGGCTATAGGTGTTGGAAAAAGTTTTAAAAGCAAGTCCGGAATTACCTAAAAAATAATAATGTAATACCATCCATACATGACAATAAAAATAATAAGTTGCAGCGGAAATTAAAATACAGGGCCGACATGGCCAATACTCGGATTAACAAGCCCGTATGCAAGTTATGTAAAACAAATAATTAAAGAGGGGTGAAGTTAGTTGATTATGAGGAGGCAGAGACGATTCTCAATTTGGCTAATGCATTGGGGCTGGGATGCAGGCGAGGCAGGGAACAAGCTTTGGTGGAGGTGCTTATTGTGATGGGGAGGTTGTAAATAGTTTTTTTCGATGTGGCTGGCTGGTTTTGTGGAATAATAGTTATCCCATGCATTTGATAACCTGTAACCTTAGGGGTCTAAACGGTGTTGTTAGGAAAAGGGCTGTAATGAGGTTGTGCAAGAAGGAGAGGCCAATAGTCCTCTGTGCTCAGGAAACGAAAATGGCTGCTATTCAGGAAAGATTGATACGCAGGCTTTGGGGGTCAACGGGATGTGGATTCTGTTTTCAGCCTGCTCTTGGTAATGCGGGAGGTATTGTGGTTGTGTGGGATGTTAATTGCTGCTCGTTTGCAGAGGTTGAGAAGGGTCACAATTTCATCTGGATTAAAGGAAGTATCAGTGGTATTCAGGGGGGTTAACATCGTGACTGTTCACGCCCCAAATAATCGGAGGGATAGGGCGGTATTTTGGGATCTTCTTTCACAAAAATGCGACACGACTAATGGCGAGCTATGGTGCATTGCTGGGGACTTCAATGTAGTGGTTTCGGAAAGTGAAAGGGTCGGTGAATGCAATGATAGTGGATCTATGAGAGATTTTAACAGCTTTATTGACATATTACACTTAGTAGATATACCGATGGAAGCTGGCCTCTTTACTTGGGTGGGGAGGGGTGGGAGAGCGAGTAGTAGGTTGGATAGGTTTTTGCTTTCGGCGGGGTGGTTGAGTGTGTTTGGTGGGGTTAGGCAACGGAGGGGTCAATCGGTTTTATTGGACCATTATCCGGATGCCTAGAATCTGCGGAGAGTTCCTGGGGGCCTAAACCATTTCGTTTCTACAATTATTGGATGGATGAGAGGGGTTTTGGGGATTTGGTGAGGCGGCCTGGGCAAGTGAGGGCAGTAGAGGTGGTTCTTCCAGGGGCGAGTTGCTCTTCAGGAACCTTCGGTTGTTGAAAGGAAAAATCCAGGAGTGGGATGGTTATGGGCCGGGTGCTTTGGAGAAGCGTATATTACAATTAACGACCGAGGTAGAGGAATTAGAATAGAGGTTCCGGGTCCATGGCTTTGATGAGGAGTCAGGGAGTCTCTGGAGGATTAAAAAGGGAGCTTTGAATCAGCTATATTTTGCTGAGGAAAGACGTTGGCTCCAAAAGTCTAAGGTCAGGTGGCTTAAGGAAGGTGACCTTAATACTCGGTTTTTTCATGCTATAACTTCAGTGCATCGACGCAAGAGTTATATAGGTGCAATTCATAGAAATGGTCTTGTGATTGATAACCCCAGAAGAGTGAAAGAAGAGGCCTTCCTATACTTTAAGGATCTGTTCACAAAAAAGGATGAGAAACTTTTTGAGGTGGGGGGAATTGGGCTGCCTAAACTTGATGATATGGACCGGCAGTGGTTGGATAGGGCATTCACTTTGGAAAAGATAAAGTCGGCTGTGTGGAGCTGCGACGGTAACCGAGCACCGAGGCCGGACGGTTTCAATCTTGGTTTCTTCAAAAGGTACTGGGATGTTGTTAAGGGAGACGTGCTGGAGGTCTTTGACAGGTTTTATCATGACTGCCGACTGCCCAAGGAAGCGGGGGGTTCATTCATCGCTTTAATTCCAAAAGTTGACAACCCTATGGAGTTTAGTGATTTTAGGCCTATATCATTTGTAGGCAGTGTATACAAAATTATCTCCAAAGTGCTGTAAAAAAGGATTCAACAAGTTCTGGGAGGACTTGTAGGAGAATCTGAAATGGCGTTCGTTCGTGGCAGACAGATTTTGGATGGCGTCCTGATTGCGGCCGAAGTTGTTCAGTATATTAAATGAAGCGGGTGTGGCGGATTTGCTTTCAAGTTGGACTTCGCTAAAGCTTATGACAATGTGTCATGGGATGCACTGCTTCGGATCATAGAGGGTATGGGTTTTGGGGATAAATGGATTGGGTGGATCAAGTTGTGTGTTTCTTCGGCAACAGCTGCGGTACTAGTTAATGACTCTCCTACAAAGTTTTTTGAAATGCATAAAGGACTGATGCAAGGCGACCCACTCTCGCCATATTTGTTTGTGTTGGTCGCCGAAGTATTAAACAATCTGATGGGGAAAGCGTCTGCTCTGGGGCTGGTCAGGGGACTGAATGCGGGTAGAAAGGGGCCGGTGATTACACACTTGCAATACGCAGACGATACTATAATATTTTGTGATGGGGATCTTAATCAGGTTGTGATGATTAAACGGTTACTTCACTGCTTGACAATGGCAACAGGTTTGAGAATCAACTTCCAAAAAAGTAATTTATATGGCATTAATGTTTCTCAGTCAATGGAAGAGGATGCCGCAACAATTCTTGGTTGTGGAATAGGGCGATGGCCGATGAGGTATCTTGGGATTCCGATAGGGGGAAGAATTAATGGAACTTCTCTATGGCAGCCCATCTTGGAAAAAATAGAGAAAAAGCTGGCTGGGTGGAAGGGCCGACTCCTGACATAAGCTGGTCGTTTGTGTTTGATCAAATCTATATTAAATAGCCTTCATGTTTTCTTCCTCTCCATCTTCAAGATCCCTCGAGTGGTGGCGGACAGAATAGAAAAAATCAAAAGAGATTTTTTTTGGAATGATTCAGAGGGACACAAGAAGTTACATACTCTTGCCTGGGAAAATATTTGTTGTAACAAGGAGGCTGGGGGACTCAGTGTTTGGAGTGTTCAGCGGTTTAATGCAGCTCTTCTTTTCAAGTGGAGATGGAGATTCGGGAAGGAGCACTCCTTGTGGAAAACGGTGATCGATAAAAAATATTATGGGGGCAAATCACCATTGGTACCGGGTGCTATAGAGTGTCGATCTTTATGGGGAAACATCTGTAAAACTTGGGAAAGGTTATGTGTCGATGGCAGGGGTGGAGGGCTTAGAATCTGTGTGGGAAACGGTAACCTTACAAGATTTTGGGAGGACGTTTGGGTATTAGAAGGGAGGCCGCTAAAAGATCTATTTCCAAGGTTGTTTGCCTTGGCTTCCAATAAGACTGGATCGATCATGGAGTATGGCAAATGGAGGGGACTGGAATGGGGCTGGAGTATCCAGTTGAGGAGAAATCTCTTTGGATGGGAGATGGATGTATGGAATGAATTCATGGATACTCACAACAGGGTAAAATTGAATCGGTTCCTGGAGGACCGCGTTGCGTGGACATATGAGGGACATGGCAGATTTTCAACTCAGTCGTGTTGGAAAGTATTAGCGGGTGGCAAGGAGATGGCCCTGAAACCAATGTGGAGGACCTTGTGGAGAATAAAAGCTCCAATGAAGGCGAGGTTATTGGTATGGAAGCTATATCATCATGCGCTTCCAGTTAAGGAAGAACTTGTGAAGAGAAACTGTGTTCAGATCGCCGGTGCACAGTGTGTTTTCTGTGGGTAGGAAGTCGAATCAATTGGCCACCTCTTCTGTATGTGTGAGTTTTTGAGTTCATTGTGGTATTTAGAGATTAAATGGTTTGGTATATCATGGGCATGTCCAGGAAGTGTTGGTCTGTTGCTAGAATGGTGGCTGGATGGGCAGTTGAAACAAGGACAGCGCGACGTGTGGCTAGTTATTGGCGTGGTGATTGTGTAGACGATATGGAAGTGTAGAAACGAAGCCGTTTTTAATGGGAAATAGGTGGATCTGTAACACCCCAGATTTGATAACCCAGGTCGGGGTGCCACCGCCACACCTCCCTAGCAAGACACGGTTTCTCTGAGCTTGCTAAAGAGATGCAAGGCTATAGGTGTTGGAAAAAGTTTTAAAAGCAAGTCCGGAATTACCTAAAAAATAATAATGTAATACCATCCATACATGACAATAAAAATAATAAGTTGCAGCGGAAATTAAAATACAGGGCCGACATGGCCAATACTCGGATTAACAAGCCCGTATGCAAGTTATGTAAAACAAATAATTAAATGCCCAAAGTGATCCCCCGATGCATGATCATGCTCCATACTCTGTAATGGAAAAATGAACAACAGGTTTTATCAGTATATAAAATACTGAGTAAGTTAATCCCTAACAAAACAATTTAAGGGGTTACATGTGTTTAATTAAAATTACACTTTTCATGCATTATGAAATTAATTTAAAATTCATAGTTTACTTGTAGCGGGAAAAAAAAACATGATTAATTTATTCAAGACGAGAATATATAATTTAAGGACTTAATTTAGAAGGCGTAATTTAAAAGCATAATTTAAGAACGTAATTTAGAAGCATAATTTAAAAACATGGTGAATAAGATTTAAGCATAATTAAACACTCACACAAGTCTTTTATATTTTATCTCGCAACTAAGAAGAGGACACCACACAAGGGAGATCACTAACGAGGCAATCTCAATAATCATAATCAGTTAGCCGGTGAGCCGGCGGCCGCAGCCATATCAGTGTTGACTGCCGTTTTGGCTAGCCATGTATCTCGATTGCCATTCCGGCAAGCCATGTGTATCTACTGTCAATTTGACAGGCATGTATGTCAACTGTCATTTGACAGGCCTTTCAAGCGGTTTCACTGCCACTCGGGCAGGCCGTGTATTTCTCACTGCCGTTTTGGCAGGCCATGTGCACAACTGCCGTTTTGGCATAATAAGGAGATCACTAACGAGGCAATCTCAGATAGTAAGTAGACCACTAACGAGGCAGTCTCAAAGATAATGATAGCATGAAGATCGGCTCAGCCTAGTGAACGGGAAATTTCGAAATTTCGTATTTCAATGTTATCAAAATATTCGATATCGCGTTTCATAGTTCGAGTTTTCTCAAGTTCGAAAAATCCGATTCGACGCAGTTTACGCCTTTCTTAACTAAAAATTCATCTTTACACCAATAATTCTGAAATTTACACAGTAGCTCAAAAACACACACACGAACAACTTTTATGTTTTAAGTTTTTGGAAATAAGGTTTCGAAGTGAGTCAAAATTCGAGTTCTTTACAAAAAATTTCTGTCTCAAAAACTGATTTCGCCACAGGTTCGTGCGACGCCGATTAAAAATTAATTTCAAAGCCAATTGATCTGAAATTTGTACAGGCGATACATGACACATTAAGGAACAACTTTCATGTTTTACAAATTCGGAAATAATGAATTTAAATGCTCAAAAATCGACCACAACACGCTGTACACGCGCGGACTCAAAAGGTGGTTTAAAACAGTTCTGAAAATCGGCCATTTTGACATATCAAATGAACTCCAAAATTCATGAAATTTTATATGCATAATCTAGACACAAATATCTACAACTTTTGTTTAGAAATGCAAAGTTGAATCATTCTAAAAGCGGGTGAAAACATGCATCAAGTCGAGTAAGAAAATCTGTCAACAATTTTAAATGTTCGGTTTGTCACAGAAAGTTTACGGCGCAATTTGGGATAGCAAATCTTAATGTCAATGGCTGAAATTTGGACACAAGGTAGATTAAAGTCTTAGGAATAAAATCTATGTTGAAAAGTTTTCGGTTTGAATTCCCGAAGGTCGAGTTTTAGGCGAGTTTTTGAAATTAGACGAAAATAGGGTTTTTGAAAACCGATTTTTGTTACGAGTCTAGATCTTAAGTTTTAAGCAACAATAAACCCCAAAAATTGGTGAGTAAGGTCTTAACTTACATATTTGGAGAATAGGGTCACTGTAAGGGATTTCCGGACGTCCTAAGGTCGACGAACGACCAACTTCTCCGATCGCTTTTTGTTCGTCCCCCGACGTGAAATCGTGGCAAAGGAAGATGGTTAGATTTTGAGTTTTTGAGACTTATGGACAAGCTACACACTATAATACAACTTACCAAGGTCCTAGAAGGCAGTGGCCTTGTCTCGCTCGTCCCGTCTTCACTGGAATACTCGTCGGGAGGTTGCCGGAAGTTCGTCGGAGAGGTGTTTGGCTTTGGGAGAGATTGTGGGTGTTTGGGGGGCTGCTCAATGGTGAATAGAGTGGGGGAGGCAACCCTAGGTTGGGTAAAAGCTTCCCCACTCGTACGATTTAGTTACCAAAGTCGGGAGGCGTAATTTTGGCAAGAAATCGCTATGATCGCGCGATTTGCAGCTGTCTGCTGCTTGGCGCGCTCGTGGTGCGTTCCCGCACGGCGACGCGGCTCCGGCCTGGGCTGCGGCCTGGGCCGGGTCGTGCGATCTGTCGGGCTTTTTCTCATCTCCTTCGGACTTCTGTCCTTCTACGTTTTCGGGCTCGACTTTTCGGGTCGTTCTCGGGTTACGATTCCTTTCTTAAATTTATTTCGACTCCAATGGATTTCATATTTGAACTCTTGAATCCATCGAGTTTGAATCCGTCGGCTTGAATTCGTCGTCTTTTGGCTCCCGTGCAATAATTTATCTAATTAAATTATTTCCGCCTTCACGGGTTCTTGGAATTAAAATTCTTTTCCTTTTTGAATTTAATTCCAATTCTTTTGGGATTAATCCATGGAATATCTTTGGGCTTCCTTTCCCTCTTTCATCCCATTTCGACTTGACCAAAATTTGGGTTCGAATTCTTTGAATTTATCGGTCACGCCTTTTTCGAGCAATAATTTATTGTAATAAATTATTTTCTTCTCGGAAATAAATTTTATTTCGTTTCTTTGGGCGTTGTAAAACCCCGGGTATTACAGTCTACCCCCCTTAAGAATCAACTTCGTCCCCGAAGTTGCGCTCTCACTTTAACTTTTGGGTTCAATTAAATGTTGGGGTATTTCCATCTACCTCCCTCAAGGATAAACGTCTTCCTAAATTTTGAGAAATTAATTCCATTCCTTTGAACATGAATTAAATTTCTTGGGTGTTACATCCTCTCCCCCTTAGGAATAATCTTCGTCCTCGAAGTTGGGCGTTAGCTCCTCGCGAGCTCAAACATTGTTTGGTTGCGTGATTGTATTATTGTGTGTTGTTGTTTGTTATTATTCGACTGAACCCAGAATTTAGATTTCCAAGCTGCCTACGTACCCCGTGAAGGGATCAAGTCATAACGTAGTTCAAACAATTTGAACTTGTTTATTTTTGATTGGATACAATTCGTCGAGTCGAACTCAACAATAAATGCAGTTATCGATGCTTGAAAACTTCTTACGGTTGCTTGGGCCGAGTGGTCACGTCCTCTCTCCTGTTTATGTTTTCCATTCGCGTCCGACAGTCACGCAGCTGATGACCATGTCGACCACACCGAAGGCATGCTCCTGGCTGAGGGCATCCTCTCGCATAGTGTGGTTTACCACACTTTGGACATGGTGGCGCATAGTCACCATGGTTGAAGACTATCCCCTTGTTCCGTCCATTGTCGTTTTAATGTGGTTGGTTCGAGTTTCTATGGACATGGTCCTTATTCCTCTTGTATCCTCCTTGTGGTCCTTGGTTAGTCCCATCTACCGATTTCCGTTTCAGTCCTTGAACTCGTGCAAACGCTACTGCACGATCATACACAGCTTGTAGGTCAGGGTAGTGCTCACCCGTGATCACCTCTCTAATAGATAGGTTCAGTCCCAGCTCGAACTTCTGTGCCTTCTCTACATCAGTTGGCACCAGTCTCGGCGCGAACCGCACCAACTCCTTGAAACGGTTATAGTATTCTTGGACCGTTTTTCCTCCTTGCCTCAGTGTCAGAAATTCCTCGTACATGGCAGCCTTTGTGCTCATGGGATAAAAATGATCCCTAAGTCGATCCGTGAATTCTGACCATGTGTAGGGCTCGTCGTACTCCGCATGTTTCCATTGGGTGGCTTGCCACCAATCATCCGCCTCGCTTCCTAAGTAGTATGAAGCTACGTGAACCTTTTCCCCGTCGGGACACTTTACGGCGTTCAACAGCTTATCGAACGTCCGTATCCATTCCTCTAGCTGAGCCGGGTCCTCTTCGCCAGCGTAGTGGGGTGGTTGGTAAGGGTTTACCAAGGCTAAGTAGTTGACTCGGGTTACCGGTGGTGGTACACCCGCTTGTGCACGTTGCACTTCAGCATTTCCTAATACTACGAGAACTTCCTCGACAGTCCTTAGACGCTCATCCATATTGTTGGGAACATGAGGCACTCGCCCTCCTACGTTCTGAGGAATCTCATTATCGTTCGGCATGTTGGGGAGGTCAGAGTCAATGTTGTTTGGGATTACATTCCTTGGTCTTCCCCTAGGTGCCATTCTCTGTTTTAAAAGCACGCGAAGATAAGCTTCTAATCTAAGGCACGTTAGAGTCAAGAAGATCTGAAAGATAGGAATGGTAGGGGAGAATGATAGACGTGGCACGCTAAGTATTCTTGTTCAACATCTAAGACTTAAGCAAAATTAGTCCCAAGTTAGCACCACTAAGTAGATGTGAAGCCGACATCTACAACTAGGAATGTTATTTAACACAGATAATTCACATAAAAAGGTTAGCGCAAATATGTGTGTATGCATGTGAATCCCCCCTCTCGGAAAAAAAATTTTCATGTAATATGATTTAGACTTGTCAAAATAATTTGTATACATATTTTCCATGGGTTTTAAAACAAAACTCATTCCATGCAAATAATGCTTTAAAAACTTAAAAATAGTAGTTAAAAGTCTTGGGCCTCTATATTGAGCCAATAATAGATTTTGGGCTCCAAAAATATAAGTATTGGGCTAAAAATTTGGGTTAAAAATAATTAAATAAAATATTGGGCTTTCAAGAATTGGACTTTTAAAAATTTAAGCTTTAAAAATAATAGCCTTAAAATATCCATAGTTTGAAATAATAGCTTTAAAAATATTCCGGGCTCTGATACCACTTTGTAACACCCCAGATTTGATAACCCAGGCCGCGGTGCCACCGCCACACCTCCCTAGCAAGACACGGTTTCTCCGAGCTTGCTAAAGAGATGCAAGGCTATATGTGTTGGAAAAAGTTTAAAAGCAAGTCCGCAATTACCTAAAAAATAATAATGTAATACCATCCATACATGACAATAAAAATAATAAGTTGCAGCGGAAATTAAAATACAGGGCTGACATGGCCAATACTCGGGTTAACAAGCCCGTATGCAAGTCATGTAAAACAAATAATTAAATACCCAAAGTGATCCCCCGATGCATGATCATTCTCCGTACTCTATAATGGAAAAATGAACAACGGGTTTTATCAGTATATAAAATACTGAGTAAGTTAACCCCTAACAAAACAGTTTAAGGGGTTACATATGTTTAATTAAAATTACACTTTTCATGGGTTACGAAATTTATTTAAAATTCATAGTTTACTTGTAGCGGGAAAAAAACATGATTAATTTATTCAAGACGAGAATACATAATTTAAGGACTTAATTTAAAGGCGTAATTTAAAAGCATAATTTAAGAAAGTAATTTAGAAGCATAATTTAAAAACATGGTGAATAAGATTTAAGCATAATTAAACACTCACACAAGTCTTTTATATTTTATCCCGCAACTAAGAAGAGGACACCACACAAGGGAGATCACTAACGAGGCAATCTCAATAATCATAATCAGTTAGCCGGTGAGCCGGCGGCCACAACCATATCAATGTTGACTGCCGTTTTGGCTAGCCATGTATCTCGATTGCCATTCCGGCAAGCCATGTGTATCTACTGTCAATTTGACAGACATATATGTCAACTGTCATTTGACAGGCCTTTCAAGCGGTTTCACTGCCACTCGGGCAGGCCGTCTATTTCTCACTGCCGTTTTGGCAGGCCATGTACACAACTACCGTTTTGGCATAATAAGGAGATCACTAACGAGGCAATCTCAGATAGTAAGGAGACCACTAATGAGGCAGTCTCAAAGATAATGATAGCATGAAGATCGGCTCAGCCTAGTGAACGGGATTTTTCGAAATTTCGTATTTCAATGTTATCAAAATATTCGATATCGCGTTTTCTCAAGTTCGAAAAATTCGATTCGACGCAGTTTACGCCTTTCTTAATTAAAAATTCATCTTTACACCAATAATTCTGAATTTTACACAGTAGCTCAAAAACACACACACGAACAACTTTCATGTTTTAAGTTTTTGGAAATAAGATTTCGAAGTGAGTCAAAATTCGAGTTCTTTACAAAAGATAATTTCTGTCTCAAAAACTTATTTCGCCACAGGTTCGTGCAATGCCGATTAAAAATTTATTTCAAAGCCAATTTATCTTAAATTTGTACAGGAGATACATGACACATTAAGGAACAACTTTCATGTTTTAAGAATTTGGAAATAATGAATTTTAGATGCTCAAAAATCTACCACAACACGCTGTACATGCGCGGACTCAAAATGTGGTTTAAAACAGTTCTGAAAATCGGCCATTTTGACATATCAAATGAACTCCAAAATTCATGAAATTTTATATGCATAATCTAGACACAAATATCTACAACGTTTGTTTAGAAATGCAAAGTTGAATCATTCCAAAAGTGGGTGAAAAACATGCATCAAGTCGAGTAAGAAAATCTGTCAACAGTTTTAAATGTTCGGTTTGTCACAGAAAGTTTACGGTGCGATTTGGGATAGCAAATCTTAATGTAAATGGCTGAAATTTGGACACAAGGTATATTAAAGTCTTAGGAACAAAATCTATGTTGAAAAGTTTTCGATTTGAAAGGTCGAGTTTTAGGCGAGTTTTTGAAATTGGACGAAAATAGGGTTTTTGAAAGCCGATTTTTGTTACGAGTCTAGATCTTAAGTTTTAAGCAACAATAAACCACAAAAATTGGTGAGTAAGGTCTTAACTTACATATTTGGAGAATAGGGTCACTGTAAGGGATTTCCGGACGTCCTAAGGTCGCGACGAACGGCCAATTTCTCCGATCGCTTTTTGTTCGTCCCCCGACGTGAAATCGTGGCAAAGGAAAGATGGTTAGATTTCGAGTTTTTGAGACTTATGGACGAGCTACACACTATAATACAACTTACCAAGGTCCTAGAAGGCAGTGGCCTTGTCTCGCTCGTCCCGTCTTCGCCGGAATACTCGTCGGGAGGTTGCCGGAAGTTCGTCGGAGAGGTGTTTGGCTTTGGGAGAGATTGTGAGTGTTTGGGGGGCTGCTCAATGGTGAATAGAGTGGGGGAGGCAGCCCTAGGTCGGGTAAAAGCTTCCCCACTCGTCCGATTTAGTTACCAAAGTCGGGAGGCGTAATTTTGGCAAGATATCGCCATGATCGCGCGATTTGCAGCTGTCTGCTGCTTGGCGCGCTCGTGGCGCATTCCCACGCGGCTCCGCCCTGGGCCGGGTCGTGCGATCCGTCGGGCCTTTTCTCATCTCCTTCGGACTTCTGTCCTTCTACGTTTTCGGGCTTGACTTTTCGGGTCGTTCTCGGGTTACGATTCCTTTCTTAAATTTATTTCGACTCCAATGGATTTCATATTCGAACTCTTGAATCCGTCGAGTTTGAATCCGTCGGCTTGAATTCGTCGTCTTTTGGCTCCCGTGCAATAATTTATCTAATTAAATTATTTCCGACTTCACGGGTTCTTGGAATTAAAATTCTTTTCCTTCTTGAATTTAATTCCAATTCTTTTGGGATTAATCCATGGAATATCTTTGGGCTTCCTTTCCCTCTTTCATCCCATTTCGACTTGATCAAAATTTGGGTTCGAATTCTTTGAATTTATCGGTCATGCCATTTCCGAGCAATAATTTATTGTAATAAATTATTTTCTTCTCGGAAATAAATTTTATTTCGTTTCTTTGGGCGTTGTAAAAACCCCGGGTATTACAGGATCGTAGGGTGGCCATTGAAGAAATCAAATGGAGAGCTAGCCTTTGGTGGAAGGCTAAGCCGTAGAGGTTTGAGTTGGGAGGAATTTCTTAGACGGCCTAACACTATCTCGGCTGTCCAAATAAAAGGTAAGCCGTAGAGGTTTGAGTTGGGAACAGCCAATAAACGGTTGTTGGAAAATCAATACTGATGGGTCTGCTCTCGGGAATCCCGGCCCGGCAGGGATTGGTGGAGTAACTAGAGACGATAGAGGCGAGGTAATTTTCATCTTATTGGACTACATTGGAGTAACAAATTCGGTCAAAGCTGAAATCACAGCCATAAGTCGTGTTTGTCTTTCTTTACTTCGAGACAAAGGTTTCCCCCTACAAAAGACCATTTTCGAGTGCGACTCAATTAATGTGGTGAAGTGGATCAAGGACCCGGGGACGGCTCCATGGACTTACTAAGAACTATTCGGCTCAATAACAGCGGTTTTGAGTTGTGCAGGCGAGGTGCGCTTTCAACACATTTTGAGGGAGCGCAACTCTCTAGCCGACTATTGGGCCAAACTTGGTGATTCCGGAAATGGCGAGGTAGAAGCTTGGTACTGATTGCGGCTCCCTGTTGATGGGTTTGAGGTACTAGTGTTCTGTTTCGGGAATTATCAGGTTTCACTCAACATTTGGGATTCTGTATTAGATGTTATGTTGTGTATGGGTGAGCACTAATGGTGAAGGGGAGTGCATGATAGCCTGGGGGAGGAGGCAGCCTAGAGATGTCCTATTTTTTCTATGTGTAGGCAAAGTTTTGTGAAAAAAAATATATAAATATATAAATAAATTTTATGCAGGTATTAAAGAAGTGGGAGCGGGGAATATAAAAAGGATGGATGCTTTGTTCTGGATACTATTAATGCTGGAGAACCATACAGGCTATCTTGTGACTTTTGCTTATGCGGGTGTCCTAGACTGCTATCTTGTGCAATACTCATGTTTAAGAGGACTGAAGTTATGTTGATTCTGAGGGCGATACTGCTACATTTGTGTTACATAATGGTTGTCCATAGACTGCTACAGAACTGATGTCTTCTACTACTGCTTATCAGAGTAAACTTACATCTTGCCCGGTGAGATCTGATCCTTACACTTCCTAACGTATACATTGGTGATATTCTTATTGACATTCTTGAATTTGCTTAATCATACATATCGAGCCTGCATCAATTCATTTCCAGTGTATTGAAAGGATAAGGGCATTGGCCTATCCCGTTCGGCTTCATTTCTCCCACACTCTCCCCTTCCCATTATGAGCCATGTTTGAGCCAAAATTTTACCATATTCATTTTCACTTCACATCTGGTCCGATAACATTCAGCCTTCTTCTTGTGCCATGCAATCTTTGCTTTAGGATGTTCAAGGAAGGGTCAGGATTATCATTTGGAAAATTCTTTGTGAGGAATCAAGTTTGGCGGAGATCCAATTAGTTAGGGATTGGGGCTCAGGATTCGATATAGAGAAGCTGTGTTCATCATAGGATCTTTTGATTTAGCTGCTTGTATTGGGCTGCCCCGAAAAAAAAAAGCATTGTGAAAAGAAAAAAGATTGGAACGATATTTTATGTAGAAAAAAAAATTTAAAAGAGCAAAAAATATAATACAAGGGGTGTATTCTGGAGTATTGTTTGAGGGGCAGTTACAATTTGAAGAGCTTGTTGCAAGTTGCAGTTAGTATTGAGTTGAGTTTCATGGTTTAATGGATTAGCTATGTTCATGGTGTTGGAATTCTATTGTTTATTTACATTTGTTGATAGATGAGATGAATATAATGGTCTTAACTGTTTTGGTTGTAAATTGGTCTTGGAATCTCAGACTGCTGAGCTCCGAATCTTTGTGTGAGCATTCATTGTCGATCCCTCACCCCATTTTAATCTGCTTCTTATCCCTACCCTTGGCCTTTTTATCCTATCATTTGTCCTTTTATTTTCAATACACTGGTTTTGAGTACTATATAGGGGAGATGTGTTCTTTTCAAGCAAGTTTATGGGATTGTCTTTGGATTCACCATTCCTACGGCTGTTGTCACTCCTGAGATGTTGTATCTACCGGGAAGGTTGCTGTGTTGGTTGATAGTTAAACTCTGTGATTTCTATTGGAGAAGGGAGGATGAATGAAGTACTACAACCTTCCGAATTGGATTTTGATTTTGATAGACAACACCTTAAAGGTTACTGAAGATACTATTATGTTTGAGGATGCTGTTGCAACAATACTTCGATGATTCATGACCTTTGCTGCTTCGGATCGATTGATGCTGCTTTATTTATGAGGTTGAAGCGGATGTGGAGCGTCTCGGAAGTTCAGGGCCGATGTGGATGCTGCTAGTTGCCGCTGCTGGTGCAATTTGGTGTGGTTGTCGTAGCTATGCCTTTTGCTGATGATACATATATAGAGACGGAGATGGTGATGCCCTTTGTAGTCTACATCCAAAGCCTAAATGATGTTGTTTTCATGATGCTGTTACTTGATGCTGTTAATTGATGTTTCTTTTTGTTTGAGTGAGGCAATTTGGGTATTGGCTATGTAATACTCTAGAATTTAGCTATATTGATAATATTTTCTAAAATATTTTAGTATTATTTCTTAAAGATAGAGATTGAGTTGAAAGAAATGAATTATTTCCAAGGGAAAATATTCTAACAAATTGAGATAAATATTTGACAATAGTGATCAAGTATTATTTTCAAATAAGTTTTATACTTAATTATTATATTAAGTATAGTTAATTCCTTTTATTTAGAAATCACTAATAGTCTAGTGGTAGTAATATTACACTCATAATGCATAGTTATGATTTTTTTTAAAGATATAAAATTTACAATAGATTATTATTTATAATGATAAAAATAATAGGAATGGCTATATATATGTGGACTTTATTACCGTACACATATCTCACAATTTTGCTAATGGATTAAATTAAGTATAGGTTTATAAACTTTCTATTAATTTAAATGATTAATAAAAGAAAATAATAGTATGTACCAGTATGCATTATTAATTGAACAATACAAATCTTTTAGTCCATTTTGTTATAGCTAAATGAATCACGTACTAGATCTCAGCTCAGAACATATATATTATCAAATGATTATACGAATTAGATTAAATAAAGAAAATGCATGCACGGTACACTCTTGAAGCAAGAAAAGAAGGTTAAAAATACACGTAGAAAGTGAATCCATTACACATGTAACCATTTTAGATCAAGGTGGCATACTAGTCTGCATGCATAACTACGTGGGATGAGGATTTAAAGGACAAGCTTTGAAGCTAGGCATAGAGTATGAGGACTCAGCAAAGCTAATTCAATTAAAAAAATTCATGTAGTCACACCCTTTTCACCTATAAATACTGGCATCAAGGCTTTGAAAGAAATCACTCAATGAAAAAATCAGCTGAAGAGAAATAGAGGGAGTGCGTATCAGAGAGAGAAATAGTGAGGGCGTAGTATAGCTGTGTCATTTTCAGTTTAGTGTGGTGGCTATATCGTCGGAAGAAATTGTAAGTAAATTTTTATTCTACGGGCTTTGTCGTAGGATTAAATTTTTGCATGTCTAAATACCTTCGTGTTTTAATAATATTAGGGTTTATTCATGCAATTTATTTATGCAGAGGTATTGCCCAATTATGTGTTTAAATTAATTTTGGGCTAGGCCATGTATGTGAAAAGTGAAATTTCAGTGTGTGGCATGTGAATTATTGAATTGCTATTATGCGAGATATACCCCAGAGGTGGATATCTTCGTGAGATATTTCGTGGGTTATCCAAGGGATTCCCATTAACAGGATTGTATTTGACCAAGGGTCTCACAGTCATTTTCTAGATCGCAAGGTAGGGCCATCCTTGTGTACTCATATTTTGACTTCGGTCATTATGAGGGCATGCTAGGTCCTATGAGATACCCCGGGTGTAGGCATCATAGTCGAGCTACATGTGGATTGAATTATTGGAACTGTTTTGACATGCCATTTACTGTTGAGTCGTAGTTAATTATTTTTGTCCAAGGGATAAAAATTTATTTACTCAGCCGGTGTGCTGATAAATGTTACTTACTCATTTTTTTAGGATTTGACATTTGTGAAGCTCATTAACATCACGGGCACGGGCAGGGGAGTCCGTATCGTTTTACAAGTGGTTATTTTAAATAATATTTTACTTGTAGTAAGATTGTCGTTTTAATAATTGGTCGCAGTTATTGTAATTTTAAACTCTGATATTTTGTTAAATTAAATATATTTTGAATTTTAGTTAATAGTTTAAATTAATGTTTGTAACTATTTTAAATAGCCTTAGCACTTTTAATTAAGTTAGCCGAGGCAAGGTCAAGGCGAGCTTAATTGGAAGTGTGGCGGTAACAACCCCGCTTTCCTATTGGTAACTTCCGCTGTGATTTTTAAGATAGGAAAATGGGGGTGTTACAAGTTGGTATCAGAGCGTGAGTTAAAATATTTTGAGTCAAAATTTCTTTAAGGTCAAAATAAATTTGACTCTAAGTTTCATAAGAAATTTTTAAAGATATATATATATATATAAATATATATATGTCTTTTTAAAGAAAAATTTTGGGATGAGACACGATGCACTTACATTAGGCACAACCCTTATTGCCATTTATGCATAATGATTGCATTATGCTTATGATAATGTTTTGTGTAAGATGGCCGGTAATAACTATAATGCTAGGATAATGGAGGTAGTTCCAGAGATAATAAGAACGTGTGATTTAGTTCTTTGTCTTACAAAGCTCCGATGAATAAGTATTTCTTAGGAATACTAAAAGAACTATTACTATGGTATGGAATATCTCTATTATTGGTCCGATGTACTTCGAGATTAGAAATAACAAGTCTAATGATAATTTAGGTTAACTTGTACTTGTAAACCAGTCTCGGCAAGTTAGAAATATTTGACTGGTAGTTTTGAAGTGTATTCTTGTTATTTATAAAAGAAAACTAGTATTATTTGTTTATCTTGATTAATGAAAGCAACTAACTCATTAACTGACTGATGTTCCCTAGAAACTAACATAGAACCAACATGGCCGATAATAACGACCGCCAACAACAGATAGAGCAACTATTGCTCACTCTTGGAACGGTAGTTCAACAGCAAGCCGGGAGAGGAGAACCTCACGCAGAAACACAAGGGGACTATATTGAAGCAGTTAATAAGTTTCAACCCCCTAAATATAATGGACATGAAGATCCCGCTAAACTAGAAGGGTGGATTGAGTCGCTTGAAAAGCTACTCGAAGCAGTAGAATGCCCTGAAGAACGTAAGGTGGGAGTAGCTACCTTCTTCCTAACAGGAATAGCCAATACCTGGTGGAGGTCACAAGAAGACCGCCAAATTACTTGGGAACAATTTCAAAAGAGTCTGAGGGAACGATTTTATCCACTCAGCCTTAAAAATTCCAAGTATGAAGAGTTTGTTACTCTTCAACAGGGTAGTCGATCTGTGCAAGAGTACTATGCTAAGTTTACTGAGCTCTTGAGATTTGCTCCAGACTTAGTAGCCACGGATCAGACTAAGGCCCAAAAGTTCGTACTTGGACTGAACCAGTACATTCGAAAGGCATTTGGCGGGAAGCAATTCACAAGTCTACAAAAAGCATATGATCGGGCTATGACCGTCGAAAAGGTGGAAGAATCGGAACACAAAGGAGAAAGCTCAAGACATGTCCCCCAGAATAAAGGAAAGCGAAAGTTTGAGGAAATCAAAGATAACAGGCAAATGAGAGATTTCCAGCAGAACAACAGGAGTAGGTTTCCCTATCCAAACCAGTATAGGGAACCGATACCCACTCCGTGTACCCGATGCAACAAGACGCATACAACTCGCCAATGTCCACAAGGCGACGAATGTTACCGTTGCGGCATGACAGGTCACAGGGCCAGAAACTGTCGCCTAAGGCTTGATCCTAATCGACTTCGGCCTGACTTGCGAAAGGAGGACTATTGCCCTGAAATACGAAGACCTCAAAACAATAATGGGAATCAAGAGCAACGTCCAACTTTCCCTACAAATCCGGGCGTAGGCAATAGAGCTCCGCAGAACCAGGGCAGACCTAACCAAGGAAGGTTGAACGTAGTCAATCAAGCTGACCTTCAAGATGTTGGCGACCTAGTTGAAGGTACTTTTGAAATTAAAGATTCTAAAGTTCGTACATTGTTTGATTCTGGAGCTACTTGTTCATTCATATCTCATAGAAAATTGCCCGAGTTGGGACTCGATAAACCCCAGGAAATAGGATTAGGAATCTCTTTACCTAACGGAGCAGTTATTAATTGCTCAACACGTTATGAGAAAGTTCCTATCCGTATTTGTGAAGTTGAATCCCTGCTAATCTCATTGACTTCGAGCTACGAGATTTCGATGTTATCTTGGGAATGGATTGGCTTACAAAGTACCAAGCCATCATCAAGTATGCCCAACAAAAGATAACAATGTATGGGCCCAATAAACAACGAATTTCGTATTATATGGAGCCCAAAGGACCAACAACGAAGGTGGTCTCAGCAATGCAATTGGCGACACTAGTAAGAAAAGGGAATCCCCTTTATCTTTGCTATGTCCATAATTTGCAAGCATATGAGGTGGAGCTAGACAATATTCCAGTAGTAAGAGTATATCCGGATGTATTTCCTACAGATATCTCCGGAATGCCACCTGAACGTGAGATAGAATTCACGATTGACTTAGTTCCAGGTACGGAACCCATATCAAAAGCTCCATACCGGATGGCACTAGCTGAAACGAAGGAATTGAAGGAACAACTCGAAGACCTTCTGGAGAAACGATACATTCATCCTAGTACATCTCCGTGGGGAGCACCTGTTCTATTTGTACGAAAGAAGGATGGTGGAATGAGACTTTGTGTTGATTACAGAGGTCTCAATCAAGTGACTGTGAAAAACAAATACCCATTGCCACGAATTGATGACTTATTTGACCAACTCAAAGGAGCCAGAGTCTTTTCGAAGATTGGTTTGAGGTCTGGTTATCATCAGCTTAGGATAGCTGAGCAGGATATCCCAAAGACGGAATTTAGAACACGGTATGGTCATTACGAATTTACCATGATGTCGTTTGGTTTAACCAATGCTCCAGCAGTATTCATGGCTCTGATGAATAATGTTTTTCGAGAATTATTGGACAAATGTGTAGTTATGTTCATTGATGATATATTGGTTTACTCCAAAAATGAGGAAGAACACGAACAACATCTACACCAAGTCCTACAAACATTAAGGAGCCATCAATTGTATGCCAAGTTACCTAAGTGCGACTTTTGGCTCAACAAAGTTGCATTCCTCGGTCACATTGTCTCGGCCGATGGAATATCAGTTGACCCTGCCAAAGTAGCCGCGGTAAAGGATTGGCCTGTACCAACATCTCAGACCGAGATAAGAAGTTTCCTTGGTTTGGCAGGCTACTACAGGAGATTTGTCAAATATTTCTCAAAAAAATCGCGAGACCGCTAACCCAAAATTTGAAGAATGGATCAAAGGTTATATGGACACCTGAATGCGAAGCTGCATTTCAGACATTAAAGGAAAGACTAACCAAGGCACCAGTCCTAACCTTACCCAATGAAAAAGACGATTTTGAAATTTATAGTGATGCTTCCAAATTTGGGTTGGGATGCATGTTAATGCAAAAAGGAAAAGTTATAGCCTATGCATCTCGACAGCTAAGGCCAAATGAGGAAAATTATCCAGCTCATGACCTAGAGTTAGCTGCAATTGTCTTTGCACTAAAAATATAGAGACATTATCTCTATGGGCGAAAATGTTAAATATACACAGACCATAAAAGTCTAAAGTATATCTATACTCAGAAAGAGCTCAACATGCGCCAGAGGCGAGGTTAGAGCTAATGAAGGACTACAACTTAGGCATTACATATCACGAGGGAAAAGCCAATAAAGTGGCTGATGCACTAAGTCGAAAGTCAAAACATTTAAGTAATGCGAGAATCTTGCCGCACGAGTTATATATGGAATTGGCACGATTTGACATTGAGTTGGTATACCATGGTACGCCTACTCAGCGAATCAATGCCATCACAATCCAGCCAACCATTTTTGACGAAATCCGAGAAAGATAGTCCGGTGACGTCAAATTGGAAAAAATCAAAGCAAAGATAGCTCAAGGTGAAGCTATGGATTTTCAAATTCACGAAGATGGCAGTATCAGATTTAAGGGTCATCGGTGCATACCAAAAGCGTGCGAGGACCTCAAGAGACGTATCCTCGAAGAAGGACACGAAACTCCTTATTATGTACACCCTGGAGGAGACAAGTTGTACAAAGACTTAAGAAAGGTCTTTTGGTGGCCTAGAATGAAACGAGAGGTAGCAGAATTTGTGGAAAAGTGTTTGACCTGTCAAAAGGTCAAAGCCGAGCGGAAGAAACCTCTTGGATTGGTAAAACCATTAGAAGTTCCAGAATGGAAATGGGATAGTATTTCCATGGACTTTGTCTCAGGATTACCAAAGACGCCTAAAGGAAACGATAAGATATGGGTCATTGTCGATAGATTGACAAAAAACAGCTATATTCATACCCATGAAAGAAACTTGGAGTATGGATCAGTTAGCTAAGGCCTATATCGAGAATGTCGTACGGAGGCATGGAATTCCTCAAGACATTGTTTCAGATCGAGACCGTCGATTTGTCTCGAATTTCTGGACTAAGTTACAAGAAGCCTTTGGTACTAAAATAAAGATGAGCACGGCATTTCACCCAACAACCGATGGTCAAACTGAAAGAACCATCCAGACTCTTGAAGACATGCTGAGAGCTTGCACTTTAGAATTTCAAGGGAGTTGGGAAAATCACCTACCGCTAGTTGAATTTAGCTATAACAATAGTTATCATGCTAGTATTGGTATAGCCCCATTTGAAGCACTATATAGTAGGAAATGTCGAAGTCCACTTTGCTGGACTAAGGGCGAGAATCCAATCCCTGTTGGACCACAACTAATTGAGGAGACAAAGCATGTTATTGAGCAAGTCCAACTCAAGATGAAAGCCGCCCAAGATCGACAAAAGACGTATGCCGACCAAAGAAGGCAAGAAGGAGGTTACGAAATAGGTGACAGGGTGTTACTAAAAGTATCCCCTATGAAAGGAGTGATGCGATTTGGTAAACGTGGTAAGCTAAGTCCTCGTTACATTGGACCATTCGATATCATTGCCAAAGTTGGTACATTGGCATATCGACTAGACTTACCAGAAGAATTATCTCGAGTTCATGATGTGTTCCACGTATCACAACTTAAAAAATATCATCACGACCTTCAGAGATTAATCCCATCAGAGGTAATTGAATTAGATGATGATCTTACTTATGAAGAGAGACCAGTTAAAATCCTAGATACGAAAGAACGAGCCACGAGGCATAGAGTCGTTCGCATGGTCAAAGTCCAATGGTCAAACCACGACGAGAATGATGCCACGTGGGAAACTGAGACAGAAATGCAGACCAAGTATCCAGAATTATTTCTTGAGACAGATCCAGCTATGGGGACATAGCTGTGAAAACAAGTGGGGGAGGAGATTCCGTAACCCTGCCCGATAGAGAATAAGGTAAGAAAAGTTTAATTGTGTGCTAACCTTATTTTTAGTCTTGCAATAATTATTTGAGCAAACTTCGAGGACGAAGTTTGTTTTTAAGGAGGGTAGATTGTAATACCCTAGAATTTAGCTATATTGATAATATTTTCTAAAATATTTTAGTATTATTTCTTAAAGATAGAGATTGAGTTGAAAGAAATGAATTATTTCCAAGGGAAAATATTCTAACAAATTGAGATAAATATTTGACAATAGTGATCAAGTATTATTTTCAAATAAGTTTTATACTTAATTATTATATTAAGTATAGTTAATTCCTTTTATTTAGAAATCACTAATAGTCTAGTGGTAGTAATATTACACTCATAATGCATAGTTATGATTTTTTTTAAAGATATAAAATTTACAATAGATTATTATTTATAATGATAAAAATAATAGGAATGGCTATATATATGTGGACTTTATTACCGTACACATATCTCACAATTTTGCTAATGGATTAAATTAAGTATAGGTTTATAAACTTTCTATTAATTTAAATGATTAATAAAAGAAAATAATAGTATGTACCAGTATGCATTATTAATTGAACAATACAAATCTTTTAGTCCATTTTGTTATAGCTAAATGAATCACGTACTAGATCTCAGCTCAAGAACATATATATTATCAAATGATTATACGAATTAGATTAAATAAAGAAAATGCATGCACGGTACACTCTTGAAGCAAGAAAAGAAGGTTAAAAATACACGTAGAAAGTGAATCCATTACACATTTAACCATTTTAGATCAAGGTGGCATACTAGTCTGCATGCATAACTACGTGGGATGAGGATTTAAAGGACAAGCTTTGAAGCTAGGCATAGAGTATGAGGACTCAGCAAAGCTAATTCAATTAAAAAAATTCATGTAGTCACACCCTTTTCACCTATAAATACTGGCATCAAGGCTTTGAAAGAAATCACTCAATGAAAGAAATCAGCTGAAGAGAAATAGAGGGAGTGCGTATCAGAGAGAGAAATAGTGAGGGCGTAGTATAGCTGTGTCATTTTCAGTTTAGTGTGGTGGCTATATCGTCGGAAGAAATTGTAAGTAAATTTTTATTCTACGGGCTTTGTCGTAGGATTAAATTTTTGCATGTCTAAATACCTTCGTGTTTTAATAATATTAGGATTTATTCATGCAATTTATTTATGCAGAGGTATTGCCCAATTATGTGTTTAAATTAATTTTGGGGCTAGGCCATGCATGTGAAAAGTGAAATTTCAGTGTGTGGCATGTGAATTATTGAATTGCTATTATGCGAGATATACCCCAGAGGTGGATATCTTCGTGAGATATTTCGTGGGTTATCCAAGGGATTCCCATGAACAGGATTGTGTTTGACCAAGGGTCTCACAGTCATTTTCTAGATCGCAAGGTAGGGCCATCCTTGTGTACTCATATTTTGACTTCGGTCATTATGAGGGCATGCTAGGTCCTATGAGATACCCCGGGTGTAGGCATCATAGTCGAGCTACATGTGGATTGAATTATTGGAACTGTTTTGACATGCCATTTACTGTTGAGTCGTAGTTAATTATTTTTGTCCAAGGGATAAAAATTTATTTACTCAGCCGGTGTGCTGATAAATGTTACTTACTCACTTTTTCAGGATTTGACATTTGTGAAGCTCATTAACATCACGGGCACGGGCAGGGGAGTCCGTATCGTTTTACAAGTGGTTATTTTAAATAATATTTTACTTGTAGTAAGATTGTCGTTTTAATAATTGGTCGCAGTTATTGTAATTTTAAACTCTGATATTTTGTTAAATTAAATATATTTTGAATTTTAGTTAATAGTTTAAATTAATGTTTGTAACTATTTTAAATAGCCTTAGCACTTTTAATTAAGTTAGCCGAGGCAAGGTCAAGGCGAGCTTAATTGGAAGTGTGGCGGTAACAACCCCGCTTTCCTATTGGTAACTTCCGCTGTGATTTTTAAGATAGGAAAATGGGGGTGTTACAGGCTATGTTGCTAAGCATTTCTTTTGGGCTCTTGTTTCATGCCCGGGTTTAAGGGCGTTGTGCCGCCTTGATTTTGGCTGACTTTATATTATTTTGAATGGATATGAAAGATAATTTTTCCTCAAAAAAAATATTAAAATTAGAATTATTACATACAAGTTCGAGGCTTCGATAATTTAACCAACTCCGGACATGTTCTACAAATAATTACTTACATCTAATTGGAGATCATTTACTTATAATTAATGATATAAATTTGCTAACAAGGAAATGAAATGTATCAATGTGAATTAAGTAGCATATAACATTGATAATTTCGCATTAGAAATGACTTATAAACAAATACTCCCTCCGTCCCATTTAACTTGTCCTGTTTCACTTTTGCACACAATCCAATGCACTTTTTTATCTGTTAATATCTCAAAATATATACAATAAAAAATTATACAAAATATATATTATAAAACTACGTGATCATACGATTTTAACAAGCATCATCTCGATTATTTTTTGCTAAATATATACTTGCAATTAAATTGAGTCAAAGCCAAACAATGAACAGTGTAAAAAAGTCAAACATGACAAGTATAGTGGGACGGAGGGAGTACAATCTAATTGAGAATTCTATATTGTTGTTCACACATAAAAATATAAGAATTCAGCCCATTTATGCAGAAAAATGATTGGAAAAAAGACCTAAAAGGGTCCAATAGCCTCTAAAATGTGTCACGAGAATATATTGCACGGGAAAGTTCCTGAGCAACAGTGGCCCGAGGAATGGATATTGTTCGAGTAACAAAGATTTGCGGATTAATTTCCCGAGCAACAGTAGCCCGAGCAAGGGTACCCGAGGAACACAACCTTTCACTAGGAGACATACCTTTTTGCGAGCAGACATGTCCATCATCGAATAGATGCACCCTATCTACCAGTTGCATATCTACCGAATGGACACGACTATTCACCGCACCCCTTCAACATCTATAAAGAAGACCTCTTGCATTTGTAAACAACTAACACAGTCAACGGCAATCAAATCCAATTTACTTTCTTCATTTTACTATTATTTACTGCTTTCTTTACTGTTTTCCTAAATATGTAAAAGCCTTTAATCCGTTTAATGCAAATAAAGCCCTTGACCCGATCAAGGCAAATTAAAGTCCTTGACTTGATTCAAGGCATGCGATTGCCCTCATTCCGCTTTTCATCCTTAAAGCATCCAAAGCATTAAGAGTTACCAAGACCAGTGGCAACAATTATAATTGCAACTTCAAAATAAACAAGAGAAGTATTTATAATTATGCCACAGCCACTTTGATTTTCTTTGAAGAAACGTTACAACAATAATTATTATGGTCATTATTAAATTGATCCAATACTCTCATCGATAACTCTGTCTCTGCAGCTGGAACACCCGAACTGGGATTGCTCCGCTTCGTGACCCGAACCGGCTCCGAAACATCTCCCGACCCAATTAGGTGCGGGAAATTGACCCGAGCCTTGGCGCCGCGCAGCTTGAAAGCGGCTCGGTCGTAAGCCAACGCAGCTTCCTCCGGTGTCGCGTATGTCCCCAGCCACATTTGATGAAGCTGATGGTCGAGGCAAGAAACCAGCTCGAGCTACACAGGATGGTGTTGGATGACTTGGGCCTTGTTTACTCTATTTTCTCTTTGGGCCTTATTTGTTATTGGGCCTACTTCTTTGTTGGCCCACTTACGTTTTGCTTCTTATATTTATGTCTCAGTTTTACCTTTCTCCTTCATTGTATCGAACATTTGATTTCATATCATCAATAAAATCTGAGACAGTTATTTAGCTCTTGCTTGTTGATTTGTTTGGTTTCTTCATGGTATCAGAGCCTTTGCGCTCAATTCGATCCTCTCTCTACCTTGTTTTGTTTTGAAATTACCTCAATTTCAGCTCAATTTTAGCTATGGCTTCTGATGATGATTCGAACGTCACCAACACCAATCCTAGAGCAGCTGTTGCTTGTCCTGCTGCTCTACTCGAACCTCAACTACCTCGCGAGCTTCAGATCTCTCCTGCTGATCAACCGCATCTGATGCTCACCACTTCACCACTGTTAGGCAAAAGCAATTGGACGAAATGGAAAGCTGCAGTGGAGAAGGCACTTTACATAAAATCAAAAGAGTGCTTCATTAATGGTACATATCCTGCTCCTTCCGCTGATGATCCTTTGTTTAGACAGTGGTCTACTGTTGATACTTTGGTATTGATTTGGTTACAAAACTCTCTATCCGATGAGATAGGAAATCAATTTGTTCATACTGCTTCTGCTCGTGCACTTTGGAATGAATTGAATGATTGCTTTGGCAAAGTGAGTGGTCCTCAAATTTTATTGTTAAAAAGGAAGATAGTGAACTTTACTCAGGGTGATAAATCAGTAATGACTTACTATAGTGAATTGAAAACACTCTGGAACAATTATCGATCTCTGAAACCTTTTCGATGTAAATCTGCTGAATCCTTAAAGGATCAAATGGAATCAGACGAAGAAGATCTACTAATTCATTTTCTGATGGGATTAAATGAAGATTACTCTCACATATGCAATCAAATCCTGATATTGAATCCATTGCCTTCAGTTAGTGATGCTTTTGGTATGATAAGCAATTGTGAGTCACAGAATGGTATGCTAGGCTCAGGGAATGGAAACTCTCAGTCTAGTTTTGTGATGGCTGGAGTCGAAAAATATCCTTTCAACAAAGGTATTCAAAACACAGACAAAGGAACAGGTCTATCTGAAAGAGTTGGAATTGATAGAAAGGAAGTTGTAATATGCAGCTACTGCAAGAAGGTTGGTCACACCAAAGACAGGTGTTACCAACTTGCAAATAAGAATTCCTACTGTGATCATTGCAAAAAGTTAGGTCATAGTCGTGCAAACTGCTTCTTAATCACTGGAGTCATACCAGACTGGTACAAAACCTTGGGTGAAAAGAGGAAAACCAAACTTGTGGCTGGTGCTGTTCTATCTACCAGCAATTCTGAAAATAATGAAACTGGTCTTTCACCAGCAGCTGAAGGCAGGATCACTAAGCTGATTGAAGATACTATCAAGGGGTTCAGCAAATCTCAGTTGGCCTCTCCTACTGATTTTATTGGAAGCACTTTTGATATGACAGGTACCAAATCGATTCCCAGTTATCTCACTGGTAAATGGTTTTTGGATTCAGGAGCTAGTTGTCACTTGTGTGCTGATTTATCCTCATTGCTTGAACCTCAGCCTTTCCTTTCTAATCATCCAATCATTCTGCCAGATGGCTCGTTCAAATCCCCAACACACTTTGGTTCAGTGAAATTATGCAATGGTTTCATGTGCCAAATGTGTATCATGTTCCTGGCCTTGTTCTAAATTTGCTCTCTATTAGTAAGTTAACTAGAGAGCTTCACTGTATTGCTATCTTTGATGAGACTTCTTGCATTTTGCAGGACCGGAAGTCTAAGAAGAACATCATTAAGGGTACTTTACTAAACAATCTATACACCTTACACTATGATAGCAATAATTCCTTGTTTTTTCCTGCTACTTTAGCATTAGTCAGTGATGATTCTTCCTATACTATTTGGCATAATAAGCTTGGACATCCCTCTGATATTGTGATGTCCAAACTTGGCTTGAAATCTACTGTAAACCCTCATGATATATGTGATATTTGTTCAGTTTCAAAAATTCACAAACTTCCTTTCTCTAATAGTCAATCTCATGCATCTCATATATTTGATTTGATCCACTGTGATTTGTGGGGACCCTTTTCTATGGGAGATAGATCTGGATATAGATACATTCTCACCATTGTTGATGATTGTTCTAGAGGAACCTGGTTATATTTACTTCATCACAAATCTGCCACATATTCCATACTATCCAAATTCTTCTCCTATGTTCAAACTCAATTTACCAAAACTGTCAAGGTCATTAGAACTGATAATGGGTCTGAGTTTTGCAATAGAAAATGTCTTGATCTTTTCTCTTCCATGGGTATTATACATCAGACATCTTGTGTTTACACACCACAACAAAATGGGCGGGTAGAAAGAAAACATAGGAAATGGGCGGGTAGAAAGAAAACATAGGCACTTAATCCAAGTTGCTAGGTGTCTTTTGCTTACTTCATCTGTGCCAAAATCTTATTGGGGTGATGCCATGTTATCTGCCGCTTACATTATAAATAGACTTCCTACTAAAGTTCTTGGTTGGCAAACTCCCTGTGACATTCTCTTTAACTCCAGTCCTGACTTATCCACCCTACATACCTTTGGATGTTTGTGTTTTGTCAAAATTCCAACCTCTGTGGGTAAGCTTGATGCTAGAGGGATGAAAGGAGTTTTTTTGGGGAATGCTCCTAACAAGAAAGGGTTTAAGGTTCTAGTTCTCGATACCAAACAGGTGATTACCTCCAGAGATGTCATCTTTCATGAGTCTACTTTTCCTTTCAGAGATGCAACTCCCACTTGTTCTCCTGTCCAACCCTCTACTCAGATATCCCAAAAACACCTATATCAACTCTGTGAGTTGCCCACTGCAACTCATACATACTCACCTTCTTCTCAGAGTCCCACTGCCTCTGAGACATCAGTGCACTCCCCTCTGATCCCTCATGGATCAGTGAGCCATACTTCTCTCAACAACTCTCTTGACTCTCCTTCTGATAGTCAAGTATCACATCAATCTGTTGGGCTCTCCCTGGACAGCCCTTCCTCTGGTTCTCCATCTTCTATGGATAATCATCCTTCTACTCTTTTAAGCACCACTGTGACCACCTCTGCTCCAATCACCAGGCCAAAGAGAAACACTAGGAAACCTGCTTATTTGAAGGATTATGTATGTACTTCAGTGAATGATCCTGAGTTTCTTCCTTCATCATTCACTCAAGCCAATGGCATACCTCATTGGGACAAAGCTATACAGGATGAATTATCTGCTCTTGAGAAAAATGGCACTTGGACCTTTACTTCCTTGCCTACAGGGAAGAAGGCTATAGGTTGTAAATGGGTTTTTCGAGTCAAGCATAATCCTGATGGTTCTATAAGTAAACATAAAGCTCGTTTGGTGGCAAAAGGGTTTCATCAAAGATATGGACAGGACTTCTTTGAGTCCTTTGCACCTGTGGCCAAGGCTGTCAGTGTTAGGCTTATTATTGCCTTGGCAGCATCCTTCAAATGGAATTTGTCACAAATGGATATCAATAATGCCTTTCTTCATGGGCACCTTGATGAGGAGATCTTCATGCAATGTCCTCCAGGACTCTCTCATCCTTCAGGCACTGTTTGTCTCCTGAAGAAGTCTCTTTATGGCCTGAAACAGGCTCCCCGCCAGTGGTTCATTGAACTTAACAAGTTCCTTATCTCCTCAGGTTTTAAGCCTACTTACTCTGATCCTTGTATCTTTGTTAAATTTACATGTGTTGGCATAGTTCTTCTCATTGTCTATGTAGATGACATCCTTGTCACTGGTGATGACAATGCTGCTATTACTGAAATCAAGACACATCTACACAGAGAGTTTACAATTAAGGACTTAGGGAATGCCTCCTATTTCCTTGGTTTGGAGATCAGTTCTACTTCCTCTGGTATATTGGTTTCTCAACAGAAATATACTCTTGACTTACTCTCTGAAGTTGATCTACCTCCCTCTACTAAAGTTCACATTCCTTGCATCCCTCATCACCAGCTTGATGATGATGGACCTATCTTCCCTAATCCTCAGTTGTACAGAAGAATGGTTGGGAAACTCTTATATTTGGGCTTCTCTCGTCCTGACATCTGTTTTAGTGTTCAACAGCTTAGCCAATTCATGCATGCTCCCAAGCTGAAGCATTGGAATGGTGTTGTCCAAGTCCTGCAGTATCTCAGCAACTCAACTCAACTTGGCTTATTCTATCCCTACGGTGTTTCTCTTTCTCTTCAAGGCTATTGTGATGCAGATTGGGGTAATTGCCCTACCTCCCGAAGATCTCTTACAGGCTACTGTGTTTTCCTTGGCAATTCCCTTGTATCTTGGAAGACTAAGAAGCAGGAGATTGTCTCTCGAAGCTCCACTGAAGCTGAATATCGTGCTCTTAGTGCTGCTGCTGCTGAACTCATTTGGATAGGCTCATTGTTCAAAGAGCTGAATCTTCCTTTAGATGCTCCCTATCCACTTCATTGTGATAACCAGTCTGCGCTCCAACTTGTCAAAAATGCAATTCATCATGAACGGTCGAAACATATTGATATTGGCTGCCACTCCGTCCGTGACTTCTATCAACAACACTACATCAATCCATTGTTTGTTCCCTCTTCACAACAGTTGGCCGATCTCTTCACCAAAGGCTTAACTCCTCGACTCTTCCATCACTTCTGTTCCAAGCTGCATCTCTGGAAAGCTCCAGCTTGTGGGGGGGATGATGAAGCTGATGGTCGAGGCAAGAAACCAGCTCGAGCTACACAGGATGGTGTTGGATGACTTGGGCCTTGTTTACTCTATTTTCTCTTTGGGCCTTATTTGTTATTGGGCCTACTTCTTTGTTGGCCCACTTACGTTTTGCTTCTTATATTTATGTCTCAGTTTTACCTTTCTCCTTCATTGTATCGAACATTTGATTTCATATCATCAATAAAATCTGAGACAGTTATTTAGCTCTTGCTTGTTGATTTGTTTGGTTTCTTCAACATTCGGCTCCCTTTCTTCACCGGATCCCTTATCTCCGCCGCGAACGTCCCCCACGGCCGGCGCCGCACTCCTCTGTAGCGAGTCCACTGCACCTTCGACCGCCGGGCGGTAGTCTTTTTCGCTGGTGCGGATTCTCCCGTCACCTCAGCGTCGCTATTACTATTACTATTATTATCATTAACTAGTGAGTCGGCGGCCACCAAGGACCAGTCGCTGGATGAGTTAGTGAGCTCCGCCGCCGCCGGCGGCGGCGCGTCACCGTTACCGCATAATAACTCGCTAATCATTTGAGACCAGAATTGTTGGTCCCCGTGGCAATTTGCTGCCGGGGTTTGTTTTTGACACAGGAAATCGAGATTAGGGATTTCGAAATCGTTGAGAAGATAATCTTGAAGATGTAGGAAGAGTGAAGAATCAAATTCCGACATGTTTGCAGTGTATTTTGTACCGTAGTAGGAGTAATAGGACTGATATTTTTTTGTTTGTTGGAAATTGAAGACGTTTAGGGTTTGTAAAAAAGAGGGTTTGATGATAAAATATTTATGAGTAATTTACAAGTGATTTTGCGCGGTGGACAAATTGAGGTGTGATTTATATAGAGTACATATGTATGATGTGTCACCATATAATAATAATAATAATTATTATTAATATTATAATAATTATTCTCCAATACAATGGTAGATCGATGAAGGATGTTTCCGGGAACCTCCAGGGATCTCAACTCCAGCAGTCCTCTTCAGTCTTCACAAATTAAATTAGTCATCATGGTATGGGTATGGGCGTGTTGATCCATGTATTTTATTTTTATGTATGTATAATTAGGGGTGTCAATTTCAGGTTTCAGGTCGTGTTCGTGTCGTGTTTCGGTCAGGTTAGTCAGGTCGTGTTTCAGGTTTCACAGGTTCGGGTCATGTTCGTGTCAGGTGTAAATAAGGGTATAACACAAAATCTGTAATTCCGAACACGACCCGAAACCCGAAATGAATTTGAAATATCAAACGCGAACAAGACCTGAAAATTTTTAGGCCGAATTTCAGATTAGAGAAACCGAAAACGACTAAACCCAAAACTGCATCGGGTTCTTGTCGGTCGGGTTCGTGTTTTCGGGTCGTGTCCAAAATTGACACCCCTATGTATAATATAGCAGAATCAGCATGTGCGGGACGCCATCAAATTCTTTATCCCGTTTTATTTCTCTGTATACATACTTTCAAAACGAATGGGACAGACCACAGTTCGAGTAGATTGATGCTCTAGTTGTTTAAATAAAATTTGAGTTTAAGTCTTATGAATTATAATATGCAAAAATCTGCTTTAAGATTTGTTTTAGATCGAGTATGAGCTGAGATACTTGGTTATTAAGGGGGCAAAAAAAAAAAAAAAGAAGAAGCAAAAGAGTCTTTTATCAAAATAATATGGTTATTTATATTTATCTAGTTAGGTGAGGTCAAATATTAGTATATGTACTTCCTTTATTTTTTTTATTCTTGCTATAGACCCACACAGTACGCGGTCCAATTTACATTTTAAACCATAAAAAACTCTTGTTGGTACAAATAGAAATCTAAAAGTTTCATATTTGAATCTATTAGACGAGATGGAACTAACAAAATCTCACTTGACTATATTATAACTTGTATATAATTATGATAAAACTTTAAGTCAAAGTTTGAATGTGAATAGTAACATAACACCCAATGGTGCAAGAAAAAAAAAAACAAAACAAAAAAACGAGGGAGTATATAAGAAAAAAAAAGAAAAAAAAAACAAGGAAAAGAATACTACTACTATATATATACTACTACTATATATATCCTTCCCATTTCTTCACAGAACTTTCCATTTTTGGAATTAAAAATATGTGAACAGTGGTAGTCACGTTGATAACATTTTTACAACTGACATTTGTGTTCGTACACAATACTAATTTATTTATCTTATAAAAATATAGTAGTATTATACTTGGTTGGTTTATGAATTTTTGCATTGCATGTGTGTTGTCGGGAAAAAAAAATCTTGTTTAATAATGCATTATTGAGCTTCAGATTTTTATATTTTAATAGAATTTTGTCCAATTCGATACGTGAATGATTACTTTTTCTTGAATCTTCGAGATATATATACACTCCATTTTGAATTAATTAACGATTTTACTGTAATATTTGTATTTGATAAAATAAATGGATGAAAAAGTAGAAGTATAGTTGTATAGGGGGAAAGTGAGATAAAAGTAATATGTTATCTAAAAATATATAAAAAGTAATCAATGAAGGTAGTATATTATGCTCGTAAAGATATACTTTCCTCCGTATTTAAATAATAGTATCAACATTGATATAGTATTGGGGATTGGGACTTAGCCCAAGTGGTTAAGTCTCTGGTTCTCAACCTTTACATTGAGGGTTCGATTCTCATCCGGCCTCTATCCCTCCCTTTTCCCCTTTGTAATTGTGTGGCATGGGCTCCCACCACTTTTCTAGCCTGTATAGGCTGTTAAGCAAAAAAAACATTGATATAGTATCAACTATTCATTAAATTACTTTGTTTCATCATTTTAACATAGTAATATATGATAAAATATAGTCAAGTGAGATCATGTTATATTCGTCTAATCACATACTTTTAGAATATTAAAATTTATAATTTCTTTTAATAAAATTTGAGATAGTAATTTTTAAAAATATATATTATATTACGTGAAATAAGGAATGTTAAAATTTTTTAAAACCGGAGGAGTATATATTTCTTATAATCATAGAAGACTCAAGAATGTATTGAATACATTATTATTTATATTATCGATGGTTCTAAGTTATGTGGAATAAATAAAGCAATAAAGAAACGCGATGAATGGGATTATATATAAAAGGGCATGACATCTATACTTAATGAAGAAAAAAAATTAGGAAAAGGAAAATTGTACTCAATTTTGTACACAATATATTATAAATATTATAATAAATTTTTTACTTTAGTGACTGGAAAATTTAGTTGTTAAACTCAAAATGCGATCGTTAATTGTTTTTACCAAGCGCATGGTATGAGGCTCTGACAGCTTAAGCAAAGATCTCGGGTTCGAGTTTTTGTGTATGCATAATTCTGCTTTGGGAATGCAACCCTTAAATGTCCACCCGATCATCGATAGATTAATCATGGATCCAATGAGGCCGGAGGATATCATAGTATTCACTTAAAAAATGTGATCGTTAACCATTTAAAAATTTAAAAACTGAATTTTTTTTGGATAAGTAGTTTTTTTTTTGGATAAGCTAATTAACAACTGAATTTGATAGTTTAATAAAGAAACGGAGAGCTAAATATATATATATATATATACTAGTTAAATACCTGTGCGGTGCACAGCGTAAAAGGGATGTATGCCTATGGAGAAAGAAAAAATAATTATAGGTAAATGTATGTGAGTTCCTATCTACAACAATTTATTTCCTAATTTGGTTGCCAGAGTAAGATCGTGGTGTGAGGAGCTCCGAATTTGAACTGCCAACTGAGTTCCGGCGTGGTGAGGGGGTAGCCGACCCATTGCCATAGGTACGGTACCCATTTCCATTCTTAAAGCTGCTACTTCTCCGCGGGCTTGGCTTAGACCCATAGATGGATTCTTTCTCAGCGAGGAGCATATCATGTATCTTTTTCTGATCCTGAATTGTAGTTGCAAATCAAATTCAGTACCCCAACCATGCCTCTTATACATTATAGTAGAATATAAAACCTAAACCTCTCTTTATCATTTGACAACATAAAAGCAAACAATTCTTATGAAAGAATGACTTGATGTAATGAAAATTACCCGGGCTAGCTTCTTTTCCTCCTCCTTGAGCCTTCTTGTTAGTTTGTAATCCTCCAGTATTGACACCAAACACACCTGTATATAAGAGGGAGAATACAGTAATCAGATTCAAACTACGCGAAGTAGCGAAAACACCAAAATGCTAGAAAAGTTATAAAAAATTTACCCCATCATACAGGAACAACATCTTTTGTTCATCCTCCCACATTAGTATCTTGCTAATCAAATTTTCTACCATTGCTGAAAATTCAGAGCTCGTTAATATAACCTCCAGAAAGATATAAGTTTCAGTAATGATGAACATCAAAGAAAGCCTGAAGAGTTACCTGGAATCTTATTTACAGTAATTCTAGCACGCTCTGCACGTTTGAGGTTTATATGCACACCTCTTCCAGCACTTTAGCTGTTATCATCCTAGGGATCAACAGGGATTACAGTAAATGCTAATGAATATTGTTGAGACGGGAAACATATAACCACCCTAGACAAATAACTTCAAAGAAAAATACTACGATAGACATCAAATGAAAGAAACAATCCCAGGGATTATGAATGAACATGAAACAGGATAATAAACTATGCAATTATATGGAAAGTGCATCACACCAACGAGATGCCATCATTGCCTGCTTACTTTGTTATAATCTTCAAGCCACTTTTCCTCATCACAAGCAGAAACCCATCTGCCTATCTTTTCCATTATGTCTTTACGGGTAAATGCTCCCTCTTTGGCTTTCAATATTTGGGCTTCAATGTTTGCCAACAGTTCACATGGATCCACCAAGGCATTTGTTTTCTCAGATTCTCTGCCAACCTATCAATTACAGTTACATGAAGAAGGCTTGGAAAGATTTAGTATAAAAGGTTTTGGGCAATAATTAGTAATATCTACATGAAATGGGCATGAGAAACCATGACTATTAACCGTAAACTGTGACACAAATATGGAATTTCAAATCTGAAATCGTTTTCCGACTTGTTTTTGCCACATCTCATTTCTGACTGCACACAAGAATATGTAACAGCTTATCATGTATAGAAATTCCTGCAGATTGAAGAATAGCAAAGTGTATTAACAAGAGACATTTCTAGAGTTAAACTCCCCTACATAACATATATTTTACATTTCTAGAGTTAATGTGGCTTACCATAGGGGTCTTCGTGCTTCCAACCTATTGAGATTTTCAGCCATAAATAAAAAATGAAAATATTTGTTAGTGATATGCAGTATATCTGATGGAATATTTAATATTGAAATTTATAGTATAATTGTAAGTAAGTGTATGTAAATTCTATAAATTGGGAAGTAAGTCAAATTTAGGAGAAATATAGGAGGAACAAAATTATGCACAGTATATTTATTGATGTATATGGATAAACAGAGTCTGTAAGTGTACGATTTTAAACCTGGAATTTTGGGTTGGGGGGGGGGAGTGGATGGCGGCGACGGTGGCAGGAAACAGCTGAGGCTGGCGGCAGTGAGCGGCCAAGGTGAGGGCGGCAGTGAAGGTGGGTTCTTTCCAGGCCCATTGTAACCTGTGCTTTAACACTTTCTTCATCGTATTCTTGTTTGTGGTTTTTGAACTCAGCAATTGAATTATCAACCTCCTTAACCATCTCCTCTGTCATTATCTGCATCAGGGCAATATATCAATTGAGCCGAAAATCTCAAAGGAAAACAATCACAAGGCTTAAGAGGCGTGTTCTTACAACTTCTGACCAGACAGATGCAACTTTGATATTTTAAGAGGTCCCTTTAAAATATATCTTCTCCCCCAACGATGTTTCAAATTTTAGAGCTTTATGCATATGAAAAAAAAAAAGTTTAAATATGGTAATTATTGAATTACTATTAATTTATACCTTTTTCATTTTTTAATAAGATGGTGAACAATTTGCGTTGAAAATGTTGTGCTTATGAGTAAGGTAAAAAATCAATACAAAATTATTAAGAAGGCAACCAAAACAAACTAATCTTGTTTAATTTCCCCTCAATCAATGTCTAGGGTGGACTCAGTGGACTAAGAGATGAATAGGGCCACTGTAACGGTTCAAATTTGAACCCTTATCCAACAAAGTGTCAGGATGGGCAAATAACTTAAATTGCGAAAAGATTAAAATGAGCATGACCAAATATGTGCTAAAAATTCAACACCACAATAGTTACAGGATAAAAAAGCATAAAATGCTGGACTTGGGGCCTTACACTAAGCATATTTGTAGGCACCTGGCCAAATCACTAAAATTGTAAACAAATAACACGTGTAGAATGAAATTTAAAAATAAATAGTCAGGTGGACCAGCACTCCAAATCCCACCAAGGACGAAAAAAGTAAACCGTTGTGGCGTTGTTTCTTTACTTCTTTCTCATCTTTTTTACCCTCAACTCTCAGCATACAGTCTAAAAGAGGAAATATATACTTGCATATTTTCACGTTTGAATATGTCTCCAACAGCCATATTCTGCTTTATAATATTTGTTATGTTCTCTTTCTGACTTTCCAGGTACTCCCTCACAGCCCTGGGACTTGATAAAGATGCCAATTGCTTTTCATTGAGTTTCATGTTTGCCTGGTGAAAAAGATTCTTCAGTAAATACATATTCTTCTGTATAACTATTCTTAAAAACTGTAAAAGGTTAAACCCCTATTGGCAGAAGGTAGAGTGAGTAAATCTTCACCTGAATTTGCAGGAGTTGTGCGCCATAAAGTTGGCTGCCTTGTTCCTCGAACAAAGATGGGGGAATATCAACTTCAACCATCTAAAAACAAGCAAAATATGGTAAGCAAACAAACAGTAGAAGACACGTTGATATTTCAGTGAATGAAATGTTATTGTGCAGCCAAAATGGTAATTGATTGATACAGTAGACACTGATCACTCATCCAAGATGTAGCAACCAAGAAAACAGATTCAATTTTAATAATGGTCATCTTAACGTAAAAAGGATAATACTTTTTGAATCTGGTCCAGTATAGCATTATCTGTAGCTTGTTCCTTGGTTGTTTGCTCCAATTCAAGAAATTTTTTGCAATAAGGTTTCCTTAACCTGTGGATGGCAAGAGCAAAACTCCAGTGAGGTGTTTCAAAGCAATATACAAGGGCAAATAGGATTTATTTGATTTTTGACTCAATACCATGTGATGACTTGATATGTGTTTGGGTCAAATGCCTTACCTCTTCAATGGTTGTGCATCCAGATAAAATCTTGTCCGCATTTCATTCCAATAACCAATTGCAGAAAATCTGGAAGGACTTTATCCCCATCTTCTGTATCAAATTGGAAGCCTGAAAAGCAACAGAATTAAAGCCACTTAACTAACAGAAATGGGTATAAAAAATATCAAAAACATCACAACCTTTCTCTACAGCTCCTGATACATGTCACTAAGATTGGTACAGTATAATGTCCAAGCAAGGCTTATTGAGATCTTAATGAAATGTAGCACATGCACACAGACCTTTACTCTCAGCAGATGGTATCCTTTGGGCAGGGGATTCATCTTGTTCAATTGTTGTAGTTGATATATCAAGTACGGCAACATCACCCACCTGGAGAGGATTTAAGTTTTCCAAGTAGTTAACTGAAAGCTAAATGTGCCATCCATCTTTTAAATAGCATCATTACAGTGAAAGAAGTCGCCGGGTAAACTTTCAAGTGATTATTAGCACAGGATACTGGTTAGGCAGAAATTTTGTAACTTGCTGATATAGACAGAAGGTTCAAGACTCGAGGGATATAATGATACAAAAAAGAGTGCCAAACACCAGCTCTTTACCTCAAGTCCTCGGTCAGCAACAATTCTAAGTGAACCAATGGTGTTGTGACGACGCTTCAATTCTTGTTCCATTGCAGTATGGGCATCTATTTCCTTATCTATCTCGACAACAATTTTCAAATTCTTGTATCCATCTTCAGGAATCCATTTCACTTCAGGCACAACATCGACAATTACTTCATATCTAACGAATTTTAGAAGCACAAAATCAAGCAATAATCAACAAAAACAATTACCCACACATCTTCCTACGTATCAAGTAAAATGTAAGCAAAAACCCGATTTCATAAATAGATATTTTTACTGTAGGACAATGGAAAATGGAAAAATATGTGAAATATAAGATTATTGCATCCTTATCACGATATTAGAAAAACAGAAAAATGAAATGCAATGAGCAAAGAAAATAGCAGTAATCTCTCACTGAACCATTCTTATTTTCATGAAATTAGGATGCTGCATCAATCAAAGGTATACAATTTGCTTGAAGAAGTGATAAATATGTAAGCAACCTCATGGAGTTCATAGAAGAATACATGCTCTCCATCTCTGAAAATTTTGTTGAAATGCGAATTGAATCTTCCAAGGCTCTTCCACTTACCTGGTAGGCAACATGAATGGAATGTAGTTTACAGAATAGTTAAAGAGCAGATTCAAAAAACTGAGGAAACCTCCCCACCTCCCCTCAGAATATTAGACGGACTCATCATTAAGTATAATTGTAATACCCGTAAAATTTTAGAATATAAAAATAGGAATTAAGCCAATAGGAGAGAAGGTTTCGTTTCCGAGAACCCGTAGACGCGGAAATGCACGGAAGTCAAAGGACGACGAATTAGAACCCGACGGACCAAAACCAACGGTCTTAGGATTTCAAGCACGTAATCGAATTGAGACGGAATAAATTTATGATGAGAAGCATAATCCGGAAATGACCCGGAAAAATCGAGCGCGAAAACGGGGAAGGATAGAAGTCCGAAAGAGAGGAGAAAAAGACCCGACGGATCGGATCGCACGGACCCGCCCGGACCGCAGTCCAGGCGAGTCTCGCGCGCTGGCCGGGCGGGGTTTGGCTAAAAGGCGCGCCAACCCCGCGTGGTCCTACAGGTTTTGGCAACTTGCGCGTTTTCGGCGATTTCTTACCATAATTCGACCTCCCGACTTTGGAAAGCGGATTTTGGCCGAAGGGGGAAGCTCTTAGGCGACCTAGGGCAGCCTCTCCACCATTTTCATCAGTCACCATTCACTCCCAAACTCTCTCAACTCTCTCCAAAGCCAAAACACTTTCCGGCGATTTCCCGACGACTTTCCGATCACTCCCGGCGACGAAAACCGACGAAGGAGGCGTTGAATACAAGATTCCTAGTATTCTAATCTGTGGTAAGTCGTTCATAGATTTCTATTTAAGTTTTTGAACCCAAAAACTTGATCTAACATTGGATTTCTTCGTCCGGTTCGAAATCGTGGCCAAAGTCGGAAGCTTGACGTTGAGGAGATCCGTTCGTAGGATTTTGGACGAGCCAGCGACCTTAGGACGACCCAAACCTCTCTATCACTGTAAGTTGAGCCTTCCATATCAATACGGGTGATTTCGGGGCGTCCGGTATAGGCGTAATGTAACGAAACGTAAAAATCGAACTTAAAAACCCCATCTTGCGCAGTTTCTGTAATCGGCCTAAAACTCATATTTCGAGGATTCAATCCAAGAAACTCAAAACTAGACTTTTAATCCTAACACATAAATCTAGGTTGTGTAAAAATTTCAGCCATTTTCGTTAACGTTTGCTATTTTAAATCGCATCGAAAAGAAACTGTTTTGACAAAACGTGTGGAAATCTGCCTATGAACATGTTCGAACTTAGTGAATTTATTTCTATATTTTCTAGTCCGATTTGATCTTTACAATCTAAATGAAAGTTGTAGATAATCATGTCTAGTATGTGCATATTAAATTTCAGAATTTTTGAAGTCCGTTTGATATGTTAAAACGTCGAAATTTTGAACTGTGTCATACCTGAGTTCGGACAGATTTCTGATTGCATAGTAAAATCGATTTTTGACATGTTTCCTCAACTTATTTCGAAAAAGTTAAAACACGAAAGTTGTTCTTTAGGGTGTTTTGCATAAAGTGTGAAGATTTCAGATTTTTCGGACTTAAAACGGATTTTTAAATTGAAAAGGCGCAAACTGTGACGCCAAGATACTTTTAAATCGAAGGATTTTGAAATTTCGAAACGAACGATCAAAGATTTGAAACACGATACATCTACACTTTTGAAAAACCCCGATACATTAAATCTAAACGATACATGAGATACTTGGTGGAGGGTGAGTGCTCTGCAGGGTGTCCCTCTAGCCTTTTCTCTTCGGGCCTATAATGGACGAGAGAATTTGATGAAATATTACGCCAATCGGCGGGAGATACATGGCCTACTCTCTCGGGTTGTCCGTATGGATTTCTCGAGGCTCCGGAGTGTTACTGGGTATGGCAGATACGGCTGCGGCCGCCGGATCACCGGCTATACAAGATACTTACGACACGGCTGCGGCCGCCGGATCACCGGCTATACAAAACACTGAGAAATGGTTACGTAACGGGGAAATAAAAGAATTAATGTTTTTAAGTATTTATTTATTTTTGCATGTCTTTAAATTATGCATTTAAATTATGTCTTTAAATTTCATGGCATGACTAAATTATTATTGTGGATTAGATGCATGTTTAAATACACAATTAAAATTATTATTTCCTTTAAATTTTGTTAATGCATGTTAGGAGTGAAATCTTAAATTATCTAATTAAATCTCTTTATTGCTATGTTAGGATCGACTTACTTAGTATTTTATATACTGATAAAATTGTTGTATTCTCTTTTTATTTCAGAGTACGGAGATGATGCATAGTATGTGCATTGGGGATGGATTATTAAACATTGTTTATTTGCTTTTTTTTTGATACTTGCATAACGGGCATGTAAACCCCGAGTTTTGGCCATGTCGGCCCATTTACATTTTTCCGCTGCAATATATATTTACTACTATATGTGTGGATGACACTTATTATTTTTACATAGATTCCGGACTTGTTTTAAATCTTTTTGCAATACCTATAGCCTTGCATCTCTTTGGCAAGCTCGGGGAATCCGTGTCTTGCTAGAGAGATGTGGCGGTGACATCCCGGCCTGGGTTATCAAATCCGGGGTGTTACAAGTTGGTATCAAAGCCCGGAATATTTTTAAGCTACTATTATTATTATTTTAAAGTATTTTGAACTAAGTAATACTTTTAAATTTATTATCATCATTATTATTTCTAAGACTACTAGTATTATTATTTTAGCCCAAAATTTGAGCCAAAAATTTTCTTACCCAAGTAGTATAATATTTTGAGCCCAAAGGGGGTTAAATTATTTTGACCCAATATTTATAATCATTTATTTTAAGCCCAACCATTTCGGCCCAAATACCTATGCTTTTATTCCTTAAGTCCAAAATATTATTTTGGCCAATATAGAGGCACAACTTTTTAACCCATGATTAAATTTAAAAATACACTAAGATTAATTTTTGGGGGGATTGCATGTGCATATTCATGTAGATTTAAATTCCTGCATATCCTAACTTTTATTCGAAACCTACTCTAACTCTAACCTCCTTGTTGACATTAGATGGCCGAACCCAACGCGAACATGACTAATCTGATGATGAAACTGACCAACGCATACCTCGAATCCCAACAGCATGTCAATCACTTCAAGGCTCGAGTGGGGCACCTAGAGAATAACGTGGACTATTTGAGACATCTTAGGGAAGCTGACCATCGGGAAATAACCCAACTCAAGGCCCAAGTCGCCAAACTCCAAACCCAAGTGGTCACACTCCAAAACAAGGACAACGAACGGATGATGCAATTAGGACACTTAGCAGTTGAGCTGCTAGGCCTAGAGGCTGACATATTTCCTCCGAGCCCGAGCCCGGTGGGGACACCCATTGCTATTGACGTATCCAGCGACGAGGACGATCCCATCGAGGATGTACCTACCCATACCCTCTAGACTTGGAGCCCATACTGATGCACTACTATCTATATTCTTTTTCAAATTAGTACCAGCACTACTATTTCATTCCTGTTACGAATGCTTGTAATCAGCTGAAAAATTTTCTCTTGAGTAATAAATCTACAAGCATTTATTTTATACAATTATATTTAAAGTATTCCTTACATTTTAATTAAATTACTTCTCTTCGAATACCCTACTAAAACCCGATCAAACAAACGAACAAGTTAATAATAATCAATGACCTATAGATGACAACTAAACAAAAATACAAGTAGTAAATATATATAAATATACTTTGTATGGAGATAATTATCGAACAAGGGTATCTCCAACCCTAAACCCTAAACCCTAAACCCTGAACCCTAGGGTCTAAAAAAAAAACCTGAACAGATTACTGTTCACAAAAAAAAAAACAAAACAAAACAAAACAAAACAAAAACAAAGCAGTAAGTAGAACCAACCCCGAATAACAACAAACAATACGCTAAACCCCAACAACCTATACTAACAGGTTCCAACAGAACTGATACCTGTTGATATCGTCATTTATTTAGTCAAATTATTTCCTAAGCATTACATAATACTTCAACAAAAGAATCTAAACTCTCTTGTTCTTGCAACAGCATGGCACCGAGAGGAAGATCACGCGCTCAGCCCACTACTCCAAACACCAACGAAACCCCTATGCAACCAGAAATGCCCATACCCGGCGAAGGGGTACACGCTCAAGAGGAGCCGGCAAACCCCATGCCAAACAACATGGACGCGCGCCTACGGACTCTAGAAGAGGTTCTCATCGCGATAGGGAACGCGCATGTGAACCAAGGCCAGGCCGCTGCGGTACCTCCACCCGAGGCCCGCATTAACTACCTAGCTATGGTGAACTCGTATCGTCCGCCGAACTACGCCGGAGAAGAGGACCCGGCCAAACTTGAAGAATGGATCCGAACATTCGACAAGCTACTAAACGCGGTGAAGTGCCCAATTGGCGAGAAGGTGCCTGTGGCATCGTACTATCTCGGAGGAGAGGCGGATGACTGGTGGCATGCCATGCAAGATAAGCTAGCCGCAGTCGTGTTCGCTCTAAAGATATGGAGGCATTACCTCTATGGGCGAAAGTGTCGGATGTTCACCGACCATAAGAGCCTCAAGTATATATTCACGCAAAAAGAGCTGAATTTGAGGCAAAGAAGATGGTTGGAACTGATTAAGGATTACGACCTGGAAATCGCGTACCACGAAGGAAAGGCCAACGTCGTGGCCGATGCCTTGAGTCGAAAGACTCAACACGTGGTGAACTCACTTGTGGTACCGGCCGAGTTGTACAGAGACTTGGCAAAATTGAGTCTGGAGTTGGTACACTCTGGCGAAGTAAGTGAGGTCGTCAACACGATGGTAGTAGGATCTACCATACTTGATGAGATACGACTAGCACAACAGGGTGATGAAAAGTTGGAGGAAATTAGGAAGAGCATTGCTGAGGGAAAGGCAATGGATTTTAAAATCCATGAGGACGGAAGCATCCGCTTCAAAGGAAGGTGGTGCATACCACGAAAATGCGAGGACCTGAAGCTAAGAGTAATGGAGGAAGGCCATAATACCCCATATTCGGTCCACCCCGGAGGCGAGAAGCTATACAAGGACATAAAGAAGAACTATTGGTGGCCGAACATGAAGAGAGAAATAGCCGAGTTTGTGGCGAGATGCCTCACCTGCCAGAAGGTCAAGGCCGTACGGCAGAAACCCTTAGGATTAATGCAGCCATTGGAAATCCCAAGTTGGAAATGTGATAGCATTTCAATGGACTTCGTTTCGGGGTTACCATGTTCACCGAAGGGGATGAATAAAATCTGGGTGATCGTGGATAGGTTGACAAAAGCTGCCATATTTATCCCCATGAAGGATACCTGGTCCATGGACCAATTGGCAAGGGCATATGTCGATAACGTGGTATGACGACATGGAGTACCACACGACATCATCTCGGACAGAGATAGTAGATTCGTCTCACATTTTTGGACAAAACTACAAGAAGCCCTCGGTACGAAGATAAAGATGAGTACCGCGTTCCATCCCATGACGGATGGACAAACGGAAAGGACGATCCAAACTTTGGAAGACATGCTGAGGGCATGCGTACTAGAGTTTAAAGGAAGTTGGGAAAACCACTTACCCTTGATCGAATTTTCCTACAACAACAGCTACCATGCTAGCATTGGCATGGCACCTTTCGAGGCACTGTATGGACGCAAATGCCGAAGCCCATTGAGCTGGGAAGAGGGCGAGAGGACTATGGTAATTGGACCGCAACTTGTTGAGGACATGGCTCAACAAGTCAAAATAATCCAAGGAAAGATGAGAGCCGCGCAAGACCGGCAAAAGAGCTATGCCGACATGAGACGACAAGATTTGGAATTCCAAATAGGCGATAAGGTCATGTTAAAGGTATCACCGATGAAGGGTGTGATGCGCTTTGGCAAGCGGGGAAAATTAAGCCCACGGTACATAGGACCCTACGAGATCCTAGAAAGAGTGGGGAATAAGACCGTGAGGATGGTTAAGGTTCCTTGGTCTAACCACGAAGCCGAGACGGCAACGTGGGAGCTGGAAGCAGACATGAGGGAGCGTTACCCAACCCTATTCCAAGACAGTGCAACAACAGTTATGGGGACATAACTGTAATCTTAAGAGGGGGAGGATGTGACGACCCGAGTATTTCTGAATATTTTGTACGAATACTTTGTGTAATACCCCAAATTTTTATCAACGCCCAAAGGAATAAAAATTTATTCCGATCAATGTCGAAATATATCCGAGAAGAAGAAAATAATTTATCACAATAAATTATTGCTCGGAAATGAAACGCCGATAGATTTAAATTCAAAATGGAATAAAAGAGGGAAAGGAAGCCCGAAGATATTCCATGAATTGAGTCAAGATAATTGGAATTAAATTTAATAAGGAAAAGAATTTTAATTCCAAGAGCCCGTAAAGTCGGAAGAAATTTAACGATACAAGTTATTGCACGAGAATCAAAAGACGACGAATTGGAAGCCGACGAACCCCGAGACCGACGGACTTAAGATCTCAAACATGAAATTCATTTGAGTCGAGATAAACTTAAGATAAGAATTTATGACCCGAGAATGACCCGAAAAATCGAGCCCGAAAACGTAGGAGGATAGAAGTCCGAAAGAGAGGAGGAAAAGCACGACGGATCGCACGACCCCGCCCGGACCGAAGTCCAGGCGAGTGTGGCGCGCACCCCGCGCGGTTTTTAGGCAAAAACCGCGCCGCCACCGCGCCGCCATGACAGCAGCAGCCCTTTGTCGCGTTTTGGCGACTTTCTTGCCATATTCCTTGGCCCCAACGCGGGAATCTTGCTTGATCACGGGGGAGGCATCTTTTGGACGTTATTAGCTGTCCCTAACACCTCATTTCAGTCATCAACACCCCAAAGTTTCCTCCAAAACTCTCCCAAAACTCTCCCAAAGCCAAACACCCTTCCGGCGGACTTTCCGGCGACTTTCCGGCAACCAAATCCGACCGAGGAAGTGTGTAGATCAAGGATTGCAGGCTTTGGATTGTTGGTAAGATGTTATTCAAGTTTCCTTATGATTTTAAGATCATAAACATCATCCTAACTTACGAATCTTCGTATTCAAACACAAATCGGAGCCAAAGGAAGAATAAATCGGGTGGAAGAGATTCGTTCGTGACGTCCCGTGGATTCCGGACGACCCCGTGACTTCCTAGACATCATCCCCACTGTAAGTTAACCTTACTATGGTTTTGGGTGACTTAAAATGCAACCAAACATAGAGATTCAACTCAAGAAAATTAATAAAAATCTGTGAACAAGAGAAACCCTCAACGCAGCGTTTTCGTATGAATTTTTCGAACCTCTAAAACTGCTCAAACAATAAAACTCAAAACATGAAAAGTGTTGCTAAGACTTTGGTCTAGCTTCTGTAAAAATTTTAGAATTTTTCATGATGTTTTGAAACCTGAAACCAACCCAAAACCGAAGAGTATTAAATCTGGATCTTAGAACTTTGGCAGATTTCACTCTCAATCTTGTTGGTTATTTTGACCATGGATCTAGGCCGATCTAGGATTGGTGTTGAACATAAGAATTGTAGATCTATGTGTTTAGAACATTACTGTAAGTTTTTAGAATTTTTCGTTGAGATTTGAGCCTCCGAACCTGAGCCGATCCGATCTGCGTTAGAACCGATGTCAGGAACCTTGACAGATTTCATAACCGATCTTGATGAGCTTATTCCTATCATTTCTAGTCCGAACCAATCTTCATGATCTAAACAAAAGTTGTATATGATCATGTCTAGTATGTGCATATAAAATTTCAGAATTCTTAAAGTCCATTTGATATGTCAAAAAGTCAAATCTTTGAAAGGTGTCAAACCTGAATCCTGACAGCTTTTTATTTGGGTAGAAAACTCGATTTTTGACATGCTTCCCATCGTTTTTCCGAAAAACTTAAAACACAAAAGTTGTTCATTGGGATGATTTTGAGATGCTGTACAAATTTCAGATCAATCGCCTAAGAAATGGATTTTTAAACCAAAAAGGCGCAAACTGTGATGCCAAATGATTTTTAAATCGAAGAGATTTTGAAATTCGAAACAAACGGTCGAGACGTTGAATTACGATATATCTATACTTTTGAGAAATCCCGTTACACCAAATAAAAATATTTTCTTAAAAGAATTCTTTTGAAACATTGGGGACTTGTGACCAAGTTTGAAATTATCAATATGGGCCAGAAGGCTTGTGGACATAAGAGCCCAAGCGAACGGCTAGTGGACATAAGAGCCCTAGCGAATGGTCGACCAAACGGCTTGTGGACATAAGAGCCCAAGCGAACGGCCAGTGGACATAAGAGCTCTGGCGAATGGTTATTTATAAATATTGATTATGAGGATTGCGGTCATTAGAGCCTTGGTGAATGGTGAACTATAAAAGAAACGAAAAATATTTTGAGAAATGATACTATTGATATTGGCTGCGGCCGCCGGATCACCGGCTAAATGATATTTTTGAAATTGGCTGAGGCCGCCGGATCACCGGCTAAATGATATTTTTGAAATTGGCTGAGGCCGCCGGATCACCGGCTAAATGATATATTGTTGAGATGGTGGCGTAACGGGAAATATATTAAAAAAAGCTTAGATTTTATGAAATTGGCTGCGGCCGCCGGATTGCCGGCTAAATTAAATATTGTGGAAATGTTTTTATTAAATTTAATTAAAGGCTTTGAAACCCCTAACCCATGCTATGTGTTAACTTACTCAGCGCGTTTTTGCTGACCCAAACCATATATCTCCTTTTTCTTACAGAGTACGAAGAATATGCATCGTCATATGCATACATGGGAACATTAGGGGAAATCTTTATTTTAAATCCCTGCATTTAATTACGACTTGCATGAACGGGCTTGTTTAACCCGTGTTTTGGCCATGTCGGCCTTATACTTTAATTCCGCTGCACAAATTAAAATTTCCGCTGCAACTTTGATGTATTATTTTAAAATTATTTATGAATGGGCTGTTTGAATATTTTAAATTCTGAAAAACCATAGCCTTGCATCTCTTTAGTGAGCTCGGAGAAACCGTGTCTTGCTAGGGAGGTGTGGCGGTGCATCCCGGCCTGGGTTACCAAAACCGGGGTGTTACACTTTGTACCCCAAATAAACAAATTCAAATTGTTTTGAACTACGTAATGACTTGATCCCTTCACGGGGTACGTAGGCAACTCGGAAATTTCAATTCTGGGTTCAGTCAAATAATAACAAACAACGACACACAATAATACAATCGCTTAATCAAACAATTCCCGAACTCGCGAGAGGATGAAGTACAACTTCGAGGACGAAGTTGGTTCTTAAGGGGGGTAGACTGTAATACCCGTAAAATTTTAGAATATAAAAATAGGAATTAAGCCAATAGGAGAGAAGGTTTCGTTTCCGAGAACCCGTAGACGCGGAAATGCACGGAAGTCAAAGGACGACGAATTAGAACCCGACGGACCAAAACCGACGGTCTTAGGATTTCAAGCACGTAATCGAATTGAGATGGAATAAATTTATGATGAGAAGCATAATCCGGAAATGACCCGGAAAAATCAAGCGCGAAAACGGGGAAGGATAGAAGTCCGAAAGAGAGGAGAAAAAGACCCGACGGATCGGATCGCACGGACCCGCCCGGACCGCAGTCCAGGCGAGTCTCGCGCGTTGGCCGGGCGGGGTTTGGCTAAAAGGCGCGCCAACCCCGCGTGGTCCTACAGGTTTTGGCAACTTGCGCGTTTTCGGCGATTTCTTACCATAATTCGACCTCCCGACTTTGGAAAGCGGATTTTGGCCGAAGGGGGAAGCTCTTAGGCGACCTAGGGCAGCCTCTCCACCATTTTCATCAGTCACCATTCACTCCCAAACTCTCTCAACTCTCTCCAAAGCCAAAACACTTTCCGGCGATTTCCCGACAACTTTCCGATCACTTCCCGGCGACGAAAACCGACGAAGGAGGCGTTGAATATAAGATTCCTAGTATTCTAATCTGTGGTAAGTCGTTCATAGATTTCTATTTAAGTTTTTGAACCCAAAAACTTGATCTAACATTGGATTTCTTCGTCCGGTTCGAAATCGTGGCCAAAGTCGGAAGCTTGACGTTGAGGAGATCCGTTCGTAGGATTTTGGACAAGCCAGCGACCTTAGGACGACCTAAACCTCTCTATCACTGTAAGTTGAGCCTTCCATATCAATACGGGTGATTTCGGGGCGTCCGGTATAGGCGTAATGTAACGAAACGTAAAAATCGAACTTAAAAACCCCATCTTGCGCAGTTTCTGTAATCGGCCTAAAACTCATATTTCGAGGATTCAATCCGAGAAACTCAAAACTAGACTTTTAATCCTAACACATAAATCTAGGTTGTGTAAAAATTTCAGCCATTTTCGTTAACGTTTGCTATTTTAAATCGCATCGAAAAGAAACTGTTTTGACAAAACGTGTGGAAATCTGCCTATGAACATGTTCGAACTTAGTGAATTTATTTCTATATTTTCTAGTCCGATTTGATCTTTACAATCTAAATGAAAGTTGTAGATAATCATGTCTAGTATGTGCATATTAAATTTCAGAATTTTTGAAGTCCGTTTGATATGTTAAAACGTCGAAATTTTGAACTGTGTCATACCTGAGTTCGGACAGATTTCTGATTGCATAGTAAAATCAATTTTTGACATGTTTCCTCAACTTATTTCGAAAAAGTTAAAACATGAAAGTTGTTCGTTAGGGTGTTTTGCATAAAGTGTAAAGATTTCAGATTTTTCGGACTTAAAACGGATTTTTAAATTGAAAAGGCGCAAACTGTGACGCCAAGATACTTTTAAATCGAATGATTTTGAAATTTCGAAACGAACGATCAAAGATTTGAAACACGATACATCTACACTTTTGAAAAACCCCGATACATTAAATCTAAACGATACATGAGATACTTGGTGGAGGGTGAGTGCTCTGCAGGGTGCCCCTCTAGCCTTTTCTCTTCGGGCCTATAATGGACGAGAGAATTTGATGAAATATTACGCCAATCGGCGGGAGATACATGGCCTACTCTCTCGGGTTGTCCGTATGAATTTCTCGAGGCTCCGGAGTGTTACTGGGTATGGCAGATACGGCTGCGGCCGCCGGATCACCGGCTATACAAGATACTTACGACACGGCTGCGGCCGCCGGATCACCGGCTATACAAAACACTGAGAAATGGTTACGTAACGGGGAAATAAAAGAATTAATGTTTTTAAGTATTTATTTATTTTTGCATGTCTTTAAATTATGCATTTAAATTATGTCTTTAAATTTCATGGCATGACTAAATTATTATTGTGGATTAGATGCATGTTTAAATACACAATTAAAATTATTATTTCCTTTAAATTTTGTGAATGCATGTTAGGAGTGAAATCTTAAATTATCTAATTAAATCCCTTTATTGCTATGTTAGGATCGACTTACTCAGTATTTTATATACTGATAAAATTGTTGTATTCTCTTTTTATTTCAGAGTACGGAGATGATGCATAGCATGTGCATTGGGGATGGATTATTAAACATTGTTTATTTGCTTTTTTTTTTATACTTGCATAACGGGCATGTAAACCCCGAGTTTTGGCCATGTCGGCCCATTTACATTTTTCCGCTGCAATATATATTTACTACTATATGTGTGGATGACACTTATTATTTTTACATAGATTCCGGACTTGTTTTAAATCTTTTTGCAATACCTATAGCCTTGCATCTCTTTGGCAAGCTCGGGGAATCCGTGTCTTGCTAGAGAGATGTGGCGGTGACATCCCGGCCTGGGTTATCAAATCCGGGGTGTTACAATAATAGACAACCATCTATTTTCAGCACAATATAATTCCTCCGTCCTCAAATAATCCTTACATTAGGTTTGGACATGGAATAGAGAGAGAAATTAGGTAATATAGTCGTGAATGGAGAAAGAAATGGGGTAATTATTAGATGGGGATTGGAGAGATATGATACACACTTCATTTTTATATTTTTTTTATTTCTTTTAATTTTTGTCAAATTAAAGTTGATGGTATGTCACATCTACCACATTTCAATGAGAAATAGAAAAGGAATGGAGTAAAATTTATTAGTTGATGCGACAGAAACTATCAAATGAGAACGCAATACTCATTTGTGGACAACCTACAAAGAAAAGTGTAACACTTATTTGAGGACAGAGGGAGTATTATACTGTATTTAGCAAATACTGTATTTGATATAGCAGTTTCCTTCCACTCCACAAAGAAGGATAACAGTTCCGTTGAATACATGCAAGGTTCTTATCATGACTAAGAGTAGAAGTGGTATAGAAGATATCCCAAGTTTAATATAGGAATACTATACGAGAGCCATTTGAATTTTTTTTTATACACATATAAAGAATATAAAAAGGCGCACCGAAGACATGGCATGTGGCAGTGTTCTCCTCAAAACAGATTCAATTATAGCCCTCTTAAAATTTTCCTTTCCAACATAACCTATAAGAATACTCTCCGGAATATTCTTCCCATGCCGAAACCCAGGGACCTATAAAGAGCAGAGAATATACACAATAAGCCAAATATCATGACATATTTGCAGGTAAATGATGAACTTTGAAGGGTCATAGATGAATTGTCGGCCAGGTATGTAGCACACAATAATAGAAACAAATGTTAGAGGCATTTCTAGCCCATTTCCTTATAAACACATCATGATCTAACATTTTTATAAATCACCCTGTTCCACTTGGGAGAAGTGTGATAAATCGAAAGTAGATCCTCAATAATTAGAACATTAGAGCATTTATCCAAATAATTGTATTCATTTATTATATGGGATCATTGTATCTATGCACATCAAAGTAGAACACATTAATCTGTTCATCTCAGCCTAAGTCATTAATCTCAAATCAATCTTAGTATGCACATCAAAGTAGAACACATTCAGTGAGGGTATTGAGAGAAATAACCTTGAATGGCTCGTTATTAGATCGAAGAACAATCCCAGGTATAAAATGCAGCCACAGAGGAAATCCTCTGCAGAAAGATAACCCAAATATATGAGTGACCTGATTAACCATATATGAGTGACCTGATTCCTCAATTCAAGGCCCTTTAGTATATAAGATGTGCTTGAATTGTTTATTCTTACAATATCCTTCTGTATCTTTTCACCCAAAACCCTCCATGGATTTGCTTTTGCAGCCAGAACCCATTGCCACGACCATCGTGTTGATCATCATCCCATTGTTTCTTTTGATTGTCTTTTTTGTACGAAGGGATTATGGCCTGAAAAACAAAATGTATCATCTCGTGGGAGGAACAATACTAAACCAGCTGATGAACTTCAACAGGCTCCATGATTACATAACTGATCTTGCAAGGAAACACTTAACATACAGATTGATAACCCACAGCCCCTTTCGGGCAGAGATCTACACCACAGATCCCAGGAATGTAGAGCACATATGCAAGACTAAATTCCAGAATTATGGCAAGGTAGGTTGAATTTAGAGGTTCCTCCATGTTAACTTCTCTACTGTCACTACGTTTTAGAAAAGATAATGTTTACCTTCTCCTGAGTCAAATCTGCTTTAAAGCTAATCTTCAGAATCTAATGAACAATGCAGGGATGGTACAATAATAGCATTCTAAATGACTTACTCGGTGATGGAATTTTTGCGGTTGCTGGTGAAAAGTGGTGGGAGCAGAGGAAAGTATCGAGCCATGAATTTTCCACCAAGGCCCTGAGGGATGTTAGCAGAACTATCTTCAAACAAAATGCCATAAAGCTTGCCAATATAGTGTCTGCAGCCGCAATTGCCAATCAGCCACTGGATATTCAAGTAAATAATATCATTAACAAAGGATTCTTTATTTATCTGAATATGACCCGAAAAATTATTTGATTGTAAAATTGTGTTTTTTGTAGGACCTTTTCATGAAGTCTACTTTGGATTCAATATTCGGAGTGGCTTTTGAAGTCAATCTGGACAGCACACATGGCTCGAACGAGGAGGGCATCAGATTCAGCCACGCCTTTGACGATGCCAGTGCAATCACTGCTTGGAGATATGTTGATATCCTGTGGAAGATAAAGAAGTTTTTTAATATTGGCTTGGAGGGGAAACTGAAAGAGCATATAAGAGTGGTCGATGAGTTTGTGAATAAAGTCATACATAACAAGACACAAAAAATGCAACAGTTGGAAGATGATCAGGTAGGAAAATAAAATTACTGTTGAGCAGGAAATTATGAGTGGTTCTTACATATAAAGCTTTCACCGTGTCTGTTGCAGTCGAAGAAAGAAGACATCTTGTCGAGAGTCCTGCAGTTATCCAAGGCTAGTCCGAAGTACTTGAGAGACATAATATTGAACTTTATCATGGCTGGAAAAGACACAACAGCAACAACTCTGGCTGGTTCTTCTATATGTTGTGCAAGCATTCACACCTGCACGAAAAGATAATTGAAGAGATTAATGTAGTAGCAGAATTGAATCCGGCAGCAACGATTTCAGAATTTGCTTGCAGTTTGAGTGAAGAAACTCTCGAGAAGATGCATTATCTTCACTCAGCCCTGACTGAGACACTCCGACTTTATCCCGCTGTTCCTGTGATGAGTTTGATGTCAACACATATGTCAAGTTCGATTAACATGTTCGCTAAAAAATATCAAGTTTCAAGTTATCAAGGTGCATAAACTTAATAGTAAAACTGAAACTCCATAAAACTCAACACAACTAAATCTAAACCTTTGATAAGTACCTGTAATTTTCTTTCTCAAAGAAACAAAGTGAACCTAATACTTAGTAGTGACAGCCACATCTTTCTCCAAATGACAATAACATACTGACTTTCAAATTCTTTTCTTTAAACAAACAAAACTGTATCAATAAGGCAATAAATACCTTCCTCACGACGATTCTTCAAAAATAAATAAAAATAATAAGAATAAACCCTGCAAATAAGGTCAGTAAAGCAGGAAAGGGAGGCTAATCAAATCGAAGCAGTGTTGAGAAAGGTATAGAAAGAGATAAGCAGGGCAAGGATAATTAGGGTTTACGGTAAACTAAAGAAGAAATTGTAACCCTAAAATCCAAAATCTTGACATTCAAAATCAAAATTGAACGCTAATCAAATCGAAGCAGACCGTGGAATAGATTAGAGCTTGGAAATCAAAACTCTAGGAAATGGGTTGGGAAGAAAGAGAGCCACTTCAAAGACGACGAGACTGCGAGCGGCCACCGGCGGAGGAGTGGACGATGGTGACTGGAGGAACACGGCAGAGCAGTCCAACAGCGAAGCAGCGGTGCAAGAGGCCACGGCGCGGGCGATGGAGCAGGGGGGGCTCGCGAACGGAACAACGGCCGACGCGCCTTCGCGAACGGAGCAGCAGCGCTTGATTTGAAAGGGGAAGGGGTTCAGTTCGTACCGTCGTCACCGCGGATTAGGGTTTTCCCGCTTCTGATTTCTTGCAAGTAGACCCAGGCGAAACATATGGAGGCGGTCAGAGGGTGGACGAGGGCTTCTCCTTTGGGAAAGGAATGAGAGACCGAGGCAACCCTGGACTGAAGAGAACGAGAAGGAGAAACGCGGTGGTACAGCAAATGAGGGAGATTGACGAAGAAGAAGGCGCTGCTCACCAAAATACCGGAGGAAAAGTCGAATGGGTGGCTCGAACACGGTTTGAGCAAAAAGAGTAAAAAAATGATTGAAAGCAACGGCCATGATCTCAATTGGAAACTTGATCCAACGGCTCAGAATCAAATGGGAGATTAGAGCTCTCCCATTTATATAGTATTAATAGATATATATATATATATATTTATATTTAATTATTTTATTTATCCGACGACTCCGTTTTATTATAGTTTTGGTTATTGTCTGAAAGAATTGTGAGTGTCAGAAATCAAATAGCTAGATGTCTTGATTCCTTTCCAATATATTGGTAGTTACATCAATTAGTTTTAGTTATTTATTGGAGGAGGCTTGCACTTTATGCCATGGATGGATCTGTGGCACTTTATTACTTTATTTTATTGTTAGAAAACCTTATCACGCAAAAAAGCACATCTCATAATTAATTGAACTTTTTTTTGGCAAAATTCTCAACATTTCAACTCAACAAGTATAGAATATTGATGATGGTTATGGTCGTTTGTCACTTTTTAGGGGAATTAGTTAATAATGTTAAAAAGAGTTGAGAGCTAAAAACTACTCCTCCTATGATATTATTGTGTTATTGTCATTTCGGTGTAATGTTTAATCTTCCATAAATTAATTTTTTAATTTATTTTTAGATTTAACTTATTTAATGTATATAAAATTGTATGATAGTTTGACATAGTGGTCAAGTCCCCTAATCACCATATAAAGTTGCTTGTTCGATACCCCACCCAACCCGACCCCCTATCCCTTTCCTCTATCCATTTTGTAATTTGTATCGCTTGAGTTTTCTATAAAATGAAGAGAATAAAAATAAAAGTACATATTTTTTTGAAATAAAAATTAGCTACTGAATTTTTCGTGGCTAACATATAGTATTTCTTTAGTAAATGACAACAGAAAAAATAAGGGTTTTCCAACCATCAAGATAAAGTTAAACAAAATTGAAGATCATGGGAATGAGAGGTCTCCGATAGGAAGACACACATTGGTATGACAGAACAGTACCGAGGCAATGAGCAACCTCATTTTAGCCGTTGGCATCGAGATATGGTTTGTCATATTATTATTAAGTGGTTATTTTTTATTCGGGCGGATAAAAAATGAAAGTGAGAAACATATAATGATGTTGAAGGAATATTATTTATTTTTCATTAAAAAAATACTAAAATATGCCACTAGTAGGAGATGATTTCCACTTTTGGGACATAAAGATGCCGGCGCGTGGGGTGTTCTCATGTTTGAACACGCGACCTGCTTGCGGCATTTTCCGGTCGATTGGCTTCTTTTTCTGGGCCCAGCATCCATGATATAGCTCAAAATTCTAAATGAAAAAATAATAGCCAAATTTAAAAATTACTTATTCTCATACTAAAAAAAATCCTTACTATCTCATTTTAAGGCGATGTTAGAAAATACTTGTTTTCACTTGTACGTAGTTGTTAAAATATACGGTATATTATAATATACTTATCCGTCTAGTCTCAATTTTTATTGAACCAACCAACTACTGGAAAAGATATTTCATTTGTTAAAAATAAATGTACATAATGTTGCAATTTAAACTAAATAATTAATTTGTAAATATAAATATATGAATCCAACATGACGATCAAGAAACAGCCAATTTGATCTTCTTCGAAGAAACATCGTCACGATCTTCAAAATGGCTCCGCTTCGTGACCCGAACCGGATCCGAAATCTCATCCGACCCAATTAGGTGCGGGAAATTGACCCGAGCCTTGGAGCCGCGCATCTTGAAAGCGGCTCGGTCGTAAGCCAGCGCGGCGTCCTCCGGCGTGGCGTATGTCCCCAGCCACATCCGGCTCCCTTTCTTCACCGGATCCCTTATCTCCGCCGCGAACGTCCCCCACGGCCGGCGCCGCACTCCCCTGTAGCGCGTCCACTCCACCTTCGGCCTCCGGGAAGTAGACTTTTTAGATTCTCCTCCAGCGACTTTAGGGTTTATTATATTAATGTTGTCAGGGTTGAGCGAGGGGTTGCCGGCCATCGGCGACCAGTCTCCATCGGAGTCGCTGCAAGGGGTCGAGACATCCGGCGGAGGGGGCTGCGCGTGAGGCTCAACGGCGCCGCCGTTGCACAATAATTCTTCAATCATTTCGGACCAAAGTTGGTCGTCGTCGGCAGTGGTATTGAATACTAAGTGGGTAAATGGATAGTCTTGCAGGAAGGAGAAATCAAATTCCGACATTTGTGTTGTACTGATAATTTGTGAAGCTGAAGCGTAGAAATAGAAACTCGAATAGGTAGCTAGCTTTTAATTTCGAATGTACTACTACAAGTGCAAGAAGTATTGCTTCAGTGTCCCAATAATCACTCAAATATATATACACGTATTCGGTATTCGTTGACGTTTCTCGGATCCTCACTGGATCCCTAGTCCCCAACCCCACTTGGTTCAGTATCCTGGAGCTGAACTCCAAATATTCGTTGACGTTGACTGATTACTGCACAGTTTATCTTCGCATGCAGGTTTAGGGATGTTTAATACTCCAGTATTAACTAAGACCTGGTGGGTCAAAAAATATGAAGTATTATTTGGATGTGACGTTTATATATGTGGATTTATTATTAATAAGAGCAACACCTGACGGGTCAAAAAATAGGAATAATTAATTGATTACGAGGAGGGATTCACATTAGTATTAATGTAATTATAATAATATTCATGTGACAATAGATGGAATAAATTAAAGCTGTTGGTTCAACTATATTGAATAATTGACAATATATATTACTAATGTTGATGAGGACTCAGCCCTCGTCAGGAGAATCAAATTAAATTAAAGCTCTGTTTTGGGATATATATATAGTAATAAAGTAGGAATTAATTAATAAACGTGAGGGAATAGGAAGAAACCAGTGCAATTTCATGTCTGAGACTGAGATGGACCATGCATTGGATATCCAAATTTCTCTATATAAAATATTGAGTCCGAAGTCACAGTACCCGGTCAGAAACTGATATTTATTTTTTTTGACCGCCGACAAAAAATTCTAACTTATACGTATGCCCGAAAAGACAAAAAGGACCATGGTTCGCAGTGTGGTTCGTGCACAAACCACATATTCAACTACGAACCATGGATTAATTAATAATAGGTGATTAGAGAATGATTTGTGTCTCATGGACCATAGTGGGACCGGACTGTTTTGGACATATAGCGTATTGTTCGTGGGTTGAGGATCACGGTCCAATTGTTTTTTTAGCCCCAATTGTTAATATTGTTATTATAATTTTTTTGTAGGTTATTATTACTAATTATATTAATAAAAATAATAATAAAATAATATATATATATATAATAAACTTTAGTGAACAACTCATCCTACATTTAAGGAGTGTATTGGATTGAGACTCTATAGATTTTTTTAGACTTTTAAAGTTGGTGTGTATTCAATATAGATTTTAAAAACTCTTTAAAAATCTAGATGTATTTAATATAGATTTTAAAAAGTATTTAAAAATCTAGAGGTATTTAATTCAGATTTTAAAAAGTCTTTAAAAATTTAGAGTTATTCAACACTCTATGGATTTTAATCTATATATATTAAAGCACTAGTGAACAACACATCTTATTGCCATTTCAAATTTATAATTTTAATAAATTTTTGAAATTTTTAATTTATGAATTTTAGATTTTCACATTTATTTATTTATTATAGATTTTCAGTTTTTGAAATATATGGAATTTCTATCATATTCCCTTTTAAAAAAATTGAAAGATTTGAAATTTGAAATTTTGCATATCTTATTTTATCTATATTATATTTTGCATTTTTAATTTACTAATTTTAGATTTTATTATTTATTTATTTATTCATTATAGATTTTAGTCTATCGTGTATAAAATCTATCATTTACTTATGAGTTCTCACTCTATCATCCTATTGTGTGACTATATATTCATTTTTAAAAAGATTTGAAGATAAAATTTGAAATTTTGCATTTTTTTATTTTATCTATTTGGATTTTATTTATTTGTATTTTTTATTTTATCTATTTTAGATTTTATTATTTTATATATTTTAAATTTTATTGGTGCATTTTGTATTTGTTTACAATGTTTCTATTTTTACACTATATGATTATTATGATGAGGTTTTGCACGGGCAATTAAGAACTATGTTGTGTTTATATTTCAATATGATCAACATAATGTAATGCCGATAATTTTGTGTAGTTTTGGTCTCAATTTTAATTATATATATTTTTTGTGGTGAATGATGTAAGCAAAATGTCCATTGCACATCAGATTTATTTATTCATGTTAAAGATATATGAATGTGTATATGAAAATCCCAATTTTAAGTTTTTAAAAGATATTTAATTTTTAATTTATATGAAGAGTCCGCAATTCTCTGTTTTTAAAAAAATAAATTTCAAATTTAAATGGAATTTGCAGTGTATTATGGAATTTATATTATTAAAAGATACATTAATGAATATATAAAAAAATATTTGTATATATTAATTAATGTATATATAGGGGGTTGGGGACTTACCATAGAGGTTAAGTCTCCCTTCTCCCAACCATAGGTTGGAGGTTCGATTCCCACCCGGCCCCTATCCCCCTTTGTAATTTGTGTGGTTTGTGCTCCACAAACATTTGCCGACATATGAGTGTTACTGTTACCAAAAAAGTTTATGTATATATGGGCCATGTTTTCACAAAAATATGTCACTTCTCTTAAAAGTAATATACAATTATATAGTTGTGAATAGATCCATCAATAAATAAAGAAGTAAGTTTAAATTTTTTTTAATCTACTCCCTCTATCCCATTATTTATGTCTAAAAAATTTTCGACACGTCGTCCAATAAATTTGTTTAACATTTAATATCTTAAAATATACATATGTAAAAATTATATAAAATACATATTCTAAAACTACATGATTAAACAACTCTAATAAGACCGAATTTTTACCTTTGTCGCTGAGATGTACATACTCCGTTGATGAAAATCTCAAAACTTCAAATGGCTATAATTTTTGCAAATGAACTCGGATTTGAACATTTTTTATATGGAAATCGGTCTACTCGATGCAAGGAATTTAAATATCTCATCCGATATTCAAAACATACAAATATGGCATCCAAATATGGTATGTAGATTTATTAAATAAAATATGGTCTGTTAATAAAATTGATTTAGTTGATAATTATAATAATTAAATAAAATAAATAAGATGAGTACATTTGACTTTATTCCTTTTGATTTTTATTTTAATAAATATAAAAAAATTAATAATTTAAGTATAATCAATAAAAATTATTAATCTTCAAAACATTCTAAATATGGTAACGTAGCACTTATTTACAAACACCTAAAAAGGGAATGTGTAACATTTAAAATTTGTGTTTATGTATCCGGTTAGATAACCTTGATGCTATCGGTTATTCCTTTAGTCTATTGGAAAGATAAGGGAGTTCATTAGTGAATACTATAATATTGTGAAATGGGTTGATGGAACCGTACAACATGTTTGGTGGTGTTTTAGTAATGGAAATGAAATAAAAAAATGGAAATGGAAATGAAATAAAAAAATATTGGAACAAGAAAAGAAAAAGTAGGACATAATTAATAATGACACAGAATGGGTTTTATTTATTTTAATTACATAAAATAAAAAATAATTCAAAAAAACTAAAATAGGCCATCAGAATGAGTCATTGCCACTTTTAGGCCATCGCAGCCCGAATTTCAGCCCAGTTGCCTAAATTCAGGCCCAAAATCCTTCTAATGGCTTATTTCTCTAAATTAAAATATCGTGGCCCAAAAGTGGAAATGACTCATTCTGGTGGCCTATTTTAGTTATTACCTCTTAATATTATTACTATTACTATTAATACTATTATTACTAATAATAATAATAATAATAATAATAATAATAATAATAATAATAATAATAATAATAGAGATGCTTTGTAAACATTGGAAAATTACCTCTACTGAATCATTGTTGGAAATTTATCCAAGAAGCTCTCTCTAACTCGCTTCATCCATGAACAAAAGGCGTGGATACTCAATTCTCCCATTAAGGATAGCTATACAGTGCTATACAGTGCTCATTCTCTTATACATTGTCGAATGTTCTCCTTATCATGTAGCCAATGCTTCAAGCTTTGTGCTTCATTTTGCTCCATTTTTTTTAAAAAAAAAATACTAGTAATCATTCTTTAAAAGAACTTTTTTTGTAGTAATTTTCCCATCCTCTCAAAATAAGGTAATGTTCCCATCCTCTAAAAAAATTACAATTTTCCTCTCAAATATTTACAAAAAAAATAGTAACAGTAAATTATAATAATCATACTACAAAAAAAACATACTTAGGATACTAATAACAATAACAAAAAAAAAACCATTCTACAAAACATATTTTGGATACTATTACAATCATAATAATATTATATTACCAAAAATAAAATAGTAACATTAATTTTAAACTAATTGGCCCGATTTTAAATTTTAAACCAATCCCACTTTTAAGTTTAAATTTTAAATTAATATCCCTTCAATTCGGATGTGGATCTAAATCCAAAATGTTGTACCGTGCAAGAACCATATGGTTCGTACAAGAACCAACAATAATGATGTTGGCAGAGGTGGCTCAAAACCCTAGGACTGTATAATGTTTTTTTAATTGCTTTGCCACGTGTTCGAGTTGGTCGTGCTTCAAAAACAACGGTTCGTGCACGATCCGTTTGGTAAACCCACGAACCATTCTCCCTAATCATCTTTATTAATTAATCCAATGGTTCGTGGTTGTAAGGTGGTTCGTGCACGGACCACTTCACGAACTAGGGTCATTTTGGTCTTTCCGGGTACAAAAGTTGAGGTTTTGTGGCGGCTGGCATAAAAGATATTTGTCAGCTCCTGACCGGGTACTGTCACCTATTTCTTCTAAAATATTTGCAATAATAACAAATTTATTGTTGCTACACTGCTAGACTGACCCTTTTTTTTGCCTATTTCTTTCCAGGAAAGAGGATGGGATGTTTATATTTTAGGAGCTAGCTACTTTGGCATTGTCGATTTGTCCCAACTTATTTTCTCTATTTAGAATTAAGAAATTACAAATTCTAAAATGAAATTAATAGATAATATTCAATAATATTATTAAAAGAATTTTGTTCGGAGGTGGCAGAACTAGACGATGAATATCGTCCCTTACCAAATTTCGTTGTCTCATGCTCTAGACATGCGATGGGGAACGAACAAGACCAATTATTAGTAGTTAAATAAATTTGTATTATAAATTAGGAGTATGTTATTTTTTACATTACCAAACATTGTGCAATGAATTATATTGAGGTGGAAATTCTATCATGTTCTTCAATTAATAATATTTAATTGAGTGATTGCCTCACCTTATAGGATTACCAATTCTCTCAAAATTTAGTTATAGCATATTTTAAAAATATTAATATATACATGCACATATTTATAAAAACTAATTAATATAATAAACTTATACACCCTAAGTTATTCAACTGTATCTAGAGTGTGCTATATATATTGGTTGTTGACAATTTTATGGTTGGCTCAAATACCCAATCATTTTCCATTATTTTAATAGTAGAAAAATGTATATCAATTAATAAATCATTAATATCGTATTTTAGAATTCTGACATTGTAATTACAGGGTGTTTGGATGTGTGTTAAGGTTATTATGCGCAGAGTTGTTGTCTAACTGTTGTTCAGACTATTCATCAACAACGAAGCTTATCTAAGCAGGTGCCAGCTGGAGTTTGTTACAACTTATTGTTGAGCGGTTATTTGAGAATCTTCTGGAAGATTCCCGTGCTTTCTGATGAGATAACCGTCTCATATATTTTACACTGATATATATATATATATATATATACATGTGAGATCACTATTATACTTAGTTTTTGGAGAGATCATTTTAGATTCACATATATATATATATATCATTCTTCATGTGTTGCATAGTAGTTGCTTGCATTGAGTAATTTTTGTGTAATTTTGTATTCCGAATTCTTATGGATGGAGAAGCATTGAGATGTTTTTCATCCTGATCATTTGCATTGAGATGCTGAGATCTGGAAGAGTTCGCTCATGGTAATCGAGGAAGCTGAAGATCGATTGATGATAGTTGAAACAGAGGAGAATCAGCTTGAGGATTGAATGAGGAGAAGTCAGAGTGGTTGAAGTGTGATCGAGACACTTTCCAGACTACTGGTCGTGTTCCAGTATCCAAATTCAATCCGTGAGAGGTTTGATTGCTCTTATGTTCTGTGTTGATTGATTGTTTTCAGCATTCATGATTAGTGAGATGAACCTGGCTTGGTATGCCCCCAGATGTAGGTCTACATGACCGAACTAGGTAAACAACTTACTGTGTTGATTTGTTTACTGCTTTAGTTATTTCCGCGTAGTTAATACAACTCACAAACTACGTTTGCTCATAAGAACAGATTAGACTGGGACAAACAAGTGGTATCAGAGCTAATCCAGTGCTCTAGCGTAATTGAGTAGATCAGATATGTTTAGAAGATGAGCAATAAGGAAGGTTCTTCAGTCTCTCGTCCACCATTGTTTGATGGAACTGACTACAGTTACTGGAAAACGAGAATGAAGGCATGCATAGCGTCACTAGGTGAAGATGCTGATGAGGCAATTGAAATACGCTGGGAACAACCTACCAGACGAGTGACTCCAGCTAATGAAGATGATCCACCAACAACCAGACCTGTTACGAGAGCTGAGCTAACTGCTGCTGAAAGGTTAGCCAAGCAAGGTAATTTTGCTGCTTTAAATGCTCTTTTTGCTGCTATGGATTTCACTCAGTATAGAATGATTTCGATTTATACTACTGCTTATGATGCATGGAGAGCTTTAGAAATAGCGCATGAAGGTTCTGCAGATGTTGGAGCTACTAGGCTACAACGTATTGAAACACTCTTTGATAGCTTGCGTATGAGTGATGATGAATCCATATCTGCTTATTATGGTAGATTTAAAGATATTGTTAGTCAGGCTTAGTCTCTTGGTGCTGTGTGGGATGAGAGGAAGCAAGTTAGAAAGTTGCTAAGAACGGTTTCTAAAAGATTTTATCCTAAGGTTGATGCTTGGAGGAGTTAGACAAGGTCAACACTATCTCTCTAGAAGGCTTGTATGGAATACTTCAATCCTATGAATTAAATTACATAGAGAATAATACTGCTAGGAATATTGCTCTTAATGTTGAAAGTAAGGAAGAAGACTTAGATGATGATGAAGTCTCTTTTATCTCGAAAAGTGTATCTAAGGTGTTGCAGGAAAGAAGAGCAAAACATTTTAAGAATAAAAAATATCAGAACCGAAATCAGTCTGGTAAGCCAACAACTGATAAACAACCGACTGGAAATCGCAGACAAAGCTATAAAGGCAAGAATGATTGGAAGCAGAGAAAGTCTAGGGATTTTAAGAAACCAGATGCTTTTTCTGAACTACAGTGTTATGAGTGCAATGGAACTGGTCATATTAGAAGTGAGTGTCCTACTGCTAAGAGAAGAGAAGGAAAATCACTACAAGTTTCTTTGACTGATGATGAGGATGAAAATCCGTCAGAAAAATAACACATTGATTCAGAAGTTTTTGCTTTCACTTTACAAGAGACATCTAAATCAGTTCGAAAAAGTAGTATTGCTGTATCTTCACATGCTGATAGTAGTCTCACAGATGATAGTGAAGAAGATGAGGAATTCGAACAACTTTATGAAGCCTATAAATTCCTGAAAGGAGAATTTTCAGTTGCAGTAAAGGAAAACAATAAATTGTTGAAACAACTTACTGACACTGGAATGCTACTAGATAAAACTTCTGAGCAAAAGAAGTTACTTAAAGGAGAACTTGAGACCTTAAAGAAACTATATGATGGATTATTTCTTGAGAAAGAAAAAGCCTTAAAGGATCTTGCGCTTCTCAAAGATGAATTGAATGCAGTTAAAGATGAATCTAATCAGCTTCAAGCTAAGAATCAGGAATTTCAGAGACTTTTTAAAGGAAAGGGAAAACTTGACGATGTTCTTACGTTAGGAAAACAACCGAAAGACTTCACTGGTATTGGTTTTCTGGGAAAAAGTCAGATAATCAGAGGAAGTTTGTAAGTGGTGGTTTTCTTCAGCAGACTTCAAAGGTTAATGCACAGGTTTCAAAATTAGAATCTAAGAGCAGAGATTGTGCATACTGCAGAATACCTGGCCACAACGCTGATACTTGTTTGAGAATTGTCAGAAACTTAATGCGTGGTAATGCCGTAGTCTGGCCATCGGATGATCTACAAAAGAAAATTCAGTTACAGAAAGTTTGGGTTAGAAAGCGAGTTCGGTTGAAATGTTTTGTAGTTCTTTCACTTCGGAAAGGAATGCATAGTGAAAGGTGGTATTTTGACTCAGGTTGTTCACGACATATGACAGGTTAAAAGGAGCTTTTAACAAACTTTGAAGATAGTGATTGTGGAGATGTTTTTGGTGATGGAGTTAAAAGCAGAATTTCAGGCTTCGGGAATGTTAAAGATGATAGCTTATCACAGTTATCTTCAGTTTATTTTGTTGAAGGATTGACAACGAATCTCATCTCGATAAGTCAACTGTGTGACGATGATTGTCGTGTAGAGTTTACTAAGAATTTTTGTAGGGTTTTCAATGAAGCAAACGCATGCGTGATGATTGGAAATAGATCAAAGAACAACTGCTATGTTCAGAAAAAGGAAGTTCAGCATGCATTACTATCTAAGAATGATTTAACAACTCTTTGGCATCAAAGACTTGGTCACATGAATTTTAGAGCCTTGCAGAAGATTAGTTGTTCATGAGTTGTCAGAGGTATGCCCCGATTACCCAGTAACATGGATATGGTCTGTGGTGGTTACTCGAAAGGAAAACAGACCAAGGCACAGCATAAGAAAGCTGATGAGCTGCTTACTTCACGATGTTTGGAACTTCTTCATATGGATCTAATGGGTCCATCTGAAATTGAGAGTCTAACAGGAAGAAAGTACATTTTTGTGTGTGTAGATGAGCACTCACGTTACCCTTGGGTAGAGTTCTTGAGATCGAAAGATGAAACTTTTGATGTTTTTGAAAAATTATGTCTGAGGCTGATGACGGAGAAACAACAGAAAATCATCAGAATTAGAACCGATCATGGAAGAGAATTTGAAAATTCAAGGTTTGAAGATTTTTGTAAGGTGCATGGGGTTGGACATGAGTTTTCAGCTCCCAAAACGCCACAACAAAATGGTGTGGCAGAAAGGAAGAATAGGACTTTGCAAGAAATGGCTAGATCAATGCTGCATACATCCACATTATCGAAAGGATTTTGGGCTAAAGCTATGAATACTGCATGTCACATTGTTAACAGGGTGTATCTATGACCACATACTAACCTCACTTCATATCAAATCTGGAATGGAAGGAGTCCTAGTGTCAAATATTTCCATATCTTTGGATGTAAATGTCATGTTCTAAAGGATAGAACACCATTGAAGAAATTCAATTAAAAATCCGAAGAAGGATGGTTTCTTGGTTATTCTTCAAACTCTATAGCTTTTAGAGTATATTTGAAAGATTCAAAGAAGGTTGTTGAATCTATCAATGTTGTTTTTGAGGATGTTGGACCACTTGAGAAAGACAAAGAGAATGATGATGATTTGATTGTGAGATGTCAGATTGATCAACAGAAAAGCAATCTTGATGAAGTTGTTCAAGATATCAATAATGATAATGATAAGGAAGTTGAGGACTATAATACGGAGGTTGCTGAAACATCAGATCAACAACCACCTCAGGCTGAAACTGAAAGAAGATGAGGTCCAAAACCTGGACCAAGAACTCTTAAACATCATTCATCTCAGGATATTATTGGCGATTCAACAGCTCAGAGGCAAACACGAAATAAGCAAATTGATTTCAGAGATATTGCTGGATTCAATTGTTTCGTATCAAAGATTGAACCGAAAGATGTAAAGGAGGCTTTACAAGATGAATATTAGATTGCTGCTATGCAGGATGAACTACTACAATTTGAACGGAACGAAGTCTGGGATTTAGTCGAACAACCCATGGACATCAATGTGATTGGTACAAAATGGGTTTACAAAAATAAATCTGAAGAGAAAGGAAACATTGTTCGTAACAAGGCAAGATTGGTTGCACAGTGTTTTACTCAAATTGAGGGTCTTGATTTTGATGAAACATTTGCACCGGTAGCTGGGATGGAGGCGTGCAAATGATGTTAGCCATAGCTTGTTCTATGAACTTCAAGCTGTTTCAAATGGATATTAAAACAGCATTTTTGAATGGAAGAATCAAAGAAGAGAGATATGTTTCTCAACCAAAAGGATTTGAAGATCCAAAATTTCCTCAGTATGTGTATAGAGTTAAAAGGGCTTTATATGGATTAAAATAGGCACCACGGGCGTGGTATGAACGACTGTCAAACTACCTGATAGAAAATGAGTATATCAGAGGCTCGGTTGATAAGACATAGTTTGTGAAACACAGGAACAACGATATTGTGGTAGCTCAAATCTATGTTGATGATATTATTTTTTGATCAACTTCAGAAAAGTTGAAGAACAATTTGTGGAAGCCATGAAGTCTGAATTGGAGATGAGTATGCTTGGTGAGTTACATTACTTCTTAGGATTTCAAGTGAATCAAAAGGAAGATGGAATCTTTCTATGTCACGAGAAGTATACTAGAAATATGATAAAGAAATTTAATATGGAGGATTGCAAGGTGATTCGAACACCTATGGCACAACAAGCCAAACTCTCAAAGGAAGATATTGGAGCTAATGTCGATAAAAAATTATATAGAAGCGTGATTGGAAGTTTGCTTTACTTGACAGCTTCAAGGCCGGATATTTCATTTAGCGTCGGAGTTTGTGCACGTTTTCAATGTGATCCTAAGGAAACTCATTTAAAGGCAGTTAAAAGGATCATGTGGTATGTGAAAGGCATAGTTGGATTATGTGTTTGGTACTCAAAAATATCAACTTTAGACTTAATTGGTTTCACTGATTCAGATTGGGCAGGCTGTTGTGATGACCGCGATCAACAATGGGAGGTTGTTGTTATCTAGGGAATAATTTGGTGAGTTGGTACTCACGCAAACAAAGCATTGTTGCTTTATCCACAGCGGAGGATGAATATGTTGCTGCAACTTGTTGCTGCAACTTGTTGCTGCACACAATTGTTATGGATGAAACAAATGTTAGAAGACTATGGTATAATCAAAAGGGAGTTCAAAGTTCTTTGTGACAATACAAGTGCTATATGCATTTCAAAGAATCCTGTTACCACAGTCGTAGTAAACACATTGATATTCGATATCACTTCATAAGAGATTTAGTGGAGGATAAAGTTTGTAACATTGAACATGTTGGGTCATCAGAACAACCGGCTGACATCCTGACTAAATCGTTAGGTGCAGAAAAGTTTGAAGGGCTCAGAAGGGAGTTGAGCCTTTGCAATCAAAATTAAGGATCAAAAATCACATGGACCGGTGATTAGAGAGGAAATGGCCCAAAGAGAAGTTGCTACGGATTTCAAATTGAGAATTGCATAGAGTTGAGGGATTTTTAAAACTGATGGGACAGTTATAGCCCCTGCACGTCGTCATGATTGCAGAAAAACTGCAGAGGCATTGCAGACCACGTCAATTGATTTACCCCTATTTTTAGACAGTTTTAGCTATGATAAAAGAGAGTCTTCAGAAAGGTTTTGAAACACTTTATTCTTCGCTTTTGAAAGTTCACATTTCAGGGAAATTTAAAGGAAAAATTAGCGATCAAAATGTTGGTAGAGAAGGAATCACAAAGGAAGCAATACCTTTGCAGGCTGTTGAACCTGCGTTATCGCTACCTGCACTCACTGATGTTCCAGAAAATGTTGGAGAAACAGGTGAACAGGTGCTAGATGGTGCTGATAATCAACAAACTCAGGAGAAGGAGAATCAAGGCGAGGGTGAGTACGAAGGAAATGCCTCTGATTTCATCAGGCAAGAAGATTATCCAGTACAGGAGGAGAATGCGGGTGATGCCAACTACCCACAGATGGAGGTTACACCTGAAAACACTGAAGGAGGAAACTCTGAAGCTGTTGTTGGTGAGTTGTCCAAACGACCCAGTAAGAAGAAAATGACTAAGAGGAGCTCACAAGATTCTGGTACTCCTCGTCCTAAACGATCTAAGACTAAACCCGCAGAGTTACTAGCTGAAGATGCTTACAGTCCAACCTACTATACAAGGGAGATGAAGCGTTATGGGACTCGTGATCTTAGCCAGAGAAAGCTCAAACCCGAGGAGGTATTCTTCCACCCTCTTTACAATGAACTAGGGTTTAAGGAGTATTTGGAATCTAAACATCTTATGCATTGGGCTTCTAAACTGAAAAGGTATGCTTCTAATTTGGTTTATGAGTTTTATGCAAATCTTCATGAGGATGTGATGAATCCTAGTAGCCAGTGGTATGGGAAGGTGTTTATTCGTGGCAAGTTTATTCAGTTAACACCGACTGTGATCAATGAGGTATTAAAGGTACCTGCTAACGATGATGATAGAAATCCTTTCAACTATCTGAATGAGGAAACGATGAAAATTGCTCAGACCATTTCTGGAGAAAAGTGTATTGCATTTGGGAAAAATCAGCTCAGTCCACATGAGCTAACACTCAAATACACCTGTCTGTTTCGTTTCTGCTCGTCCAATGTGTTTCCAACCAAAAATGCTTCTCAACTAAGTTCTGCAATGGGTAAACTCTTGTTATCTATTGATAAATATTTTGAGATTCTTAACTTTGGATAGATTGTGCTTGATAAGATGATAGGTTACACACCAGACAAGATTAAGAAGGGTAATGTACTACCTTACCCTGCATTAATCACTGCCTTACTTGAGAAACAAGGTGTCCATTCTAAACAAGGCGAACCAATTGAGCTAATTAAGGCCCATGCCCCTGCTGGTAACCTGATTGATATGTACAATGATATTAAGAAATGACCGCCAATGCCTGGTGAACAATTGGTTGTCCATCTGCGTGGTATGCTATGTGGTTTAAATGACAAGGTGACCATTGTGGTTGAAAATATATTGCCATTCGTCGTGCTCATACTCAGATTCTTGGTCTTTTGCCAAGAAATTTTCATTCGGATGCTGCTGCCGTTCCTGATGAACTGGTTGACAGTGCTGATGATGATGCCTAATTTTTGTGTCGATGCACACAAACAGGGGGAGTAAGTTCAGATGATGATTGATGATTGTGTTTTTGAGGGGTAGTTTTGATGTTCTTACGTCTGACTGACTACTATGATGGTATTTCTTGATGGTATTTCTTGGTTTGTAAAAACTTATCTGTGAGTGGTGTATGGTGATGACTGCTAGCCGATGACTGCTGATAACAGTTAGATGCTTTTCATGGTTTTTAATGTTGCTGATATCTTTCTTTTTATGACTGTTATTTGCTCGTTATTTTTTGACCCTCTGAACTACAGGTTTGTATGCCCTCTCCACAAAAAGGGGGAGATTGTTAAGGTTATTTTGTGCAGAGTTGTTGTCTGACTGTTGTTCACACTCTTCATCAACAACAAACCTTATCTGAGCAGGTGCCAGCTGGAGTTTGTTACAACTTATTGTTGAGCGGTTATTTGAGAATCTTCTGGAAGATTCTTGTGCTTTCTGAGGAGATAACCGTCTCATATGTTTTACACTGATATATATATATGTGAGATCACTATTGTACTTAGTTTTTAGAGAGATCATTTTAGATTCACATATATCATTCTTCATGTGTTGCATAGTAGTTGCTTGCATTGAGTAATTTCTGTGTAATTTTGTATTCCGAATTCTTATGGATGGAGAAGCATTGAGATGTTTTTCATCCTGATCATTTGCATTGAGATGCTGAGATCTGGAAGAGTTCACTCATGGTAATTGAGGAAGCTGAAGATCGATTGATGACAGTTGAAACAGAGGAGAATCAGCTTGATGATTGAATGAGGAGAAGTCAGAGTGGTTGAAGTGTGGTCGAGACACTTGCCAGACTACTGGTCGTGTTCCAGTATCCGAATTCAGTCTGTGAGAGGTTTGATTGCTCTTATGTTCTGTGTTGATTGATTGTTTTCAGCATTCATGATTAGTGAGATGAACCTGGCTTGGTATGCCCCCAGATGTAGGTCTACATGACCGAACTGGGTAAACAACTTACTTTAGGATGTATCAAGGTTTGGGGCAAAGGTTTTAATTATATATCGGAATATTTAGAATATTTGGAAGCCTGGATTTTATTGAAGAAATATTAAAAATATTACAGAAATATTTTTCTCCTAATGGAGAAGACTAACACTTAGCTCCTCATATATGAGGATGTTTGACTCTGGGGACTGACCCCATATGAAAAACAAATACAGAAAGGAAATTTTTGCAGAAAGGAAATACAACTTATTATTTTGAAGAGTTGGGAGGATTTCTGATACCTTCCATATGCTTCAATCTCCTCTATTTATAGGTGTCCGTGGACTTTAATCACGGACTCCAAACAAACTCTAATTTCTTGTGACGAACGCAGTGACGTCACTTGCCTTAGATTCCAGCCTACATTATTATTCTGCCAGAATTATTGCTAGTGGGCTCCTTTGTCAACTCGTCACATGCCCTTGCCAACTGCCCCTCTCTACTTTGTCGGCCATTATTGTAGGGTCTTTGCCGACACCTCTCTTTCTCTTACATCCAGTTGTTTTCACTTGGACTTGTGAAATTTTTTTGGACGTTTCTTTACTTTATCTTGTCCAGATTCAGCTTTCTTTTGGGTTACCCGAATCTTTGTACCGAATAGGGGTTTTTCATGTTCCATGCAATATGGGCATATGTGATTATCCCATTGCCCAACATGCATCATGTTGCATGCCTTTCTTCTGGTAGACTCTGTTGCTGGCAACTTATTTTCCCAGATGAGTAACTTTTTCTTTTCAAAAGAGGTTTCCGCAAACTCCGTGCTTTTCTCTGTTAAAGAATTAACCAGGAACGATCCATTTAAATTATTGGAAAATATTTTAAATGGATATTTGACCTTTTCCATCTCTGTGAGACAGACCCAGAATCCCCATGCTCGTCTGGTGGAGATCTCATCTTCGCTGATTGAAAATACCAATGGTGCCTTCTCATACATAGACTTAACTCTGTTGAAGGCAATCATATCAGGTCTTTGTAATTTAATAAAGTGAAAGACCGGATAAGAACATTTCCCGACTATTTCTGGTGCTGCTGAAATGAACTTAAGCTCCAGAATATCTCATCTTTGCAGGTGCGGGTTGTTCTGCCATGATTCGTGCACTACGCTACTTATCCATCCCGGAAGTTTTTCAATTTCCGGAAACCCTGGTGATGTAGTATGAACCGATGCTAATGATCCAAAATCATACCACTTTCAAATCTCTTCTGGCTTTGATCCCTCGAGCATCCAGACCCTGTTGTATCTTCCGGATGTTTCGATCACCGTCTTGCTGGGGTTAATTCCCTTTTTGGAAACTAGTTGTTCCCATTTTCCTTGGTAGTCCAACTAGGCTGTAGAAATCACCTTCTCTTCTGAATTAACCTTAGAGGTGCCTGTCACTGGCCTAAGGTTAATTTCTTCCTCTTTTACCCCAAAGGCAGTGGGTTGACTTGAACTTTCGGAAAGGTGACTTTCCTCTTGCTCAACATTTTTGTCGGTATCCGACAATGGTTCCTTTGAAGCAGTGCTTGAATCTGCTTCTTCATATGTGACCACCTTAGCTTTTTGGGCACATTTCTCTTTGTTTACCAGAGAGGCTGACGCCTTCCTGATTGGCTCTAATACTGTTTCCCATAGCGCTGTCATTGCTATATGGGAGTTTCGTATATTGTTGCAGACCATGTCCACATCACTCTGTTGTATTTGGCCAGCTGCTCGTGCATTGATCTCGAGCTGTCCAAAATGCTTTGATAGCTCCTCTAGGTTTTCTCTGAGGTGTCTGAATCTCGTAATGATGGAATCAGCTTCAAATGCTTCCATCTCTCGTCAAGAAATCTGCAAGAACATTTTCATGAGATTTTATAACATCAATATCATAAGTATAATATTGACATTCAGCTTGCCATCTGATAACACGAGCTTTTTTAATTTTTGATTCAAGTTTATTTTTTAGAAAAGCTCTAACATTAGTATTAGCAACTTTTAATACAAATTTCTTTGCAAGTAAGAATAAATGCCATTTTTTAAATGTTTTCCATATTGCAAAGAATTCTTTTTCATTAATGTGCCAGAGTTTGGCTTGTTGTTCAGTGAACAACCCTCCTGTATATCTACAGGGTTCTTGACTCATAGTTGTTTTTCTCATGAGCACTCCTGCCCATCGAAAATCATTGGCGTCTGTGTAGACTACCAGCTCATCCTCGTCTTGAGGTATCGCGAGTTTTGGCAAGCTATTGCAGACTTGCTTTAGTTCACGAATTCTTTTGGTATGGATTTCTTCCCATTTCCATCTAGAGCTTTCAGTCTCTTTCAGGAGTGGTCTAAAATCCTTTCTATATTTTGCAAGGTCTTTTATAAACATGCCTTCAAAATTTACAACTCCCAAGAAACTCTGAAGTTGTTTCTTGTCTTTTAATATGTCAGGAAAATTGTGGATTTTCTCCACAATGTGTTCCTATAACTCTATCCATGCTTCATCAATTTGAACTCCTAAGAATTCAATTTTATTATCAGCGATAGTAGTCTTTTTCTCAGAGATAACAAGACCTTCCTTGTGACATGCATCTGAAAATATTTCAAGATGTTTAATATGTTCATTTATATTTCGAGATGCAATCAGAATGTCATCTATGTAAACGAACATGAACTCTAGATAATCCTTAAATAGATTATCCATCTTTCTTTGGAATATCTGAGGGCATTGGAAAGCCCCATTGGCATAACATTCCAAATATATTGCCCTTGTGGGGTGGAGACTGCTGTGAATTTCTTCGACTCATTCTCCATCTTAATCTGATAGAAACCAGATTTACAATCAAATTTAGAAAACACTTTAGCACATTTGATGCAATCAATTAAGTGTTCTCTACCCGGAATGTAATAACCATCAAACTGTATTATTTTATTAATACCTTGATAGTTTATTACCAACCTGGGTTTACCTCTTTTTATTTCACCATGGCTTCTTACCAAGAATCCAGGGCTACTATAAGCTGAGACTCCAGGCTCGATGAGTTTAAGATCGATATGCTCCTTGATAATTTGCTGCATATCTTTCTTATCATGCATATTCATTAAGATGGGTTTGTATCGAACATACTCATATTTATATTGTTCTTTTACCTTTAGAGTAGCTTCGATCTTGTTTTTATCCCACCATGCCAGATGATCCTCGTTAAAGTTTCTCTGGATAAGTCTTTTGACATTTTTGAGGGACAATTTAGTTTCCCCATCAATGTCTAATGAAGTTATATTTAATGACTTCATTTCCTGCATTGCTTCTTTGAGGTTTATAATTTTCTCAATAGAAGCTTCATCGAATCCTTGCTGTCTAAAAGACAACAAAGCCTTACCAAACTTTCTTTTATCCTGCATTTTTGGATGGGTTAGTTTGGCATCATTATCACCACGTTTGCTGCGAAATAATATAGGAATTAACCTGTTGAATGTCTTTTCTCTGTGCAACACCTGTATCTCATTTCCACAACTTGTGGTAAATATTAACAAATTTCTCTTGTTATCTTGAACATATTTTGTAAAGGATTGTATGAAATTATTTCCTAACAAAATATCCGCTCCTGTGTCATGAAAGTAAATAGGAGACGTTTTTACCTTATACCAAGGTGTACCAAATGCTCCTCCAATCATGATATTGGCCTGTCGAATACCCTTATTTAGTACTAAGATTTTTTGGGAAAAATCTCTTCCTGCAATAATGGGTAATGATTCCATAGCTTCGCTAGGGAAAACTCCTAGTTTTGCCGTGCAAATACCTGATCCTGAATCAATATAAGCTGCGAAATATTCTGACTTATATTCTTCATATATTATCCCTACTGAGATATAAATGGAGAATGGACTTGTCATTTAATTCTAATGGTGTGACCCTTCAAATTAAATTCTATACCATTGTCCTTTCTTACCCATGGTTTATGATTTTCGAGAAAACTTAATCCCAAAATCATAACCCCATTGTCTTTTCCGGCGGTGCCTAAAACTATGATCTCGTGTCCTGCAATTTCAATTATTCCTTTATAGGTTTCAATTGATGGCTGCTGCAAGTAGTATAAGTCATCACATGGAAAACGGTTAATCTTTTCAGTGATGTCGAATATTACTCGTATTTCTTTACATCCTTCAGGGCATTTAATCTTTATATTATCTACCCCAATGGATTGAGGAGTTAGATCTTTAACGAACTCCTTCCCTTTATATGCCATAATTCTGTCTTCCGAAAAAGACATACGGCTTGCGTACTCAATTCTAGCACTCGTTGATCTATCTAGAATTGGATGATCTCTTATTTGTATGTCTACTCCTCCTAACCTTGGAATCTGGGTAGGATTTGGAGTCATGACTTTAGCAAATTCCTTGAAAATTCTAGGAATTTCTATATATTCTTTCCTGAGAAATAAGTCAGAATGATGACTATTGGAAAGTGCATAAGAGATTCTATAAGTTATAGAATATGGCCTATTCTCTTCTTTCATCAGATCTTTTCTTTTAAAATCCTGATGAAGGGTTAGAACTCTACTAAAATCTTGGTCAGCTAAGTTATAGGAAATTCTGGGATGTATGTCAAACATTAACTTCCCAGCATATAAATTTCCTACCATAGTTCCAAGAAGACCATCTCTAAGGTTATTGATTCTTCTATCAGTGACTGATAGATGTAATCCAGAATCAATGCCTTCTTTGAAGGTTGCCTTAATTACTACTTCAATGGCTCCTATGTGGATCCATTTCATAGTAATGGCGATTTCCTCATTCATTCTGCTTAATTCCTCAAGAATTTCTTCTTTAGGAATTAATTGCATATCCATAACATTACAAGTAAGTTCCATAGGAATTGCAAACTCACTTGCACTTACCTTGTAGATGATGTTATGTCTTCTCTGGTTGAGTCCCATCTGGTTAAGAACTCGTCCAATCCCGCCAATTCTGAATCCGTCATATGGGCCGAGGTTGGAATCTTGTCGCAATATTCTTTCCATGGTTCGATTCGATATCGTCATCCTTGAAAAGAATCCAGATAGGTTTTCAGTGGTCTGAATCCTGTCTTCTTCAGTCAGACTCGGTTGAAGATCCATCTGAATATGAGTCCGAGTCACTTCTTAATTCTTCCTCGTAGATGCTTTCATCCGAGGGGATGTCCTCAAACTAATAGACTGGTACCAGCTTTCCATGGTAGACTGCTTCCACGATATCCTCCGTGGCTTCGTACATTCGTATCTCACGATTCTGAGGCCAATCGGGTGAGATATGACCTCTGGCTCCACACTTCCAACAGTTACAGTCCTTGAAACTTTCGTTGGCTCGGGTATGGGCTCTTCTGAATGTTCTCTTGGACGTCGTTCTCCCCGTGCTCCTTGCTGCTGAGCTAGTTGAACCTTGGGATGAACTCTTCGTCGTTCCCGTTCTTTGCCCAGTTTTGTATGATCTGGCCTTGCCCTTGGACCACCATGCTCTTCTTCTTCGGAATGGAGGTCTTCTGAAACTCCTACTGTATGAGCCTCGACTCTTCTTCTTTCTCCTCTTTTCTTCCGATTCTCCTATAATGGTTGGAAAATCGTTATTTTCGCAGCAAAGAGGGGTTCTTTTTATTTTACCTCTTAGTCTCTTGATGTTCTTTTGGGCTGCTGCCTGTTGACACCATTCTCTGAGCTTATCCTTTAAGAAGGACATTCTCCTGGCTATTGAGTCCACTGTACCAGGGGGTACTGTGTACGATTGGATCAATATCTCTCTCCATGGGCTGCAGATCTTTGCAAAGAACATGAGACATGCTACTTCGGCTGTCATCTTACTCCGAAAATAGTATTTACGAAACCAGTAGATATATTCGTCTACTGCGCAAATACATCTTAACTCCATACCCAACAGTGCTTGGGTATAGACCTTGATTTTTTCGGTTCTCTGTTCTTCAAAATAACCATCTCCTACAAAATGGGTTTTGAATAAGAGACCAAATCTTTCGCAGATTGTGCTTTTGGATTCTCCTTCAAGTATTTGCTCATTTAGAGCCGCCGTGGAGTTTTTCCATCCTAACTTTGCCGATCCTTCGAGGCTTAGCTCTATTAATCTGATAAAGTTTTCTTTATCGAGATCCAGAGTGGTTGCAACAATCTTCATTGAAGCTACCCATTCATCGATCAGATCTTCGATGTTTCGGAAGTCGATAACATCGAGGTTCAGTGTTATGCCATATGGAATTAATGGTTGTAACATCGTCTTGGCCCATGGTGTAGATTCTGGTGCTCTACTCACGTTCCATCCTGGGTTTCGTCTTGCATTGAGATGCACCTCAGGATACCTGTTCATGTGAAAGTCTGTACTTTCTCTCATTGGGACATCAGGCGGTCCATCGTGGGTCACGTTGGATCCTGATTCTTCCGCATAACCCAATTGAAGAACTTCATTGGGTTTTACTTAACCAGATCCATAATCCCAAGTTGGGAAAATGATTCTGCTAATTCTTGTAGATCTGATAGATCTGCCCTGGAAACACTCATTCGACTATTTTCAGGAGATCGATCATAAGCTCTCCTTGTGATTTCTGCTTTGGAATCATAGTTGCTTTACCTTTTTGATGTAAAGCTTGTACGGGTCCGAATGCATCTCTAATATTCGCTTGGTTATTCTTGGAAGATCCAGGAATATCCTTCTGCCTTTTCTTGATATCCGAAATATCAAATTTCAGATTTAAAATTTCTTCTTTAGATCTTGAAACAATTTCAAGATTTCCTCTGTTGATTGATTCAAGTTATCTATTTTTTCAGGTAAAATTAATACCCGATTACCATAATCCTGAATCGTCTTTTGGATTTCTCTTAAGTCTTGTGAGAACTTAGAGCTATCCGGATCAATTTTTTCCAGTCAGTTTCTCTCATTTTCAAGAAAGAAATTACTTTCAATAAAACCTCTTCTTATAGACAAGTTCAAAAATTTCCTTGGAAATTTCTTATTTTTTATTTCCAAAATTTTAGAAATAACTTATTGGTTTCAATTTAATTGAATCCATTAAATAATTAAATCTTCTCCATTAAGAAATAAATATTATAAATAATATAATTAATATGTTTTTCATTAAAACCTAGGCTCTGATACCAATTTTCAAGCGCATTGCGTGTCATTTATATAATGAAAAATTAAATATATTGAGATAGGACTAAAGAAAATAAAGTCAAACTTTATTGGGGTTTGAATGAAAGGAAGGAAAAGTTGTTGGGTTATTAATTAATTTCAAATTGGTCCTTATAGCTTAATTTCATTCAACATGTGTTTGTAATGGCTCAATTCTGGAAATTCAACTTATAATGGCCTAAATGTGGAATAGGCTCCTTGTAATGGCCCTTTTTATTACTTTCCCCTTAAATATAACCAAGTCTTTACCCAAACAAGACTAACAGATTATATGCGTTTTGAAAATATAATAACAAAATAATTTGATTCAAAACGCTTAAACAAATATCCTGTTATTATATCACATAATAACAGGTTCTTGAAGAATTATATCACATAAAGAGTGTGGAGGATAAAGATTTGGGGCGGACTGATGATCTTGCAGAACGAATATCAAGCCAACTGTCATATCACACAGTGAGATCGGAACTTTAAATTCTTGTGCTGCACGTATAAGTGTGTCTCATCTTAACATCCCAGGACTTGCTACTGTACTTATATCGATCTTGCAAGTTTAATTCAATGCTTCGAAAATGATAAGGGTTTAGGACTGCTCCATGGTTCCTCTTTTTTCACAATCCTACCCAAATTCCATAGTTAGCCATCTTCCAAGCCACCTGCTCTATACACTAAACATACTATGTCACTCCATAGAGAACTCAGAAGGTGATTTCTATAAGAGTGTTTAAATTTGTCCTAATGCTGCTATTACCCTGGTGGGAGTATAAAGGAGTTGGGGGTTTTTTGATTTAGTGCGAGAAGTGAGATCCTTTTCATAAGGAATCAGATGGTTTGAATATTTGGTAGAATTCTTGGGAAATGGTAGTATGGTGTTGGTATGGAGCTTCTTAAAAAAAAAAAAAATTAAAATATAATAAAAAAAAAAATTATAAAAAAAAAAGAGAAGAAGGATAGCAGAAAAAAAAAAAAGAAAAAGAAGCAAAAAGTGAAAAATTAGATGAATGGGATTATCTTTGACAGTACCAATGATCTGATTTTTGTGAGCAATTAGAGGGGGTATGTATATTGTGCTGTGGTTATTGTTGAGTAGGAGGTAGTTATGATACTGGTTTGGGAAGGGTATGTCATCATCAGTGAGTGGTTGTTTTGAGTTGTGTGAGAGCAGCAGCCTTTCTATTCCATCTCCTGTTAATTCCATCTCCTGTTTTTGCAAAAATTCTATAGTGTCCTTAGTTCTCCTCACTCAACTGTCGTTCACCTAATTTCCCTTTTGTTGAAGATCCTCGCTTGGTTTTTTCCTAATTCTGTTGATTCGAGGCATTGGATTTGAACGCTAATTGCAGGGGATATGTGAGTATGTAGTAAGCTTTTGGGATTGTTATTTTGATTCGTCACTTTAAAGTTTTAGTATTCCCTGGGGAGTTGTTGAAAGGTGTCCGAACAAGATAACCGTTTGATATGGGTGGGCTTGTTTCGCCGAAGCTGCTGTTGCGGTCGCCTAGCTGGTGCTTCCTTTGCTGTGAGGATTATTTCTGGTGGGAAGGATGTAAAAGCTTGTTGCCGTTAAGCAGACATATGAAGATAACGATTTGATTGAGATTGCATAATGAGCTTGGCATCCGCTAATCTGTCAAATAAGTTCTTCATCAGATCAAATGGGGAAGTTGCGGGTAGTGTTGGTCCAGTGGAAGGATGGATCAAGTCCTGTTGTTGAAGCTGCATTTGCAAAATTGGAGGAAGCAGGATGTCTTATATGCGAGTTGGTGCCACTCTAGTTTTAAGTTGATGGGTTGTAAGCAATTGCTAGGTTGACATGTAAGATGTGGATGTAGCTAAATGTTATAGGTTGTATTGGACTTAGGAGTAAGCTCCAATGTATGGACTGTTTGATTAATTATGAAATAATCAAATTTTCCCTCAAAAAAAAAATATCCTGTTATTATTATATGTAGTATATAGAGAATGTATTAAACTGTAAATCCATCAAATGCTATATAAGCTCCAATACAAATTTTAGAAGGGGAGGAGATCTCGTTTCACCACAAATTAAATATATTATGCAACATATAACTTATTGTTTTTTTTTAATTTTAAATATTAAATATTAATAAAAAGGTTATGTGTTAAACGAAAAAATAATTTTAAATATAATAATTTTAATTAAAAATCATACATACCGATACAGAAAATTATTAACATGCTGAAGGGATTAATACGGCAAATGTTCCTCACCTATATAGGTAATTATAGTTATTGGACCTGTTTGGGAATTAGCTGTTAGCTGTTAACTGATTATGTGAGTAATTTGAGTAATAGCTAACTCAGAATTAGCTTTTTGTGAGACAATTTAAGAAAATTAGCTTATTTAAAAAGAAAAAAATAACTTAAAACAGTGTTCAATCAGCTCTTTTTGAAACCGCTGCAAATAGCAGCATTTTGGATTTTAGCTTATTCTAGGCAAAAAGTTAGTATAGAAATTATCAAACATCTAATTTTAACTCATTATTACTCACAAAATCAGTTAACAGCTAACAGCTAATTCCCAAACATGCCCATAAATTAGTTAAAATTAGCTGTTTGACAGTTTCGAGACTAATTTTTTTTACCCAGAATAAGCTAATTCCAAAATACTGCTATTTGCAGCGGTTTCAAAAATAGTTGATTGAACACTGGTTTAAGTTATTTTTTTAAATAAGCTAATTTATTGTAAATTAACTAGAATAAGCTAATTTAAATTAGCTTATTTGTCAAACATGGCCATTACTTTTTTTTTAAGTAATGCTTGACGGTCGACAGAATAGAAATGAGAGCAAGAGGAAAACAATCTAAGAGAATTAAAATTGGGCAAATATAACTCCGATCCAGACATATATAGTTATTACTGTTTAATTGTTGTTCATTAAGACAGAAAAGTAATAAATAATTTTTTTAAAAAAAAAATTAAATAGAACAAGTCAAATTCAAATTTCATCAACAGTAGTTTAAGTAGTTTGAGGGATTATAAAGCAAGCTACTTAATTATTATCTCGATTTCTAGTTCCCGTGTATGTAAGAAGAAAAAGATAATAAGGTCAAATGCAATTTGTTGTAAAAAATAATTAATAATTATATATGATTTAAAAATTCTAAGTGAATCTTGTTAAATAGGAGTAACTAGTACTTCATCTTTTATATATAGATGAAAGGAGACAATAATCATATTAAAATGTTTGGACTGGCGTGTAAATTTGACTCAGAATAATAGCTCTCTAGGAATATAAAATACTATAATCCCTCTGAAAAGCAAGAAACATGTGTAAAAAGTTTCTTTTAGTATAATAAATTTGACTCAGAATAATAACTCTGTAGGAATATACTCCTGTCCCAAGAAGTTTGACACCTACTTCCTCCGTTCTTGAATGTTTTTTGCATCCAAACTTTTCACGCAGTTCAATGCATATTTTAAATCAATAATAACTCAAGTTTTGTATAACTAAAAATTCCAAAAGTTCGATATTTAAAAACTACACGACGAGACGAATCTAACAAGATTTCACTTGACTATATTTTAACTTGTATAACTATATTAAAACTTTATGTGAAAGTCTGTAGGTGAATAGTAACATTTTTACAAATGTAAACATCATTCAAGAACGGAGGTAGTATTTCTTTTTTGGGTGTTCCACGAAGTTTGACACCTTTCCATTTTTAGATAAATTAAATTAATATAAGTTTGATTAGAATTTTAATTATTGTCAAATCCCATTAAAAGTAATCACTTTTATTATTCTGCACAAATTTCAATACAATTTTACTTTTCTACACAAAGTCTCTTGTATTTCTTTAATTTTTAATATTTCAAAATTAGTACAGATAAAAATTATATAAAATATATATTCTAAAACTACACGATTAGACAATTCTAACAAGACCATAACTGATTATTTTTCTCTAATTACATCATTTCGATAACATTAAGTCAAAGTTAAATAATAACCAGTATCAAAATTTATTATAATCTTAAATACAAACACTCATACCACTTTAATTACTAAACCCCACTACCTAAATTACCGTGCCCAAAAGAAATGTGTCAAACTTCGCGGGACGGAGGGAGTAATAAATACTACAATCCCTTTGTAGGAGTATATTGTTTATTTTTGAAAAAGTTTCTGTACTTCTTGTACTTATTGAATTTTAAATTGTTCAGTAACTTAGTACTCCACTACAGAATAGGATTCAATCCTGAATCAGGATTTCATGATCTGCCAAAAAATTGTAAATATATGCTGGGTTAGAATTGATGAGCTGGGGGAGCAAATTTAATACTATAAGTTTCCATTAATATGTTGATATAATTGATTCATTTAGAATTTATGTTGGCATTAGTAACTCCCCCAAATTTTGGGATAAATTAAGGTGTGGATTTTTGGGCTCACCTTGTGGGATGTCGTAGAAAGTAGGATTTTATTTCCTTTAAAACCAATCTATTGTGGATTTTGTCTTTTTGTGCTAAATAAAAGTATAATCATTCTTAGAACAAAAATTAAAAGCACTCAATTCATAACTTCTGTACTTTCCGCCGTCCACAACCAAGCCAAAACCGCTACTCTCAAACGACGCATCCCTAGGTGCTGTATGCACAAATTCCGGTGCATGTACAACACACTTTCAGTGTTTCATAAAACAAAAGTTCAATGCATCATAAAGCAGAAGTTCAGTGCTTTTTTGTGCTGGATTAAATACTCTATATGCTGATAATCATAAATTATGTGTTTACATTTACCCTCTCAAATGCTACATAGAAAATTGTGTTAGTTAAATCATGCTTGCTCTGCCGGTAAGCATTGTGCCGCCTCTGGTGTGTAATATCAATTCCTCTCGTCTAAATGTGTGTTATATTACGTGCCAAGTCTGTTGGATCCATTCTAATTCGTGCTGGTAATGGTAGTTACTTGTTACCTATATGTCTCAGTCCTCTATTCAAGGATTTCAATGCTAAATAGGCGCCCAACATGCTCTATAAGAACAGTTACTTGGTGATGGTAGTAATGCCTTTCATATGCTGAGTAATTACTAAGTAATGGCCTCGCGGTGCTGGGTGTTTCATAACCCTCATCACAGTCGACACTCGACACCATAGAGGGCTCTGCATTTGCCATTTCTAATACTTTCAGAATCTGATTCTTATCCGTGTTCGGGTCGTTCAGATCCAGCATCCTGTTCTCGGCGAATTTCCAGCATGTGTCTATAGAACGTGTTCTGTTTTCAATTTGATGATTATGACGAATAATGCTTCCACCACCAGTCACCCAAGGATTACCCACACAACAATTTAGGAATATATTTAATCACCCACCAATTCTGCAATTAATGTAGGAGGGACAGATCCTTATTTCCAAATTATGACCTCTACGGATTGGTAATAATTGAATGATACTTTCCAACAACACAATAGCGCCAAATACAACATATTCAGGGTTTCAAGAAATCTAGGATTCAGAATAGTAACTTAACCGCTCCACTACTATAGCGGGTTATTTATTGTAAATTATAGTATTAACTATAATTAAAGTTTCCGTAGTATTATTTTTTTAGGGTAAAGGAGGGCCTAAGCCATATCTATAATTATTATTTTATACATAAACTAGTAATTAACCCATCAAAATTCGACGGACATAATTATATATTTTATATATAATCTATATTCATAATATAATATATTGGGATGTGTCGGTACGATATGCCGAAAAATTGTCGTCATATCGTATACCGTACCAAAATTTATGGATGAATTGTGATACGGAACCCGATGTATCGAAATGTACATATCGACATACCCTTATTGCGGTATATACCGGCATACCAAAACTTTCGGTATATACCGACATACAGATACTACGGTATACTCCTTCATCTCGGTGTTTTCATTACGGAGGGTCTTTTGGCACTATTCACTGTTTAACTTTGATTTAATTTTTTTTTTATCATAGTACGTACAAAAACAACATGGTCAGGTGAGATCTTGTTATATTCGTCCAATCTTGTAGTTTTATAATATCAAATTTTTATAAATTTTCATTGTACACAATTTAAGTCATAACAATTAAAAATGTGTATCGACAAACGTGATGGGTGGGTCCGTAAAACAATGAGACGAATGAAGTATAACGAAGTTCGGTACAGTAATGGTATATCGTGGCATCAAAAAATATATACCGCTACTATAACGATATCTTACAGTACGATATCATATTGTACCGAAAATTACAGTATACCGAACATTTCGCCATGCTCGGTATTTTTCATTATGATATGTGCGGTATATGGTATATTCGGTATTTTTTTCCCCAATATATGAACGTAATAAAAAAATATATTTTCAATAATAGAAAAATATCTAATAATTATACATATTCGAAAGATGATGTATATAATAATATAATTCAATTATTTTTATAATAAAACTAATAGATAAACCATATTAAACCGTCTTTTTTTTATCTCTGATAAATATTAAAATTATATTTTTATTTAATTTGAAATTATAAAAGCAAAGAAAATTTTAAATATAAGTATTAAACATAATATTAAAACTCACAATTTATTAAAAATTTCATCTTCAACACATTTTTTTTATATCCTAAATTAATTCATCTTCATCATATATTAATTTGAGTCCCCATTTGCTAGTGATATGAGATATTGCAAAATATAATTATCCATGGCTAAAAATTGAATTGACTTTTGTTTATAGTCATAGCAAAACAAACTGAGAGTGGGAACTCACTCATCTGAAATCGAATAGGGAATTTGGTTAAATCAAACGGGCTCATAATCATTATACGCAGCTCTATATTCTAAGAAGCATGACTACACAGCACTCATTCAACTTTATTACATGATTCGGTAATCCAAAACACTGGATCGTGTTTAGATATTCCTGTGAATATCTAGGGATGACGGTGGGTTCATGTCAGAACCGAGAATTGAGCAAGACCCGAGCTTGTGTCGGGTCTTAGGCCTTATAAAAATGGACCCAGAACCGACCCGTTGCCTAAGGATGGCAACGGGTCCGGGTCAGACCCGGAACCGAGCCAGTGTCGGGTCTTGGGTCTTGGCGGACCCAACTCCGACCCGGCCTATTGCCATCACTACCCGTGAAAATATTTCATCGTCATTATCTATGCTTTCATTCTCTTGACAAATTCTGTTAGAACTGAGATATACGTTTTCATTTGCAGACATGCATTTTATGATGTAATCATTAATCGTATCAAACATGTCATTGCTAGGGGCTAGTAAAGCATCATCTTTAAAAATGTCTGGATTTGATGTGTTGAAATTTATATTTTTATATATACTTTTTTAAGAAAATGTCACTATAGGATTACCCGTATAGTTTATAAAAATATCATTTGGAAATGTCAAATTTGATTGTACATCTCTAAAGATCAATACCAGCTTTATCATCACCAACATAAAGTATTCATTTTGCAAATTCATGCCATATATAAATTTCATTGAAACAACATTTCTTGTGTATCAGGAGTTAATCGATGTTAATTACATCTTAATACTTTGAGTCATCTATTGCTAGTGACACGAAATGTTGCAACATATAATTGTTTTTAACTAAAAACTGATTTTGGAAGATAGAGTCCAACCTTCTTTAAAGATTGACATTAACTTTTGTATATAATCATAGCAAAACAAACTACAACTGGGAATTTTCTCCTCTAAAATCAAATAGAGAATTTGGTAAAATCAGACGGGCTCATAATCAGTCTACCAAATAAGAATTTTCTATTTTCATGATTTTCCAAAATTCGTTTAACATGAATTGTATGGTTCTGCATCTTAATTACTATCAACTTGCTTCTATTGCATAATTTTATTTGATAGATCTATATTTTTAAGAAGCATGACTATGCATCCCTCCTTCAACTTTATTTCTTGATTCGATAATCTAGAACAATTGATCATGATTAGATATTTTGGTGAAAAATATTTCATTGTCATTATCTATGCTTTCATCCTTTTGACAAATATTGTTGGAACTGAGATATACCTTTTAATTTGCAGACGTACGTTCTGTGATGTAATGATTAATCGTATCAACCATCTCATTAGTAGGGGCTAGTATAGCACTATCTTTAAAAATGTTTAGATTTGAAGTAATAAAATTTATTTTTTTGGAATATAGAGTCTAACATTTTTTAAAGAATAGCATTGACTTTTATTTATAGTTATAGCAAAACACACTTCGAATGGGAGCTCCCAAATAATGAACTTTATTTCAATAAGAAGAGAGGTAAATCATTTTATGTGGTAATTGTTTTGCATGTAGAATTCTCATCATCATATACTTGGACTAAGATTTATATTCCAAATATATTCCAAAAGGTTAATTCGAAAATAAAAATCAACTCTTTATTGTTCAACAAAATGAAACATTAAAAGGAAAAAACCTTTTATTAGTTGAATAACGTGACTATTTTTTAAAAATATTTGAGAATTGCATTTCATCCGCTACATTGGCGGTTGAGTCTTCATATCAACTCCGTTTTTTAATAGAATTATGCAATAGTGATGCGATATTAAATATAGAAAGTAAAAAAATAACTAAATTAAAAATTGGTCATCCTAAATATTGATATGATACTATTTTTAAAATATATTTAATTTACCACTTTTTTCATATACCTGCTGGAAAATATTGCATTCTTTGTACTCTTAGCTCTTATTTTTATCCTTATATTTTTTTTTTGCGAAAAAACTAAAAACTAAATCACGAATAAAATAAATTATGAATAAAATAATTTATTAGATAAATTCAATGTTAAAATAAAGATAATAATTGAAAAAAATGAATGAATAAATCATGAAAAACTGAAGAGTAAGAATTACATATAAATTTGAAATTCCGAATTTTTTAGAAATTGAAAATTGTGGGATATAAATTGGAAATTTTAAATCTTTTTAAAACTGGAAATTGAGATTTCCATATACACAATAATATATCTTTTAATATGAACAAAGAAATAAATAAAATATAAAAATCAAATTCAATATTAAAATAAAAATAAATTATTAAAACTTGAGACACAAACTCACCATAAAAAAAAAAAAAGAAAAAAGATTACGTATTGGTAATAGATGGATTGAAAATCTAAAATTTAAATTAAATAAATAAAAACTGAAAAATTGTGGGATAAAAAAATAAAAAAACTAAAATAAAAATGAAAAATTTGAAATTCAAATCTTTGAAATTGAAAATTGTAGGAATTCCATATAAATTTAAAATTACAAATCTTTTAAAAACTAAATATTTTGATTTTTATATCTACATTAATATATGTTATATCTTAAATAAATAATTAAATTCAAAACTATAAATTATTAAATAAAAATGCAAAAATCTATATAAAAGAAGATTGAAAATTTGGAAGGGAGACATCTTCACTAATGGTTTTACAATTATATATAGGCGAATAAAAAAATACATGCAAAAAATCTAAAATTGGTAAAATAAAAATTACAAAATAATATAGATAAAATAAAAAATATAAAATTTCAAATTTCAAATCTTTCAAATCTTTTTAAAAGTATAATATTGTAGAATTCCATATATATAGGAAATTCATATATTTCAAAAATTAAAATTTATAATGAATAAATAAATAAATGCAAAAATAAGAAATTTATAAATCTAATTTAAAATTTAAGAATGAAAAAACAAATAATAATTAATAAATAAAAAATTCAAAAATCTATAAAAATTGGAAAATTGGAATGGAGACACCACCTTAATTGTAGAATAGTTTGTTCACTAATGCTTTAATATATATAATATAGATAACTAATAATTTGATCTTGCACATGTTTTAAAAATATTTACAAGGCTTTTTCAAATATGTAAATATGTTGTATTATGACATATATAAAAAAATATTTAAATTGATTTTTGAAATATATTTAATCATGCTTGTAAAAACTTAAAGTGTAACATATTTAAATAAATAATCCGGATATCAAATATAATAGGCTAGACTCAGGCATTCGAAAATTAAAATAGACCCAGGCAGTTCAACACAAAACCGACCTATCCTAGTCTATTTCACCCTAATTAATTGGGAGTGATTCAATCTTTGCCAAATATGTAACCTAAATCCAACTTGTCATATTAATTTCCATTTATATATGTAACCTTATTCAGGAGATTTTGAGCTCTATGTATATTAGGGGAACTTTTAGCCTTTTAGGAGTAATATTAATATGTAACATGGATATATATAATGCAATCCGGTTTCTGTAATGACATAACAATTGTCAGCAGGTGCAGGCATCACTAAAAATGATGTGTAGCCCTTTGTAAAGTGATGTATAAGTCTTATAAAGTGATGTATAGACAGTAGTTTGTTTTTCTATTAGTTTTTTTGTTCATAACCTTCATCTATTACTTTTTGATACTCACACATCATTTCATATACATATATCCATCACTTTTGAATGTGTCAGCACCTACAAGCCGCCAGCACCCAAACTATTTCCTATATAATGTATATCATCTAATTCTAAAATAAATATGAATTGATTAATTATTTGTTCTTTCGAAAAAGTTTTAGTAGTTTATTTGAATGAAGAATAAAAATTTCAGAACTTCAACTTAAAAATAACAAAAAGGAGAAATAATGAAACTGTGATCATTAGGCATCACAGGAGATGCTACTACTTTTCTAATTTTATTTTTTTTTTGGGAAAAAACTAATAATTAAAAAACTAAAATATTATTTGCATCTCACGTAAACATGAGCTGTCGGATCAGGTACTTAAACCCTACTTTATTCATTGGGGTCGTTTGGTACGTGTGTATATAAGTAATAATAATATCTTGAGCAGTATCGATCTGCCCTGATTATTAGCTAATACTTAATTAATTACTATAATTAATTAATTAATCAGCCTCATTGGTTTCATGCATGACGCTAAATGGAATAAACAATGCCTGTTTCCATCAATTTAAAATGCTCAATAATCAATCCGTAGATTCTTCAAATCTGCAATAATAATACTTAGTATTATAATAATAATGATACATGTGCTCGCTTTAATTTTCGTATCTGATGTAGTAGTATTTCTATGACAATTTATTTATTTTATATTTCTACGTTCTAGATTTAATTATATATATAGTAGTGAGTATTTAGATTTTAGAGTTGGATTTATATATCTTTTAATTTAATAAAATGTGTGGCAATTCATCATTTTAAACTCAGGTATTATTAAAATGATGATGATATTGTATCGATGATGTAGTACAATCATTCATTCATTTATTTTTAGAAAATATTTATCTTTATATATTATTCATGTGATCAATGCTCTAACAATAATTAATACTCCAGTATGCACCCAATAAAAAATAAAATACTGTATAAATTATAGTATTAGAACTTGGAATGATGATGATGATATAGCTAGGTTATTGTTACTATGCATATCATAATGTGTGGTCAAATTTGTCTGTAATTGGGGTTGGTGACTTATTCTAGTGGTAAGTCCCCAACTCCTAACCCATAGGTTGGGGTTGGAATCTCTACCCAGCCTCCTATCCAGCCCCTTTATTTTCTTTATAATTGTGTTATATGAACTCTCATCACCCTTTCCAGGCCTTTAATGGCTCCTAAAAAAATTGTCTATAATTAAATTTTAAAACAATTATTGAGGACATTATGAAGAAACTTAATTCACTACATTATACTCTAAAATAATTATTACTATTAAATTAACTAGGGACTATTATTGAGGACATTATTACTATCAAATTAATTGGACCCAAGTTGTTATGTTTCCTGCCTTCCAACCATAGGTTGGTGGTTCAATTCCCACCCGGCCCCGTATCCGTCCTCTTTATCCCCTTTGTAGTTTGTGTGGCTTGGACTCCCACACACCTTTGCCGACACATAGGTGTAATGTTTACCAAAGAAACTAGGGACAATTATTGAGGACATTTTAAGTTAATCCAGCTATATACTTCTATCCTCAATTAAATAATTTACCAACATACATAAATACACATTTTTTCAATAGCTTGAATTCCAAATTTGAATATGCTTTGCACGTATAACTGTAGCTGCGAGTTGCAGCTGTAAGGAGCTCTAACTATTAATTTTGCATAAGTGTTCGGTAGAAATATAGCTGCAGCTGTCATAAATTGTAAATTTGAATAGAAAAATTAATTAAATTGGAAAGTAGCTTCCGAAAGCTCTCAAAGTCTACTTAGCGTTGCTTCTAATTGTAGAGTTTTTCGGAGCTGTAATTCACAGCTAAAACCTTTAAAAGCTAATGTGCGGAACGGACTATTGTTTTTATATAAAATCTAAAGCTCCTCAAAACTTTCAAAAGCTGCGTGCAGAAAATACCCTTATGGTTGGGGGTTCGATTCTCTACCAACTCCCTATTTTTTTTTATCCATTTGTAATTTATGTGGCATTGGGTCCAATCACCTATTTCTCTAACTTCGGCTTCGGAAAAAAAAAAAAAGAAAAAAAGTAAGTAAAAAAATAGAAAAGAAGGTCCGATGTTATTTTATTCATGTATCTGTCGGGGTATTGACAATCTCTTACAATTAAATAACAATGGGTGAGAAAGATGGATTCATAGGGTGGTCTTTGGCCACAGGGTAGATTCTTATTGCTCTGGAAAGGGATGAAATTGTGGGTTCTGAGTTGTGAAAGGCTGCTGTCGAATGGGAGCTAGTTGCTGGGGATCGCTTCTGCTTTATAATCTTCAGACAAATGTGGCCAGGGACGTGTTCATTGTCCTGTGTTTAATGTTTTATGGTTTTGTAATACTCTGGTAGTGTTCACTGTATTTGCTTATTGATTTGGTGCGCTAAGAGGTTGCAATAGCAGCTGGCTTTGTAATACTTCTGTACGGTGCCTTTGGCCTTTCCTTCAATGAATAAAAGTTGGTTTCCCTCAAAAAAAAAAAAAAATAACAATGGGTGAGGAAAGTTCCCTTCCACAATTTACAGTCCATCTTCTATATGTATAGAAAAGTGCGCGTTATAATACTATTTTAAATAATATTATAAATGGAATTGGAAATTTTTTCTTATAGTCTATATTTATATTAATGGGAATATATAATTAGGCTCATCATATTTTATTTGTCTTTTTTTCGATAATTAGTCACATTAAATAAAGTTTATTATTTTTTTTTTCGAATTGGATTTTTTGTCTGCGCTCTGAGCGTACATATGTTGATTTTTTTCTTTAATATAAACACACAAACTCAATTAATTTAAAAATGATACTACCACTGACCACTGTCTTTATAAAATTGCAACATTGTACTATTTAACACTATCCACAGTTTAATTTTGACTCAAATTTTTATTATAGTGATGGAAGTTAAAACATAATCAAGTGAGATCTTGTTAGATTCGTCTAAACTTGTAGTTTTAGGATATCAATTTTTTATAATTTTTATTCATACACAATTTAAGTTATTAATCGTTGAAAATATACATCGGCATTCGTGCCATTTACAAGTGTTACAATCAAGGTTGTTAAGATCGGGATCCTATATGAGATCGTTTTTCTCTTTCCCAAGATCGGGATCGTAGGATCGAATCCGGATCCTAAGATCTTATGAAATTACAATAATGGATAAATTCAATTATGCATACTAACAAGTAAAAGCATTATTTTGTGTGTTTATGAATCTTGCAAGTTAATTAATACAATACAGTACAAAAACATTACAATCAAATATAAAATATTTCCGCATACATACATATTATGTTTTTTTACACATCATACATAAGGAATACAAGCTCTTAGGTTTAAAATTAAAAGAAACAAGTTACTTTGATCTCAAATCATAAAATACTACAAATTTTTTTTGCGTTTAAGAGGGTAAGATCGTAAGATCGTAGAAGCGTTTAAGGGAGTATAACCGTAAGATCGTAACATTCTACTATTAGGATCGGGATCCTACTAATTTTAAGATCCTACAAGGATCGGGATCGTTTTAGAGAGGTGTGATCGTAAAATCGTAAGATCCTAAGATCAGAATCGGGATCTTAAAAACTATGGTTACAATTATAGAATTACGAAGGGAGTAAATTATAGTATTATTTTAACATATTTAAAATTAAAAAAAAAAAAAGCTTCAACCAAACTTTATGCATCAATCCAAATAAACCATTAAGATGATAATCCAAAATTTGTACAACACAACTCCCAAAAAACCATATCCCCTCCCTTGTCAAAAAAGGGAGCTAGCATTCTCAAACTAAAGATTTCATATTAAATCATGAATACCATCTTTCAAGTCAAAGCTCAAATTAATTTTTTTTGATGAGCTAAAGCTCAAATTAATTGATAATATAAGTAAAAGAGTTTTTGTTTTCTTCGTATAAATAGGGATGCCGATCGATGTGACACTCAATTTTCGCTTCGATTGGGCCTATCTGATCTTTTGTTAACTTGATATTCAAATTTATTTTTTTCTATACCGGGTATCTTCAAACCATATTGGGTCTAAGAGATCAAGACTTATCACTCGATGATAGGGTGAACATTGAAGGGTTGTCTCTTCCAAAGCAGAATTCTGCATACACAAAGGCTTGAACCCGAGACATTTGATTAAGTTGTCAGAGCCCCATACCACTCAGGCCAACTGCGTTTGGTACTTTATATTCAAATTTAGTTTTAACGACATTAATAATTATTTACTAAATAAATGATTCATGATTTCAGAAATAAATTTAAATTAAATATGTTAGCTAATACTGTATATAGTTGCTTTCAGAAATAAATTTTCTTAACAAAAAAGAATATTTATTGATAATTGGTAGTGTTGCGCAAGTGTACCCAAATTAGCCAAATGCAACAAAATAAACAGACAGAGAATTTACGTGGTTCGGTCAAATCGACCTACATCCACAGGAAAAAGGAGAAACAAATTTTACTATGAGGGGAAATATTACAAAAGGGTTTGGACAATAAATTCCGGACCCACAAAAACCCACTCAACAAATGTAGACTCCTCACAAAAGAAAAAACCTACCAAAACACCCTAAGACTCTATGGGCCAAATTTGCCCACTAGATTCAGCAGGCAGAAGGAAGCTTTTGAAGGCTGCTTCTTCTGCTGCTTGGTGTTGGTGTGTTTGTAGTGAGGGATGGCGCTGCCTTTTATAGGCAAATGCAGGGGGTGGCATTAAAGAGGCAGCCGTCCAACCCACAACTCCCAACCACATCATAATCAATGCACCACTTAACAAATCTCCACCTTGGTGCATCTCAAGTAAAGTTTGAATAGTGAGTAGGCTCCACCTTGATCTTAAACTTCTCCCGACAACAAATGTACCTAAATCATGCACACAAATGTGTCAAACGGTACTCCAACTCTTCTTTTGCCTTCAAATTTCCCATCAGGGAAAACAAAATGCCTCGAAGAAGCAATCAACAGCTCAAAACATTTAGCAAGTCCAAACAATGTCGAAACTTGCTATGAGGTACTGGCTTAGTGAACATATCTGCAGGATTATCTGCCGTAGCAATTTTCTGCACTTTGATCCTTGGTTCTGATCTCAGAAAATGATATCTCACATCAATGTGTTTGGTTCTCTCATGATGAACATGATCCTTAGCCAAACATATAGCACTGAGATTATCACAAAACATAACTGCTTGATCTTGATGTAGACCAAGATCGCTAAGATATAGATCTAGCTACTGTAAAATTTTCATAATTTTTCATCGTGTTTTGATATCCAAAACCGATCACGAACGAGCCTGCTTTAGATTTAGATCTTGAAACGATGATAGATTCTTTATTCAAACTTGTTGGTGATTTCTACCTTAGATCTAGACCGATCTAGGCTTGGCGTTGAACATAAGAGTTGTAGATCTATATGTTAAGAACACCTCCGTAAAATTTCAGAATTTTTCGTGATGATTTGATGTATGAAATCCACCCGAAACCGAACTGCTAGGATGTGGATCTTGAAATTCTTAACGAAACTTAGGTCAGAAATTGATGACGTTTTTGACTAGGGTTCTAGGCCGATTTAGATCTTTTGCCAAACATGAAAGTTGTAGATAAACGTCTTAAGATGGTCTCTGTAAAATTTCATTAAATTTGGAGTTGATTTGCTATGGTAGAATTTGAAATCTTTAAACTGTGACATATAAAATTCGGACAGATTTGTTCTTCTGCGAAAATTGACGTTTTTGACATATTTGGGTATCTCGGATTGAAAAAGTTAAACACGAAAGTTGTTCGTCTCGACGTTTCTGAGTCAGTAGTGAAATTTTGGAATTTTTGGAATTAAATCTGAATTTAGACGAATTTAAGAGTAAACGATGGTTGACCGAGTCAAATCTTGAAAAATCTTGTTGAAAAAGATTTTGAATGATATCGGAGCGGATAGCGTCCTGAAATAGTATATTTTGAGAAACTTACTAAACTTGAGAAATTAGCCTTTAAGGTTTAAATGATTGGGAATTCCTTTGAAATAAAATACGCATGAAATACGATGCTTGCCGAAAGGCAATTGAAATATCATGCTTGCCGAAAGGCAATTGAAATATCTTGCTTGCCGAAAGGCAATTGAAATATCTTGCTTGCCGAAAGGCAATTGAAATATCCGGGCAATTGAAATATCCTGCTTGCCGAAAGGCAATTGAAATATCTTGCTTGCCGAAAGGCAATTGAAATATACTGCTTGCCGAAAGGCAATTGAAATATAAAACTTGCCGAATGGAAATTGAAATATAAACTTGAAACATGAGACATGAGATATGAAACTAGGAGACTCGAAAATTGTTCCTTTTGGATTATGCTTTTAAATTATGTCCTATAATTATATTGCTTTGCAAATTATATTTATGCTCTTATGAAATCTCTATCCTTTAAATTATGCCATTTAATTATTGTTAGATAAATGAGTTAAATTATGTGGTGTTGTGCACATGTTTTCTTTAAATATTAAATAATGGCTTTGAAACCCCATAGTTATGTATGCGTTAACTTACTCAGCACGTAGTGCTGACCAAACCATTTTTATTTCTTTTTCTTCCAGAGTTGAGAATTATGCATCGTCATATGCATACACGGGAAGCTTGGGATGATATATTATTTTGAATTTTCGTATTAGCCTAGATCTTGCATGAACGGGCATGTTTAACCCGTGATTAGGCCATGTTGGCCCTATATTTAAATTCCGCTGCGATACATATATGTAAATATTATTTTTCCGCTGCAACTTTGATGTACTATTTTTAAATTGTATAAATGGGCTGTTTAAATGTTTTAAATTCTGAAAAACCATAGCCTTGCATCTCTTTAGTAAGCTCGGAGAAACCGTGTCTTGCTAGGGAGGTGTGGCGGTGACATCCCGACCTGGGTGACCAAAAACCGGGGTGTTACAAGTTGGTATCAGAGCCCGGCTATTTTAAACTATTATTATCTTTAAACTATTATTAATATTTTGACTATTATTTTAAATTTTAAAGTATTATTTCCATGGAGAAATTTTTATTTTAAAACCCATGGGAAAAAAATATATATATTTAGTGCATAAATTATTTTTGGGGGGAAATCATCATTGCATGTGCATATCGCATTTCCTTTGTTTAGAGAACTTAGAATCCTTGCGAATTTTAACTTAGAATCTTTGCGAATTTGAACTTAGAATCTTGGCGCAGTTGAACCTAGAATCTTGGCGAAATTAACTTAGATCTCTTGTTATACCTATATAATCTTGAGACATGACATCGAATTAGAAGCAATAACTAGATACTGATCCTGCCTTAGTTCTAGATCGCGTTCATCTAAGCGCACGCCTAAGCATAACAAACCTCGGCTCTAGCCATTCCTATCTTAGTACAAATTAGAAAATTTCCTTATGTGGAACAATAAAAATCAAGTCTTTATTAAAACACTCTCTATTCCAAAAATCTTGTTTGGATTTCCAAACAACAAATCCGAAAATTTGAAATTTGAAATTTACGAAACGTCTTGTTCGAGCGATCTATCTAAACTCTACACGTTATAACAGAAAATGGCGCCTAGGAGGAAACCAAGGAAGGTGAGTCCAAACGGCACTGACGCTAACCTTTCCAACACGCCCAACAACAGTGAAAGTCCTCAGAACCTAGGAGAGCAAGTGCCTCAAGCGCCCAATAATATGGAAGCACGTTTAAAAACGATAGAGGGATTCCTAGTAGCATTAGGAAATGCGGAGGTGCATAGGACACCTGCAGCAGTAACTCCGCCCGTAGCTCAAACCAACTATCTAGCGTTGGTGAATCCCTATCAACCACCACGTTATGATGGGCAGGAGGATCCCGCCAAACTAGAGGGGTGGATCCGTACATTTGATAAGCTCTTGGATGCTATCAAATGTCCTGATGAGGCAAAGACACGAGTAGCAACCTACTACTTAGGAGGTGAAGCCGATGAGTGGTGGCAAGACCTCCAGAGGAATTTAGAGGAAGCTGAAGAAGCTTATTCGTGGACTAAACTTAAGGAGGATCTAAGGGACCGATTCTACCCCATGAGCACCAAGGCGGCAATGTACGAGGAGTTTTTATCACTGAAGCAAGAGGGACGGACGGTGCAGGAGTATTACACCCGGTTTAAGGAATTGGTACGATTTGCTACGAGGATAGTACCAACCGACTCTGACAAGGCTCAGAAATTCGAGATGGGTCTGAACTTTAGTATCCGGGAGATACTTGCAGTAGGACAATTCACGAACCTGCAGACGATTTATGATCGTGCGGTAGCGGTTGCACGAGTCCAAGGACTGAAACGGAAACCGGTAGATGAGGCTAACCAAGGACCACAAGGAGAGTGCAAGGTGGATAAGGACCGTTTCGATGGAAACTCGAAAGGACAACATCAAAACGACAATGGGGAGAAAAGGGGGATAATCTTCAACCATAGGGACTATGCGTCACCATGTCCAAAGTGTGGTAAACCGCATTATGCGAGAGGATGCCCTCAGCCTGGAGCATGCCTTCGATGTGGTCGACATGGTCATCAGCTGCGTGATTGCCGGACACGGAAAGAGAACATCGACAAGAGAGAGGATGTGACTACTCGACCTAAGCAACCACGAAACCCAGACGGTCAAGGTGGCAACAACCAACGGCACCAGTATCATCAGAATAAAGACCAAAACCCGAAACCTCTCGAGAGTACTGAATAGGCAGTTATGGGGACATAACTGGAGTCCTAAGGGGGGGAGGATGTGATACCCCGCAATAAAGTAGTTGCATTATTTTGGCTCGGCAATATGTATCCCAAATAAAATTTTGAACTACGTTATGGCTTGATCCCTTCACAGGGTACGTAGGCAGCTTAGAAGTTTTAATTCTAAGTTCAGTCGCAACATAATAAAACAAACACAAGACCCTTAGCACGAGAAAAGCCGAAACACAACTTCGAGGACGAAGTTGATTCTTAAGAAGGGTAGACTGTAATACCCGAGAATTTTGCAACATAAAATAAATAAATAAATAAATAATAAAGAGAACATAATAAATAAATAAAGAATCATAAAAGATGAGAAATGGAATTTAAATTAAAAAGGAAACAAAATTCCGAGAACCCGGGAAGCCGAAGACAATTTAATCGAATAAATGGTTACACGGAAACCCGACACCGATAGACTCAATAACTCGAGTCCAAACATAAAATTTGGTCCGAATAAAATTAAGATAGGAAATCGGAGCCCGAAGATAGCCCGGAAATCCGAATCCGAGAACATAGAGGGATAGAAGTCCGAAAGAGAGGAGGAAACGCCCGACGGATCGCACGACCCGGCCCAGACCGAAGTCCAGGCCAGGACGGCGTGGTCGCCGCGCGGTCTTTAGGGGTTTACCGCGCCAAGAGCGCGCCACTTGGCAGTTGCGGCTGTTCCGCGATTTTCTCGCCCGATTCCGGATTTTCCGACTTTCGGTTGAACATATCTCGACTCAAGACGCTTGGGGTCAGATCTTGGACGCCCTAGGTCTTAAATATCTATAAATAAGCCCCTTGGGAGCCCCAAACAAGTTTACAAAACCCTACAACCTTTATACATTCGAAACCTTAAATTCGGAGTCAACGGAAAGCACCAAACGGAGGCAGTAGCTTTGGACGAAAATCCAAGGATCTCCAAACATTTTGATCGTAGAACCCGACGAACGGAGAGGAGAAACGGTGATCTGGAAGCCACGCCTCCGAATTAGACATCCCCGACGTTCGTAAACTCAGTAAGTTAATACTTACATGGTTTTGGGAGTAACTAAAACACGAAACCTAAAAGCTTGAATCGAATCTTGCGTAAATCTGTCAATGAATGTTTTCTACCGGCGCAACAGTTTTGTCTAATTTTTCCGAACCTTAAAACGACTTCAAACGGAAAAACTTAAAACACAAAAAACGTTCCTAAGACATAGATCTAGCTACTGTAAAATTTTCATAATTGTTCATCGTGTTTTGATATCCGAAACCGATCACGAACGAGCCTGCTTTAGATTTAGATCTTGAAACGATGATAGATTCTTTATTCAAACTTGTTGGTGATTTCTACCTTAGATCTAGACCGATCTAGGCTTGGCGTTGAACATAAGAGTTGTAGATCTATATGTTAAGAACACCTCCGTAAAATTTCAGAATTTTTCGTGATGATTTGATGTATGAAATCCACCCGAAACCGAACTGCTAGGATGTGGATCTTGAAATTCTTGACGAAACTTAGGTCAGAACTTGTTGACGTTTTTGACTAGGGTTCTAGGCCGATTTAGATCTTTTGCCAAACATAAAAGTTGTAGATAAACGTCTTACGATGGTCTCTGTAAAATTTCATTAAATTTGGAGTTGATTTGCTATGGTAGAATTTGAAATCTTTAAACTGTGACATATAAAATTCGGACAGATTTGTTCTTATGCGAAAATTGACATTTTTGACATATTTGGGTATCTCGGATTGAAAAAGTTAAACACGAAAGTTGTTCGTCTCGACGTTTCTGAGTCAGTAGTGAAATTTTGGAATTTTTGGAATTAAATATGAATTTAGACGAATTTAAGAGTAAACGATGGTTGACCGAGTCAAATCTTGAAAAATCTTGTTGAAAAAGATTTTGAATGATATCGGAGCGGATAGCGTCCTGAAATAGTATATTTTGATAAACTTACTAAACTTGAGAAATTAGCCTTTAAGGTTTAAATGATTGGGAATTCCTTTGAAATAAAATACGCATGAAATACGATGCTTGCCGAAAGGCAATTGAAATATCCTGCTTGCCGAAAGGCAATTGAAATATCTTGCTTGCCGAAAGGCAATTGAAATATCCTGCTTGCCGAAAGGCAATTGAAATATCTTGCTTGCCGAAAGGCAATTGAAATATCCTGCTTGCCGAAAGGCAATTGAAATATCCTGCTTGCCGAAAGGCAATTGAAATATGTTGCTTGCCGAAAGGCAATTGAAATATACTGCTTGCCGAAAGGCAATTGAAATATAAAACTTGCCGAATGGAAATTGAAATATAAACTTGAAACATGAGACATGAGATATGAAACTAGGAGACTCGAAAATTGTTCCTTTTGGATTATGCTTTTAAATTATGTCCTATAATTATATTGCTTTGCAAATTATATTTATGCTCTTATGAAATCTCTATCCTTTAAATTATGCCATTTAATTATTGTTAGATAAATGAGTTAAATTATGTGGTGTTGTGCACATGTTTTCTTTAAATATTAAATAATGGCTTTGAAACCCCATAGTTATGTATGTGTTAACTTACTCAGCACGTAGTGCTGACCAAACCATTTTTATTTCTTTTTCTTCCAGAGTTGAGAATTATGCATCGTCATATGCATACACGGGAAGCTTGGGATGATATATTATTTTGAATTTTTGTATTAGCCTAGATCTTGCATGAACGGGCCTGTTTAACCCGTGATTAGGCCATGTTGGCCCTATATTTAAATTCCGCTGCGATACATATATGTAAATATTATTTTTCCGCTGCAACTTTGATGTACTATTTTTAAATTGTATAAATGGGCTGTTTAAATGTTTTAAATTCTGAAAAACCATAGCCTTGCATCTCTTTAGTAAGCTCGGAGAAACCGTGTCTTGCTAGGGAGGTGTGGCGGTGACATCCCGACCTGGGTGACCAAAAACCGGGGTGTTACAAGGTGGCTCAACTTCCATTGATTGATTAGAATCCAAAGGCAGTTCCTTCTCATGCTCAACCTCTCGTTGTTCATCTGAATCATCAAGTGAAAGTTGAAGCTCCACCTTACTGTCAGCACCCGAATTTTCTGAGACATTCATAACCTTCGTAGGCTGATTGAGGATAGAATTCTCGTCAAACACCACACTTCTGCTCAAGATAAGTCTTTTCTCAGAAGGTGACTAAATTCTGAATCCTTTGACTCCATCTCCATACTCTACGAAAACGCCCTTCTTTGCTCTGGGCCCCAGTTTTCCCTCGCTTACGTGATAATAAGCCGCACATCCAAAAGATTTCAAATTCGAGTAGTCATAGGAATTACCCGACCAGACCTCATAAGGAATCCGACAATCAATTCCAATATGAGGTCCCCGATTGATCAGAAAGCAAGCAGTGTTAACTGCCTCTGCCCAAAAGCTCCTTGGCAATCCAGAATTTGAGAGCATGCAGCGTGCCCTCTCCAAAAGCGTCTGATTCATACGCTCTGCCACTCCATTTTGCTGTGGAGTGTTCCTGACTGTGTGATGTCATGCAATTCCATTGTTCTTGCAGAATTCATTGAATTCCCTCGAACAGAATTCCAGACCATTATCAGTTTGAAGCCTTTTAATCTTCTTGTTGGTCTGGTTCTCTACCAACGCCTTCCACTGCTTGAATTTCAAGAAAGCTTCGCCCTTTTCCTTCATCATGATTACTAAGGGTGGGCACGGTTCGGATACTCGAATTTTTTCAAGTATTTGCTAACCGAACCGAACCGAGCAAATATTTGAAATTGCTAACCGAAATTGAACCGAAAAATTCGGTTAACCGAATTTTTGGTTAACCGAGAAAATTCCAACTATTTGCGAGTTACTCGAACCGAACTGAACCGAGCTAACATATGACAAAAATTCATCCCGAATAACCGAAATATCGGTTAACCGAAAAATAAACACCAATTTACAAATAATAAGATCCGAACCGAACCGAACCGAATCACTAAAATTAAAAAGCAAATTTAGAGAATAAATATCCAAATGAAATTGTCATAACAGTCACAATCTTCCAAATCATAAATTTCATCAATCAAAATATACAAACAGTTTTAGATTAAATCATCCCACATAACAAAACATCTTGTGTCTTCGATTCAATTTCTCCAATCAAAACAACAATACCTGTAAAATCCAACAAGAGATAGAGTCAATGATATAATTAACAATAGTACCTATAAGAACATCATTTTGAATACACAAAATGAAACTGATAACACAAACCATTAATTGTCCATGCCCTTTATTTTTTTTCGGGAAGATATTCATACAATTATAATCACCTCCTTATTACAGTAAAAACATAACCTTGCAGAAGTTCATAGCAGGACACTGTTTCAGTATTCACAAAGACGCAAAATATAATCATCCCAGAAAGACATACTTCAAGTAGTAAATAGATGATGGCATATCAGTTTTCCTGTTTCAACATCCGCAGATGGTGAGGAACAGATTGAGAACATGCAAGTAGAGTGTGACCGATGCCCAGATATATCATGCCCTTTATTTTGTCCATGCCCTTTATACTAATTATGATCTATCACTTGATACACGTAATTAGTAAACTAAGCATATGACTGGCAGAATTGCAAAAATATGCAGTAGCATGTAATTAGAGCAGCAATTACAACTAAGCAAATAGCAAAGCTGCATTTCGAAGCACATGCCCTTTAAATTAATCTTGATAAATCACAATTCACAAATACCAACACCATAACAGGCAGAATTGCAAAAATAAATTTATACCTTCATTGGTCCAATTCAATAATAAATTCACAATTCACAAATTTAAACCAACACCATAACAGGCAGATTAGAGCAGCAACATTCAAATGAAAAAAAAAAAGTTAAATTTATACCTCATTGGTCCAATTCAATAACAAGTGGCTCCACACCAAGTCTCTTGGACAGAGATTTCACTTACCTTCATTCCTAAAAGACGGATACCGACGCTTCAATTAACAAAAAAAAAAAGAGCGGATTTTTAACAATAAGCACAAAAATGGCCACTTACTATAAAAATCATCTTCATGGCTAGTCATCCAAATCCAAGAGATTAGCCATCCATACTATAAACATTAAACAATGAAATATTATGTTAGAAATATTTATTTAACACATGAGTTAATGAAAAGGAAACAATCAAAGATACCTTCTTCTAGTTTCTCAAGTTCTTCAAAATCTTTTTCTTCAACAAGGGGGAGATTGTCTTTTCGAATCCAATCTTGTGTGCATATGAGTGCTTCAATCAATTTGGGTGTAAGAGAACTACGAAAGTGATCAACCACACGATCGCCCGTACTAAATGCAGATTCTGATGCAACTGTGGACACCGGGATGGCTAACACATCTTTTTCCATGCGAGAAAGAGTTGGATACTTCGATCCAGTTGTTTTCCACCAGTACAATATATCGAAGTTCGGTTGAGTCATCTTTTCGCATTCATCACCCAAATACTTATCCAATTCAGACTTTGATGAATCATTAACTTCAAATGCTTCATATTCTTCCATCTCCATTTGCAACTTCATCTCAAAATCATCAATTTGCATGCCATCTGGTGTGAGAGAAGACCGAAGCTGAGTAGATTGATCAATTGTAGCACTGGATTGTGGTGTAGAATTATATTCTTCAAACATCATTCTTAACACATCCTCAATCATCTCAAGAAACTCATTTGCTTCAAATTCTTTATACACACGGTTGATCATAAAAGTCACCCAACGCATTTTGTGACGTGGATCAAGAATTGTTGCAATATATATCGTTGCATTGACATTCTTCCAATCCCCCCAATACTTGAAAAACTTCTCAGACATCTTGGAAACCATTGATGTAACCGTTACATCTGAATGCCCAATCATTGATTGGATGTTGTATGCAACACGAAAAATTTCTTTCATGTATAAATTCCCTGTTACATACTTAGAACCTGAAAATTTAACAATTGTGTCAGCAAAAAAAACTTCAAAAAGAGAATCAAAGAGAGAGAAATGAAGAACTATTATAAAAAGGAGAGTTAAGAAAGTTGGAACCTGAAATTTTAACGGTTGTGTCATGAAAACACTTCAAAAATGGGAGAAATCCACGCACATATGTCCAGTCATCTTCAGTTGGTGGCATCTTCCCACTTTTCCTCAGTTCTTCCCCATACTTCTCATCTTCACATTCTAACAAGTCAAATGCATCCTTTACTCTTAAGGCGGAATTCAACATATTGTAAGTTGAATTCCATCTTGTATCAACATCAAGTGAAACATTAGCATTTGTGCTCAATCGTGCTTTCTCCATCAACTTCTTGAATGCTTGTGTTCGATTCGATGACGACCTCACATATAGAACTGCAGAACGAATTCTCTCAACTGAACCCTTCACTTCCTTCAGACCATCTTTAACAATAAGATTAAGGATATGTGCCCCACACCTCATGTGTAGATATTTTCCATCTAACATTGTCCCTCCCCATTTTTTCAATCTATCTTTCAAATACTTCAATCCAATATCATTGGCACTTGCATTGTCAACTGTAATAGTGAAAACATTCTTGATCTTCCAGGCCACCAAACAATCTTCAACTTTTTTTTTCCAATTGCAAAGCCAGTGTGACTAAGAATTGGACAAAAGTTTAGAATTTTTTTTGTGCAGATTCCAACTTTCATCAATGAAATGAGCTGTTAGAGACATATAACTGAGATTTTGGAATGATGTCCAAATGTCAGTTGTGAGGCAAACACTACCCTTATGTTTTTTCAGAAAGCCCTCTAGCTTTGACTTCTCATATTCATACATTTTGATACAATCTCTAACCAAAGTTTTTCTTGATGGAATTCCAATTCTAGGCTGAAGCACACTTACGAATTCACGAAATCCTTCAGATTCCACAATTCTAAATGGCATCTCATCAACAACAATCCATTTTGCAAGTGCTTTGCGACATTGTTGTTGATCAAAATGCAAATAAGAATTTATAACAGTGGAATCACTCCCCCTTCTAGATTGATTATGCATTGTTACCTGTTTCAGCTTCTTCCCTTGTCTTTCTTCATCCTCAACCTCATCCAACTTTGCTTTGCATCTTTTCAGATGGTTCAACATAGCACTAGTACTTGTACCTAGCTTGCTTTTGCAGAATATCGGGGTGGCGCAGTGCTTGCATTTGGCTTTATCCCCAGCTTCATTTCTTGTAAAATGATCCCACGCAATAGATCGAGGTCTGGGTATCTTATTCTCAATATCAACTTCAGGCTTTTGAGTTTCAACTTTTTCTGCTTCTTTTGATTTTGGCTCCAGTGATTTAGAGCGTGGTTCCATTTCTAATGGCTGGGATGATTCCACTTCCACGGCATCACCACTAGTTTTCGAACTCATTGACTCCATTAATCTATATTCAAACAAGAAACAAGAAATTTATGTTATACAAGTTGCATGCTTAATTAAGCAAGGTATTCAAACAAGACACAAGAGCTATTTAATTAAACAATCTTAATACACTATATGAGATCAGTCAGTGATGTAAAACCAGTAAAAGCATACAACTCTACACCCAAAGCAAAATACTAATACGCATCAGGCATGAGCAAGAAATAAACAATCCCTCCACATGGCCGACAAGGCCAGAAATCTGAAACTACAAACAAAACAACATTCACAACCATATATATCATCAAAAACGTTTCTGGCCTTTGCCTTGCGCAATCAATGCCATAAAAAACGTTAGCTTTTGCTATTAAATGAAATTAGCTATTTTCACAGTACAATAACAATAATTTTACAAGAATACAGCAAAGCTCTTACAAAGTGTGCTGGGGGGACTGCTTCGTGAAGGAAGGGGATGAGCGGCGGGGATGTCCTGATGTGCAGCTACCAGCGAAACCGGGCGGAGGGACGGACGGGCTGGCGATTTCGCGAAGGAAGAGAAGGGCCGACGGGAAGAGCGGCGGCGCCGCTGTGCCGGGATGAGGAGAGGATGACGGGATGAAGCGATGACAACGGGGAAGAGCAGATTTGGAGACTGGAGAGGAGCGGCGCTGAATTCTAGAAGAAGGGCGAGGAAAGCTGTATTAGGGTTAGAAATATTTGTTATATTTTTAAATAATATATTATATATAAATATATATTTAATGAATAAAATTTAATAATAATAATATAATATACGGTTCGGTTCGGTTAACCGGGGGTAAAATTTTGTAAAAACCGAAACCAAACCGAACCGAACAAATACATGTGTTGAGGTATTTGTAACCGAACCGAACACCCTGGTTAACCAAAAATTCGGTTCGGTTTCGGTTCGGATCAGCGGTTCAGCGGTTCGGTTCGATTTTTTTGCCAAGCCCTAATGATTACCCAAGTCATCCTTGAATAAACATCGATAATGGACAAAAAGTATCTACTGCCCCCAAGTGACTCAACTCGTGAAGGAACCCAACAGTCAAAATGAATGTAATCCAACGTCGACTTCGTTCTGTGAGTTGCCTTTCCAAATTTGGTACGATGTAATTTACCAAATGTGCAGTGCTCACAGAACCCGAACTCAGCTAACTTGTGACCTTCAAGAAGACCACGACTTGACAGGATCTGCATTCCCCTCTGACTCATATGCCCAAGTCTAATATTCAATAGCTTGGACATATCAGAAGTATCAGCAACAGCAGATCCATGCACAACATACAGAGATCCATGCAAGACTCCTTTCAAAACCACGGACGATCCCTTCATGATGTAGAGTTCTCCATGCTCCCCTTCGTATCTGAAACCCTTATTGTCAAGGACTCTTAAGGATATCAGATTCTTCTTCAGCTTTGGAATATGTCTGACATCGTGCAGAGTTGCAATTTCACCGGCATGTGTTCTAAGCTTGATAGAACCAATCCCAGCTGTCTTACAGACAGAATCATTTGCCACAAAAACATTTCCTCCATCGAATGGTTCGTAGCTCGAAAACCACTCTTTGTTAGGACACATGTGGTATGATGCTCCAGAATCAAGAACACATACATCATCTTGTGATGGTTGCACGCTTGTGACCAAAGCCAAATGATCCTCTGGATCTGTATCGCCGTTGACCGCAACAGAGACAGACTCCTGTTGCGTTCCCTGTTGTTGCTTCTTCATCATCTTGGGACACTGGTTCTTCCAATGTCATTTCTCTTTGCAATAATTGCAGACATCACCTGGCTTGGGACCTTTAACAAAAGACTTTTTCTTCTTTTATTTTAAAAATTTTCCATGTCCCTTGCCACTGCTAACAACGAGCCCAGCTGCCTGATCATCTACATTACTCGAAGATGCCTTATGGCGCAATTCCCTACTATGCAGAGCAGCACGTACATCTTCTAAACTGACAGTATCTTTACCCACTATAAATGACTGTACAAAATTTTCAAATGATAGTGGCAAAGATACTAATAATATTAATGCAGCATCTTCATCCTCGATAGCCACATCAATATTACGCAACTCCAGCAAGATAGTGTTTAATCTATCGAGATGGTCTCGAAGAGATGTACCTTCCTGCATCTGTAGGCTGAACAAACGTTGCTTTAATAGCAACTTGTTGGTTAAAGACTTAGTCATATAAAGACTTTCTAGTTTTAACCACAGACCAGACGCCTTTGTTTCCGTCGCAACTTCGGTAATAACATCATCTGCCAAGCACAGTAAGATGGTTGAATGAGCCTTCTCCTCCAGGCTCACCATCTCAGCATTATCTGGATCTACCTTTTCTTTTAATGGAGCCCACAGGCCTTGTTGCTTTAACAAAGCCCGCATTTTGATTTGCCATAGGCTAAAACTATTTCTCCCCGTGAACTTATCAACCTTAATATTTATGGCCGACATTTTGCTAACAAGAGGCACAAACAAGGCTCACAAAAGGGTAGCTTAACCGAGATGCGTTTCTGATGTGGAAGATCAGATTAACTGCGACCACAGAGCATACTACGCAATCAGGGCTCTGATACCAGTTTGTTGCGGAAGTGTACCCAAATTAGCCAAATGCAACAAAATAAACAGACATAGAATTTACATGGTTCGGTTAAATCGACCTACATCCACAGGCAAAAGGAGAAACAAATTTTACTATGAGGGGAAATATTACAAAAGGGTTTGGACAATAATTCCGGACCCACAAAAACCCACTCAACAAATGTAGACTCCTCACAAAAGAAAAAGCCTACCAAAACACCCTAAGACTCTTTGAGCCAAATTTGCCCACTAGATTCAGCAGGCAGAAGGAAGCTTTTGAAGGCTGTTTCTTCTGCTGCTTGGTGTTGGTGTGTTTGTAGTGAGGGATGGCACTGCCTTTTATAGGCAAATGCAGGGGTGGCATTAAAGAGGCAGCCGTCCAATCCACAACTCCCAACCACATCATAATCAATGCACCACCTAACAGGTAGTATAATGTGTTAATGTTTCTATACTACAAATAATAAAGTTTTGATCCAAAAATTGAAGTTAGTTAGGTTGGCGCTAAACTGCGTCCGGCACAAGTTCACTTCGCATCAAATATACAGATTTCAGTATCATTTTATCGGGGGAAAGCATTTACTAGTACTAATTTATGTACTCCACAATATTAATACATGACTATTCCGACGAGCGACGGCGCCGTTTTGAAACCCTAACCGGCTCCGATACGTCGTCGGAACCAACAAGGTGCGGGAAGTTAACCCTAGCTCGGGTCTCGCGCAACTTAAACGCCGCCCGATCGTACGCCATCGCCGCCTCCTCCGGCGTCTCGTACGTCCCCAACCACATTCTCGCCCCTTTCCTATCCGGATCCCTTATCTCCGCCGCGAACTTTCCCCAAGGCCGCCGCCTCACCCCTCTGTACCGCTTCCACTCCACGGCCACCGGCGACTTAACTTTCTTGTCCCCGGATTCCGCCTTCAATGTATCCTCGATCGGGTTCGTGAAATCCAAATGGCCGGCAAGGGGTGGAATTAGGGTTGTTGAATCGATGGGGAATCTGCGGCAAAAATCGTAATCATCGCTGTCGGTGAGGAGGTAATTCTGTATGGAGCGGAGCAATGAGCCATCGTACGAATCCGCCGTGGTGTGGGTTTCCATTATGGTACTGTACGTGTGTAATTTTATTTCCATTATATAGAAAGTAGTAGTTGAATTATTTACAACTGTTTAATTTGAAGAATTTTCTGGGTTCATACAAGGAATATACTCCCTCCGTTTTTTAAAGATAGCTACGGATCCACTCAGCACGCAGTTCAATGTACATTTTAAACCATTAATAATTCAAATTCGGTACATGTAAAAATTCTAAAAGTTCGATATTTAAAATCTACAAGACGAGACGAATCTAAGAAGATCACGCTTGGCCATATTTTAACTTGTATAACCATGAGAAAACTATAAGTCAAAGTATATAAGTGAACAGTACCCATTAGTCAACAGTAGCTAACAAAAAAAATGGAGGAAGTACTCCCTCCGTTTTTTTTAACTTCACCCATCCTGCACTGCACGCAATCCAATGCACATTTTCAATCATCAATATCTCATATTATATATAAGTAAAAATTATAAAAGTTTGATATTCTAAAACTACGTGATTAGACGAATCCAACAAGATCTCACTTGACTATATTTTATCTTATATAACTATATGAAAAAGTTAAATTAAAGTTACTTAATGAATTGTTTGGCTTGGGTTGAGCCAAGGACCTTTTTCTCCTCAAGGGAGGCTATCGGAAAAGGATCAAACCGATTAACGGGTCCGGATTAACAATAATGCGCCCACAATTGATTGAATCTTCTTTGAATTGATCAAAAACAACAAGATACAACGGAGAATCTACCTGTTGTTAAGAAACAACGGCGGAATTCACCAAGAACAAGGAACCAAACTACCAGTTGCTAAGAAACAACGGTGGATTTGGAAAAGGTAACCGCTACAAACTAAGCTAGATTCTAAGGAAAGCTGTAAAGGAAAGCTGTAAAGAAAGCAGTAAAGATAACAAGGAATTAAATTTGATAAAAGGAATTTGGGGGTTGGATTGCTCTACTCATTTTGTGTGTGTCGACCCCTATTTATAGCCGGAGCTGGAGTAACCGCTCTCCGGCCGATCCTTCTGAGCCGAATTCTCTCTTTCTTCATTTCGGTTGTTTTGGTTTCGGCTGTTCCCTCCCATTTCGGCCGAAATCTCTATCAGCCTCAGTTTCCTTCCTTCGACTTTTACTATGGACTATCGGCCTTACTAATCTTAAGCCCATCTTCCTCTGGAACTCTCTCTTCTGGCCCATATCTTATGGCCCAATAGCTCTTCGCGGCCCATCATTTCGTATGGCCCCAACAGATGCCCTCCTTACTTGGGCGGTTTTTCGTCTCGAAAAGAGCTCAAGTAATTTTTTTTCGTGTGCTAACCCCTCCTAAAAATCTGGTCACGCCTTTTCATTTTCCCTTATCCTTTTGAACTGCTCTCTATTCTTCTTTTCATATTCTCTCCTGTATTTTCTCCCTTTCCATCTTTCTCTTCATGGCCAACCGACTCTTTCCCCTTCTTCTCAAAAGATCAAAGATGCTGAAGATTCCCTGGTTGATACTTCTTCGCTTCGTCCCATTGACGGCGACCTCGTTACTCTTGGGCCTCTTGCGACTTCAACTGAGGCCGCGATTTCTGTTTCTGCTCTTTTTGGGGAATCGAAGACGATCCCCTTGTTTTCGGATTATTTCTCTGTCAAACATTTCGGCTCTCTCAGTACTTGGCCATTAGTGACTCAGGAACATATTGCTTGGTACGAAAGGGCCCTTCCTCACTGTGGATTGGATTGGATTAACTCGGGTGTTAATCATTTGATTAAGCTGAGTTCACAGCCTTTTCCTACTACCTATAACTACATTCAGGCCCTTATTTGCTTCTGGAACTCATCCATTAATTGTTTCCGCTTCCCATGGGGTATAATGACCCCCACTATTGAGGATGTTAAGCTTCTTCTGGATTTACCCTCTCTTGGAAAGCCCGTCTTAGGTGTTACCGGTTCCGACAAGCCTACCACGAAAAACACCGGCTATGTTTCAGGGCTCACCTTCTCTTCATGGATTAATAAGTATCGTGGGAATAAGCCCGAATTTTCTGGAGATGAATCTGTGGCTTTTATGATGCACTTCCTTAGCCGATTTTTCTGGTGCGCTCCTGCCAAGAATGTTATTCTTGAGACCTACCCTTTAGCCAAGGCCCTTATGAAAGATACTCATTTGCCTCTCGCTGACTACTTCTTGGTGCATCTGTATTCTGGTATTTCGTCCCTGGTTCATGGATGGGCTGATGGCCACTCTAGCCGATCTCATGGGCCTCTCTGGTTCCTTCACCTCTGGCTGGTATGGCATTTCAGGGATATGTCCTGTTTTGAACCTCAACCCTTTGAAACTACCCATCCTTCTGCTAACGATCTTCTCGGGGTCCGGTTTCCCGAAATGCGTACTGAACAATGGATTTACTACTTCATGAGCCGATCCCCACTTAATCCTTCTTCCTGCCATCTCTACTCTGGTGCTCCGGATAGTTGGGTTTCGGCTATCAACACTCCCCCTTTTGGTAGACCCCTTCCGAAGGCGTTTGCTGAAGTCTGGAATGCTTGTATCATTCCTCGTCACGTTTTTAATTGCTCGTTGTTTGTTCCCCCTGACCATCCTATCCCTTCTGAGGTTTACAATCCTCACTTAGTCAGTCGTCAATTTGGCTTTGTTCAGGATGTGGTCATTCCTCTCTATGGAGACCCAAATCGATATAGCAAATCCTTCAAAGGATTCGGCTCTGAAAATAGCCGAAATCTCTGTCGCACATGGGCTCTTCGGATTTGCAACTTTGAAGTTCGTTCTCTTAACATCCGTCCTGGTCTTTCGACCAAGCGTTTCGATGCCTGGTGGGAGAAAGCTCTTTCTTACGCTAATTTCGACACTAACTTGCAGAGCCTCCTTATTTCTCGCGGCTTTCCAGGTATTATGATGTTTTCGGTTGTTGGTTCAGCACCTGATTACTCCTGCTCTTCTCAAGAGGATGACCCTCTACTTCCCTTACTTAGTAAGTCTTTCTGGTTTCTTCTATTGTGTGTCTTGTATCTTTCTCAGATTTTTTCCTCTTTTTTCTCGTTTTGCAGGGGCTGCTTTGGATGATATCTCATCTTTTCCATCTCGCCCACGTATTTCGTCTGCTCCCGCTACTTCCGGAAAACGAAAACGTGCTGCTTCTGGTTCAGGGAAGTCGAAAAAAGAACCTGCACCTAAGACGCTGCGACGTTCGACTCGTTCGCCTCTTCCTCGTTCGGCCTCGTCTGCTGATCAGGTTTCCTACCGCTCTTTTCCTCTATCTTTTTCCCTTTGTTTAATATCACCTTCTTAACATTTATTTCCTTTTCTTCTAGGCTCCCTGAGTTACCGCTTCTTCTGACCCTTCCGAGTCACCTAATCCCTCATCTACGGCCGTTGATCCTATTGATGAGAATCCAGCCATTACTTCTAGTATAACTCCTGTTTCTTCGGCCGATATGGGACCAGGATTGGCTTCTCGAGTAGCTGAGGGTGACACCACTGATTCGACTGTTCCCAGTTCGACTACTTCTCTAGCAGTTGCCCTTCCCTCCTCTTCTATTGCCTCTATTCCTAATCCCTCTCCTGTCCATACTCGGTTGGGAGAATTAGCCGTTGGTAACATTAATCCTCCTTCACCTTTCCCGGATAGGAATATTCTGGATGACTTCTTTTCCCTTTCATTTGTTTCCTCTTCATCAGAATTTCCTCGTTCTTTCAAAGCCTGCTTGGATAAGCTAGAATGCTTGATTTCTGAACAATCTGGCGCCTTCTCCGTCCAAACCAAGCCTATCCTTTTGCTTCTCTCATATATCAGGCAAGCCTTTCCTCAAGATCTTCTGGTCTCCGGTCTGTCAGATATCGTCGATGCAATGTTCACATGTCTCTTATGGATAGACTTGGAACTTCCGAGCCTCTTGGCCATCCGCAGAACACTTGAAGACGAGCAGGCTTCTCTTACCCTTCACAGGGCGGAATTTGACAAGCATGCTTCTGAGTACCACTCTTATATGAGTCAGTTATCGGCCAATGATGGCCTCAGATCCAACTATTTGAATCGTCTCTCCACCATTGATTCAGAAATCAGCCGACTTCAACATGAGGCACAAGGTGTGAAGAATGCCTTAGCCGAAGTTGACCAAGAATCGGCTCACTTGCAAGGACTTGTAAAGCAGCTCCACAAATCTGCTCAGGCTCCGAGGGATAAACTCGTCAGTCTCAAAGAGAAAACGGATTATCTTACTTTGAGGTTATCCTTCAGTGACAATGTCCTTGGCGTTTTTCATGGTTTATGGTCAAACACTCAGGAGGCGCTTGATCAGATTCGTTCTGTCGCGGTTCAACTTCCTCCTGTGCCAAATACTTCGACGGTTTCCGATAACCTTTTCGTCAATCCTCCTTCAGGGGATAATCCAAGGAATTCCGGTAATATTTAATTTGTTCTTTTGGTCTTGATGATATATGATGATTATGTCTTCCTTCTCTTTTGATTTCCCTTCTTAGATGCTCAGTGTGATCCTTTCCAAGACACTACCGACAAGCTTTTCTCATCCCAACCCGATGATCCTCTGGTTTCGGCCGAAGCTGAAGCTCGATCGTATCAGGAGTTCCAATCAGTATTGGATCCGACTTCCGTTCGTAATTCGGCCGCTCCCCCTACCAGTGATTTCGGCGAAGACATTGCTTATGATTTGAGTGGAGATTGAACTTTGTTGTTATTGTTTTTTTAATGTAATGACATCCCCCTTATTGTATTTCTGGCTTTTATTTCGGCCGATCCACCTTGTATACTTGATCGGCCTATTATCAAATATTTGTCTTTTTGCAGATTTGTTTCGCCTGTTTCTTCCGTGTTCCCAGGGATATTCTCTGATACAATACTATCTTCTGCAGCTTTATTGGGATTCTTAAAATGTCTCATCCGTAATCAATGCTTTTCTCTTTACGTTTCCATTTTTTGCTATAATTGACATCCTCTTCATTTCTCTCTATAAATACCAACTCTTATTCTCTTCTCGTCTCACAATCTCGCAAATACCAATCATGAATACCTTGATGCTTTTAATCTCTTCTCCTCCCTGGCCTCCTTGGCCCGCTGGCTCTTTGGTTGATCCTTTACTTATAACCCGAAAGCTCTCCTTATATGCAGCGCGAGTTCAACTAATCCTTTTACGATTACCCTCATATGAATTTGGAACTTTCAACATTTTTCTCAACATGTATTCCGACGGTCATACTCGAGCTCTGCTCTATTTCTTCATATTACTGTGACCTATCGTAATCCTACTAATGTCGGTCCCAAAGTCTTGGGCGGTCGAATAATAATTGCGCCTTTCTATGGGACCGAACTATCTTTTAAGCTCCGAAGGCCATACCCCTCGAACCTCATCCCTATCTTCAATGCTAAGAAGGGGGTGTCCTTGCTGGAGCAGATAAAAATTTTCTTCTTCATGGTCTGGGAGTTGGCTTTATTGGCACAGCCATCTCTTCTCTCGCCGGCCAGAAGAATTTGGGCTTGGGAATGAATGTTGGACATCTACCACTTCAGATCCCACTGGCCTCCGCTTCTTCCTAGCCATTTTAGCCCATGACGTTTCCCTTGTATATTGTAATTTCGGACTATCGACGCCGTCTTCGGCCGAAGTAGTACCGTTTCTGTAATGCTTGTTTACGCAATAAAATCTTTACTTTTTCGCATCACTTAATGTTTAATCCCATACTGATGGATAATATTTCTTCATATATCTTGCATTTACTGGATTCGACATCTGCTCACCATTTTCGTCCATCAAAATGTATGCTCCATTCGGTAATTTCGTCTGAACAATAAATGATCCCTCCCAATTGGGACTCCACTTACCTAATCGGCCATCCTTCTGTTTAGGTGGCCATATAACTTTCCAAACTAAGTCTCCAACTTCAAACCGTTTAAGACGAATTCGCTTATTGTACCAATCGGCCACAACATCTTTGTTTTTCTGCAAATTCTCAAAGGCTTGCATCCGATTGGAGTTAATTTCCAATAACTCATCTTTCATCGCACAATCGTACTGTTCGGCCGACATTGAATCCGCTTGGCTTGTTCTCAAAGTCGGCACTGTTATTTCGGCTGGCAACACTGCGTCCATTCCATAAGTCAGCCGAAATGGAGTAAACCCAGTGGCTGAAGTTTTAGCATTTCGATAAGCCCACAATGCTTCAGATAACTTCTCATGCCACTTTCTTGGTTGGTCTTCGATCATTTTCTTTATTATTCCTATTAGCTGTTTGTTTGTGGCCTCTGCTTGTCCATTTCCTTGTGGGTAATATGGTGACGAATGCACAATTTTTATTCCGTATTCATCTGCAAAGGCCTTGACTTTTTCTCCCACAAATACAGTTCCTCTATCTGTTAGAATCGTCTGTGGGATCCCGAATCTATAAATCAATTGTCTCTTGATAAACTCGATCACCTCTTCTTGTGAAATACTGACATACGCCTGAGCTTCGGCCCATTTCGTGAAGTAATCTGTTGCCACTAGCACGAACTCATGTCTTTTCGACGAAGAGGGATGAACTTTTCCTATGATGTCCATGGCCCATCCTCTGAATGGCCATGGTTTGATCATTATGTGTAATTCTTCGGCCGGTAACTTCTGAATCAGCCCATGTTTCTGACATTCGCTTCCTCTCGCATATTTTTCACAATCAGTACCCATATTCGGCCAATAATATCCCAGCCGAATAATACTCCACTTCATCGATTTTCCTGCCCGATGTGCGCCACATATTCCTTCATGAACCTCTCCCATCACCCTTCTAGCGTCTTCTTCTCCGACACATCTGAGCAATACTCCATCAATAGCACGCTTGAATAATAATCCTCCTATTATGACGTAATCCATCGCTTTCCATTTTTCGGCTGGATTAGCCTCCGAAGGATCTTCTAATGTCTGTGCTATCTCCTTTATCCATTCGGCCTTCTCTGTTTCGGCCAAATGTACTTCCACATTTCCTGCTATCGGCATCAGCCGATATCTAGCTGCGTGTTGAGCCAATTCATTGGCCACTTCGTTCTTCTCTCTTGGGATATATTCAATATATACCTCATCGAATTCTTCTAACAAATTAACTGCTTCTTCGTACAGTCTAATCAACTGAGAACTTTTAACCGAAAAATCGCCTAATAATTGCTGAACAACTACTTGTGAGTCCCCTCTGATAATGATTGCTTTGACTCCTTCTTCTATCAACCGTTGTAATCCCGAAATCAACGCTTTGTATTCAGCTTGGTTGTTCGTATATGACTCTGGCAATTGCACGAAATACTTGTATACCTTGCCCTCCGGTGTTTGTAGGGTAAACCCTGCTCCGACTCCTGAAGCGGCTTTAGAACCATCAAACATCATCACCCATGGTTGCAAGTATACAATTCCTATCTCATCGACTCCTTTCGACCGATCTTGATGATCGATGTCATCGGTCATCGGATGTATCGCATGATCGGCCAGAAAATCGGCTACAATCTGTCCTTTCATAGCCCTCAAAGGTTGATATTTCAAATCGTATGCATTTAACTTCATGGCCCATTTGGCCATTCTTCGGCTACTGACCGGATCATTCATCATAATCTTGACTATGTCAACCGACGCCACCACAATCACTTGCCTCGGTTGAATATAATACTCTAATTTCTGGCATGCATGATAAAGACTTAAACATAATTTATGAATCGGCGAGTACCTTACTTTGGCGTCCCTTAAGATTCGGCTTAGATAGTAAATCGCCCGATCCCTTCCTTCATCGTCTTCTTGTGCCAATAATGCTCCAATAGATTCTTCGGTCGCTGCTATATACAACTTCAATGGCCGTCCTAAAATCGGAGGAACCAACACAGGTGGATTCATCAAATCCTGTTTCAACTGTTCGAAGGCTTTTTGTTGGTCGACTCCCCATTTGAACTCCTCTTCCTTCTTCAACCTCAATAAATCGGTTAGTGGTTTCGACTTTCCAGCCGCATTTGCTAAGAATCGTCTCAGGAAACCGATCTTTCCAAGAAACTTCTGCAAACTCTTCTTATCATGCGGAGGTTTGGCTTCTTGAATGGCCCTGGTCTTGTTCGCATCAACTTCTATACCTTTGTTATGTACCAGGAACCCGAGAAAATTTCCTGCCTGTACTCCGAAAGCACACTTGGCTGGATTCACTAGAATACATCCTTCAGCCGCAGTTTGAGCTCCCACGAAACTCATTACCTTCATTCTCGTAGGGAGTAAATCTTCCTTTGAACGACCTATCTTTGTCAATGTGGATATCGGCATGATATTAACAGTGGCTCCACCGTCGATAAACATTCTTCTGAGTGGTCTCCCATTGACCCAACCTCTGACGTATAAAGGCCTCACATGCTGAGACATTTTCGCAGTTGGAGGCAAAATCGTGCCTGGTTGAGCTTCTGGAACAAATGCTTTGTATCCTTCTTCAATTGGTTTCTCTATTTCGGCTTCCGGCCGAAATACTTCAAGTTTATCGAAACAAAAATCCACTATAGGTTCTTCATCACCATAGTATTCCCCTTCCTTCTGACAGAAAACCACAGCTGGTTCAGAATCCGACCAGTAATCCTCCTTTTCTTCTGTGGTTACCGTCACCATATTCGCGCTAGATCCAAAGTCGAACTTAAACTGCCCGATAGGGAGTGAATCGCTATTCGGGATGATAGTTGTCTTTGGTTTCCATTCCCTGGTTCGGACTGGTCTAGGCTTCCATTCTTCTTTCGATTTCGGCTGCTCACTTTCAGCCTTTATCTGAGCTGTTTTCGGCCGAAATTCGGTCTTGTTTTTCATTCGATCTCGTTCTTCTTTCGGCTGTTTCTCTTTCTTTGCTTCGGCTGTCTTCATCCTAGCCGAAAACACTTTACCCAGAATTCTTCCTTCGTCCGAAGAACAGTCATCTGGAAAGTCTCCTTCCATGTGCATCATCTCATACTCCTCTTCTTCATATGCAGCAACTGCTTTAAGCCGTTGCATTCTTCGTTTGTAAGTCCGATAGGATCCCTTCCCCTTTGGGACCTTCCTGTCTTCTGCCCTCCAGGCTGCATCTTCAAATCGATGTTGGCCGAAATGCCTCGCCTTCGGGGAATTTTGAACCCATTGGCCCACCTGAGTATTTGCTGGTGGCCTTCTGAACCTCTTCATTTTTGGGGAAACAGCTTCTTCAGGGACAGTAATCTGGATTACTGTCTTCCCATTTCTTTTATCAGCTGTTAGCCTCATCTCAGAATCCCAACCGTTGGTTATGATCTTTAAGGTTGGCCTTTCACTTACGTTCTCGACTTCCCCTTCTAAATATTTGTCCGATTGCTTAATCCACTCCTTAATCTCATAACCTCCCAATCGGTCGAACACATCCGAAGTCTTTTCCTTGTCTTTCCCTTTCTGTGGTGATCCTAACCTTTTCCATACTCCTGTCTTCTTCTGAGCCGATGGCTGACTCCCAAGCCTATCGTGCACAGAACTTTTGCTGGATGATGGTCGGTCTCCCAATCGATCGTGTACGGATCTATTTTGATCAGGATGTACCATTACCATGTTCGCAGCAGGAAATGGATTCTTATCTATTGCCATGAGTCTATCCGGGAACTTCAGTTTCCCATCATCTACATGCTTTTGGATCAGCTTTCTGAAGTGTCCACAAACTGCTGTAGAGTGCGTGGCTGATCCGTGGAATCTACACCGGCCTGCTTCCAATTGCTCCTTGGTAGGCTGCGGATGATTCGCTTTAAACTCCAATAACCCATTTTTCTGGCAATAATCAAATATCTCGTCCATCTGAGATAAATCAAATGAATAAAACCTTTGAGACTCATCTCTGGCCTCTCCTTCTTTTTCCTTGCCTCTGACTGGCCGAAGAGCTGGACAAGTCATCGGTTTTTCGATTACTAATTCAGCTCGTGCTATTTCGGCCAAGGCAGGAACGTCATCTACGTTGTATTCTTCTTTAATTTCGCATCTATCCAAAGACTCTGCGAAAGAAGCAGCTGATTGGATAGGTTGCGATCTTCCACTCTGACTTCGGCTTGACTTGAAAGCCGCTTGTTCTGCTAAATAAGTTTCCATCCTTATAGCTTCGGCCGTGAGTTCGGCTACAGTTCTTGGTCTAGTAACCATCAACCTATCTTTGATGGCAAACTTCAAATTCTGCTTCAGGATTTGAATATACTCATGTTCCGGCAGCATTGTCTTCAGTTGAGCCTTTACTGCATAAAATCTCTCGATGAACTCAGTAACCGATTCTGTCGCCTTCTGTTTAGTTGACATAAGGTCAACAACTGATATTTCCGGACTGGTATTATAAAATCGGTCATGAAATAACCGCTCCATTTCGGCCCAAGTATTGACCGATCCTGCTGGCAAATTAATGTACCATTCGAATGCTGGGCCCGTGAGCGATAAACTAAACAATATTAGCTTATGGAAGTCGTTTTGAGCGATCCTGGTGCATTGAGCCGTAAATCGGCCAATATGTTCGATCGTAGATCGACCGACTTCCCCTGAAAATGTGTTGAAATCGGGAACCTTCACTCCTCTAGGCAGTGGATATTGCTCTTCAATGTAATCCGGATAAGGCTTCCGGTACATCGGCCGATTCTCCTGGCCGATGAGATTCCCAAACTGTGTGCGAATAATCTCAGCAATAAGCTCTCTATCAACCAACTGCGGCGGATTTGGTTGTTGCGGCGCATACTGCTGTTGCACCACTGGAATAGGCGGTTGCACTGCCGGTTGATGCGGTTGATTCTGTTGGTGATCAAATCTCAATGGTGGAGGAGCAAAAGGACGTGGTCCTTGCCCTCCAAGCGGCCGGTAGGCCTGCTGCTGGAAATTATGGGGAGTTTGCATCGCAGGTGGCTGATTCTGTGCGTCTGTGCTTGCTGCGTTCCCATCGGATACGTACTCCTTGCCAATTCGGCTCTAAGTAACGCTGGCATTGCTGCCAGGATGTTGCCTTCTATTTGCCTGACCGAATTGGTAACCGCCGCTTCTACCATAAATTGAACTTGATCACGGAACCGCGGGGTTAGATCGTCATTTGAGAACTCTTGGTGGTGGAAGCTTGAAGGTCCGGGGAATCCGAGGGGGAATTCTCCGTCTGTAGTGCGCTCTTCCTGGATCGGCGGCAAATCATTCCTTGCCGCCGTGTTAACTGCTGGAGTTGCTTGCGTCTCAAACGTCATTTTGAGTCCCACTGGGCGTGCCACTGTTTGGCTTGGGTTGAGCCAATGACCTTTTTCTCCTCAAGGGAGGCTATCGGAAAAGGATCAAACCGATTAACGGGTCCGGATTAACAATAATGCGCCCACAATTGACTGAATCTTCTTTGAATTGATCAAAAACAACAAGATACAACGGAGAATCTACCTGTTGTTAAGAAACAACGGCGGAATTCACCAAGAACAAGGAACCAAACTACCAGTTGCTAAGAAACAACGGTGGATTTGGAAAAGGTAACCGCTACAAACTAAGCTAGATTCTAAGGAAAGCTGTAAAGGAAAGCTGTAAAGAAAGCAGTAAATATAACAATGAATTAAATTTGATAAAAGGAATTTGGGGGTTGGATTGCTCTCCTCATTTTGTGTGTGTCGACCCCTATTTATAGCCGGAGCTGGAGTAACCGCTCTCCGGCCGATCCTTCTGAGCCGAATTCTCTCTTTCTTCATTTCGGTTGTTTTGGTTTCGGCTGTTCCCTCCCATTTCGGCCGAAATCTCTATCAGCCTCAGTTTCCTTCCTTCGACTTTTACTATGGACTATCGGCCTTACTAATCTTAAGCCCATCTTCCTCTGGAACTCTCTCTTCTGACCCATATCTTATGGCCCAATAGCTCTTCGCGGCCCATCATTTCGTATGGCCCCAACATGAATAGTATCTACTATGCTAATGGTGAACTTAAAAAAAACGGAGGGAGTATAATATATGAACTAGTACTATTTTATTCGTTGTCATTTTTCACGTTTCTCTCTTTGTTCTTCAATTACTACAATTATTTTATTACTATTGAGCGTAAGAGGCGCGTCTGAGTCTCTGTGTCGGGAGGCTGAATTGATATTTAGCATAGAGAAATAGGTGGCAGTGCCATGGCAGGTCCTGACAATACTCTTTTTTGCCAGCCGCCAAAATTCCTCAACTTTTGTACCCGAAAAGGCATAAAAACCCCTGGTTCGTGGTGTGGTTCGTATACGAACCGGGTTAGGAAGCACGGTCCATGGGATTAATTAATAAGGGTGATTAAGGATGACTGGTTCGTCTTCAACGGCAGGGACCGTCCACGATCCCTATGTGTTGAAGACGAACCACGGGTCCACGTGGCTATGGATTCATGATTTTTTAGATTGACCACGGTCCATGTGGTTCGTGCACGAACCTTTGCCCAGATGTGGGGCTGGATTTATTCCCCATCAGACATTGGGAAACGGGAAAGTGGTTCGGTCATTGAAGTGGTTCTTATACGAACCTAGTATTATTATCCCGACCCAGGCATGGTGGACAGAATTTATTCCTGACCACCCACCATGGATGAATCCAATAAATTTGGATATAGAGCTTATACTCTTCTCTTTCATTTGCACTGTCCAACATTCATTTTTAACAAGAGAAATTTATAAGGGAAACAAGATTTATCTTGCGCATCTTGGGAGCATCCAGTGAGACAAAGCATTGAAGAATTAAGGCTCCAGGGCACGACGACTCCGTAAGAGATTTATCTTTAAATTGTTGCTTTGAAATGGTTGACTAAATAAATTGTTAGTTTTCGTTTCGGATCTAAGTTATTTAATGTGTGTAATGAGAGATGTTGGTTTTGTTAAGCCTAAATTGTAGATCTATGGTTTCTTTAGCAATGGTATTTAGTAATTTAATTAAATTCCCTTTTATAGTCTTCATATTATATTTAGTAAATAAAGAAAAGTGATTTTTTGAATTAAATTCATGGTTGCGTATGATATCCTTTCTTTTTTTAAAAAAAAATTTACGTCACAGATTTTTAATTATTTTGCTCTTTTATTATTATTTCAGAATTTATGTTAATAAATATTACTGTTGTTGGTATTATTTATTTTAGATTCATGGTTACTATTATTTTTGCTTAATTTTAAATTAATGATTACTATTATTATTACTTATTTTAGAAAAATAAATATTGTTGTTGTTGGTATTATTAATACTTAGAGTATTACTAATAACTTAAGTATTTGTTACATTTGTCAGTTATATATTATTATTATTAGTAGTAGTAATAGTATTAATATTAATTATCATAATTATAATTTGTGGGCCGTTGAAAAAAAAAACCTTGCGGTTCGTGGTTGCAACCACAGGGTCGTGGTCCATTTGCAACCACGGCCCACACTAGGGTTCGTGGTCCATTTGCGACCACGAACCAGTACCACGAACCACAGGGCCGTGGTAAGGTATGTGGTTCGTGGTCGATGTGTGCACCACGAACCCTTAGACCACGAACCACAGGTCAATTTTAAATGTGTGATTCGTCCAGCTTATTGCCCACGAATCTGTTAGTTCTTGCACAGTCCTTTCCAGGAAATTATTGGTGGTATAGTGGAGATTAGTAATTACTGTTATTAATAAGAATAGTGTTGCTACTAATAATAGTGTTATTGGTGTTATCATTATTATTACTATTGTTATTATTGCTATTATTATTGAAAAAATTATTAACATATTGTAGTTTGTAATAATTAAAATTATTGTTATTACTATTAAAAATATTGTTGTAATAAATCGGTAAAATTGTTATGTTGTTACTTATGGGTGATTGATCCATTATTCAGAACAATGTCTTGGTTTGAGCGGCTAAGCGGCAGCACATGGTACCAGGGCGAGTGGCATTCACACGACGAGGAAGAGCGGGGTCTGAACCGTAAGTTTTATTTTTACACTGCTTGTAAATATTTTTTAACGGATACACTGTAGTGTGGTTGAAATACGTCATCTACATATTATGCAGCCGTAATTTTATAAGGTTTACATGTGTTTGTGAAATTGTTTTTAATAAAAGGGATACAAGATACACATCACTCAACAAATTACGACGCCGAACGAAATTTCCCAATCGCCAATTTAGAGTCGGGAAGTGTGATGGAGAGCATATTTGGCACGACCCCGACAATGAATATGTTTGGGCATGCAAATGTAGTCGAGAACAGCCACGGGTACGGAGCGGTTGGTGAAAATGTATACGAAAGAAGCGCTATCGGCAATTTTGCTGGATATCCGAGCAGTGTTATCGGTGAAGGAGGGAGGCATTTACAATACGATGAGGTGCCGGAGACGGCGGTGAATCTCGGCGAAGATGCCGTAGAGCATGGCCATGCGGAGGATGCTGGAAATACAGCACGTGATGAGGAGAGTAGCTCGGGATCGGAGGCTGAAGAGGATCCAGACCCACCCTTGCGTTACGGTGGTGTGGAACAGTATTACAATATCCTCAGAGACCTAGAGCGGAATAAGGAACGGGTCCAGAAAGAGGGGCGGCCCGGGCTGCAAGCAGGGCATAATCCGGTTTGGCCGAGGACTGAAGAAGCATACGTTGTCCCAGAGATGAGTCATGGGAAGTGGAACCTTCCGCGGCCACACTTCGACTTACCGGAACGATTGGTGGATGAACACGTGGACGAGACTGTGGACACATCATTCGCAGTCGGCTCAGTCTTCCCAACGAAGGCGAAATTACAAGAAAAGCTGACAAAATATCTTGTGGTTGCTAGGTGTGGTTTCGATACGTGGAAGTCGGATAAGTCGAGGTATTTCGTGAGGTGTAGGGTTGATGGTTGCGAATTTCAGATGCGAGCAAGGGGAACGGCATCGCTTTGGACGGTGTACAGACTGGTCCCGCATACGTGCAGTGCAGACCCGGACAGGCCCAATCCGACGACACTCCCATCGAGACATTTGGGCAGCTATTATGCCGCAGATATTGTTGTCGAGGAGAAGACGTTAGAGCCTTTAATGATTTAGAGTAAGCTGCGTAAAGAAGGTGTCAACGTCTCGATCGGAATGGCCCGGAAGATTAGGGACCATGCAATTGTCTCAATTTTTGGGGATCACGACAGTTCTTTCAAGATGATCCCTTCGTACCTACACATGCTGAAGGAGACAAATGCAAATACGGTGACGGATTACGCGGTGGACATGGAGGGGAAATTCGGGCTTGCATTCTTTGCACTGGGTGCCTCGATTGCTGGGTGGCCACTGATGCGGCCTTTCATGGCAATCGACGGGACACATTTAAAGGGCAAGTACAAGGGTGTCCTCTTCGTGGCGGTAACGAAAGACGGAAACAATCAGTTATTCCCGCTTGAATTTGCTGTTGGGCCGACAGAGTCAATTGAGACGTGGCGGTGGTTTCTATTGCAATTACATCGGGCACTACACCTGCAGAAAGATGTGTTGATTGTGTCCGACGGGGCGAAGTGCATTGGAACTGCGATTGAGCAAGTGTTACCAGATGCACGCCACGTCCTCTGTACGTTCCACATAAAGTCCAATCTAGGTCGGTATGGGAAGAGAGTGAAGGATCTGTTCACATCGGCTGCCTATGCATACAAGAATTCAGATTATAATCGTCACATGGATGCGTTGAAGCAACAGTGTCCTTCCGCATACACGCATCTAGTGGAGAAAGTAGGGGAGGACAAGTTTGCGCGTGTGAAGTGTCATGTTCGTCGTTATGACATGATGACGACGAATCCCGTAGAGAGCATGAACCACGAATTAAAGTGGGCGCGAAGGTTGCCTGTGTGCTCAATGCTCGACGTCATTCGTGCAACTATTGCTGATTGGTTTACGGAGCGGCACAAGGACGCGTTGAGCGGCACTACTGTGTTGACTGACTGGGCACATGTGGAGCTGATGAAGGCGAAAGACGAAGGACATACCCTGTTAGTGAAGGACACAAGGAATTCCGATGAGTTCAACGTCAAGCAGAACGGCAAGGAGTACACAGTAAACCTTGGCTCGAAGACATGCACGTGCCAGAGGTTTCAGCAGCATTTGATACCGTGTCCCCATGCATCGGCAGCGATTAGGTATCGACGGGCCTAAACTAGAAGTCGGTTTTATACTGGTTAAGTGGCACGGACATAATGTTTAATTAACGCTCCAACCTTTCTGCGCAGGTTTGTGAACCACGAGCAGACTGCATATGTGTCACCACACTACAAGCGTGCGGTCCTCGTCCAGTCATGGAAAGCGCGAGTGTATCCTATGGACCACCCGACCGACTGGGTAGTCCCCACCGCGATTGCCAACGCAACGTGCAAGACGCCAGATTGCCCGAGGCAGGCTGGTCGACCGAAACAAAGTCGGATTCCATCGGGGGCAGAAGGAGCTAGGAATTCCAGAAGGCGGCAAACCTGCAGTGTGTGTGGTGCGGTGGGCCATAATTGGAAGAGGTGTCCTGGCCCGAGCGCCGATGTCGCCGGTCCATCCGAGTACCAACCAACCATTCCACACTTATGTACATCATGTGGTGGCACGGGACACGATGAAGCGAATTGTTTAATTTTCCCAGACTTAAACAGCCCAGCTCCGTATTACTAGTATTAAGAGGGCGATGACTGAAAATTAATACGTGAATTGTCAGGCAATAATATATGTGGTGCATAAAATACTTGAAACGTGTACTGTACATCCGCACAAAATATCTCCAAATAATAATGCGTGAAAAGTGCACAAAATATCTAAAAAACACCTAAGGCTCCGATACAACATCAAACAAACCCCCGCCAGGGGGTGCGCGAGCCGTGGTGCGTGTGGGGCCCTGGTCCGGGTCTGCACTAAAGCGCCACACATCGAAAGCCTGGCGCTGTCGCATGGCCCAAGCATCTGGATAATCACCCGGGAAACGGCCACATACGATACAGGATGCAGTGAACAGTGCAATCGGGCCGCACGAGACGCTGTCGGTCTGCTCGATGACTGCCTCCTTGCGAGCGAACTTGAAATCCCATGTGGGGGAGCAAACAGCGCCGCTACGACGATCATAGTAGCCAGTGCGAGACAGCATCTCCGGCAATAACTTCCGCAACACCCACATCTTCTGCGCTCGGTCCCTGGCCACATCTGGTTTCAAATCTCGGTCTGGGACGAGGCTATCGTGTAGAACAATCGTCTGTGCCTGGAGTCGCAGCCGTACGATAGCCCAGTGACCCCCTGGGTTGTATGGGCAGATAATCTGTACATAGCAAAAGACATGATCATTAGAGTGTCGGTAATCTAATTATTAAAATTATGCGATTAAGATGTAATTCCACAAACCTCATCTAACTCTGACCAGTCTGCCGTGGACCCCCAACTAGGAGCTGCCCCCGTAACGTACAACTTGAAGAATGCAGTATGCGAGTCGGTCATCCGGGACCGAAGGCCATCCCAACACTCGCGTATCAGTGTGTCCTTGAAACTTTTGACGAGTTTGCGTGACACGAGTATTTTCCAAATTTTCTTACTGGTTTATTGCTTAAGGAGGAAACTATGATTTCAAATGGTGCCTCGAGAGTCCCCGGCAACGGCGCCATGAAACTTTTGCTCTAGTTTCATTTTGCTACTGGGGGGTGAAGAACCGTTTAAATACAATTTCCAAGTTCGGATCTATTAAATGAAAAGAGTTATGATTTAGGAAAGGGGTTTAAGGATACATTATGATTTCCCTTTTTATTACTCATGTGGGGTTCAAACGGTGCTGCGGTCCTTCCCGCCATGAAACTTTTGACAAATATCACGGTGCAACCGGGATGGACCTTCAGTCTGTCACCCTGAAAGTCCTTGGTATCTGCGCCATGATGCTTCTCTTAATTTCATGTCAAGAAGATACCTGCCATGAAATTCTTGAACATCTTCCCACTGTATGAGTATTTTCCCAAAATGTTGTTTTTATTTACTCGTGTCAAGAAACTGTGCTCCCGAAAGCGCACGGGTCAAAAATTGCAGTAATTTATAGTAAGTACCGGATCGTTCACTGAAGGATGTGCGATGGAAGCAGGGCCCACGTCGTTTACTAAGATTTTCCACTCGGTTACTCGTTTCAAGTTTTGCAAGGGTTTCTAACAACTACTTGACATAATTTAAATCAGATCATGAAAGCAGTAAAAATTATTCTTCAAAGCATGGTAAACTAGATCGAGGAAAGCAATTGAATCTATACTACGAAAGCAATTTAAAATTATGCTACACTATCTAGAAAGCAAGTTTAAAATATGACAGAAGGGACAGGGAGGAAATAATAAAGATTGGACAAGGTTCAGATGAAACACAATTAAACTTCCATTTTTAATACACAGATCTTAGTTTGGAATAATCCTCTAGTTAGCTAACTCTCATGCTCTCTATACCATGTTCCCTTTAACAGACAGGTACTTACAGTAAGAGTTTACATGCTCTTAAGATAGCAATTTCTAAGATACCATAAACTCTTAACTCCCCTTGCAATGCCTTGCAAAAGTATGTTAATCATTTACGGTGGACGAGCAACACCTGTCAAATCATTAGTTGACATGCCAAGTACTGCTATCAATCCCCCATGTCACACCCAAAGTTTCAAATCAAGCCCCAAACCATTCCATAACTCTCAAACCTTTTAACAGATGGACAGCCCCTAATTCTTCCGAGTGACCTCTATAAAAGCATTTAAAGGAAAGCAGTAAAGAAAGCTGTAAAGAAAGCATTTAAATCTATCACTCGGAATCGTTAAAAACGTCTCTTTCCGTTAGTATAAAAGAGCCCCTGGTCTTGGTGACCAGATGCAGATCAAGAACCCCCGAGATATCAATAAGCCACAAGGCTTACAACATCTGGGTAGTTATGAGATACAAACTAAATGAAACAGATCCATAAATGAACCTATTCCGGATGTACTCACTCAAGACTCAATTCTAGACTTTGGCAGAAGAAGATAGTAGTCGAAGGAATACTCGACCTTACCTTATAAATTCACCAAGGCCTATATGTTGTTCCTCTAGTATTATCTATCACATCTCATCTACACCCAAGTGGATATTGACTTAATGCGATATCTAATATCAGATTTCCAACACACAGCAATTTCGAGAAGCAAATGAATATTTGAAAATCATTCCCTAGACAGGTACTAAACTCTCAATTAAAACACAGATCCTTTCAGTCTAGATGAGACCTAATCGCTGACTCTGCTTCTAAGCTCTCAAAATCAACCCCCAGTGGAATATGAATTAGTCATAACTGTTGAATTTATCCCTTACTCAGATCCGGATTTTACAAAGGAATTTTTATTGGAAATTTATTATGCGGCATCTGATTTACATCAAGACTTCTGTGTCCAAGGGGAAGGATCCCCAAAATAATGATATGACCGAAACATCTACATAATAGTATCATGCATACAAGTATATGAAAAGGAAAATAAAACACCCCAAAATATATGATGGGGTTAGACAGAATGCGGTACACAAAGGTGGATTAGCCTGAGATGAGAAGAAATCGGTTAAAAAGGGTGCCAGAGATAGTTGGGTTTTCCGGACTGCAAACATCTGCTGTCCGGTTCCCAATTATCCCAGATAAATGATTTTAGACAGAAAGAATCCCAAACAACGGTGACCGCCGTCATTTAGTTTTCTTTTGTCTGTGAGTGGAAGAAAAACCCACACATTTCTTGCTGTAATATGTCTTAACTGATGTTGGTCGACATCGGTTAATACTATTGCAGCTTGAATTCAGGTTGAGAAATTAAGATAAGGAGAATTAAAACTGTATCCGCTTAGGAGTTGGCTGAGTGACTAATCGAAACTCTTAGTGAAGAGAACGCTCGCCGAAGCTTCCACCAACCACTAATCAGACCATGCAAAATAACAGATAATGATTGACACACAGAAGACGGGTTAGTCGATATCCCTGTGAAGGGACCTTTCACCAACATTAATCTGTGGTGTTTCTCAACATCCGTTCATACACACAATGAAAGAGAAAACAAAAAAATAAGAAAATATTTTTGGTATTGTGTGGGTGTTAAGCACACAATAAGTGGACACTAATGGGTTGAAATGTGTAATGGATAAAAGTTAGGTGAAATGGGCCTAGACTCAATACACCCATGCAACTTACACAAATCATGAAAGAAAATGTTTGTGGAATTTTCAAAATACAAGGATAGTTCAATTCGAATTATTAGGGTAATTCGAATTGAGAATGCATGAAGAATGAAGTATGATCTTACCCAATTAATCCTTGCAAAGGAATGAGATATCATCTAATTCGAATTGTAGAGCAATTCGAATTAATTCGAATTGGACAACTCGAATTGATGAAGTCCTTTCCTTGCTCAAAATTGACTAAGGCATATACCTCAAGGGGATGGTGAATTCGAATTGTCTAGCAATTCGAATTAATTCGAATTAGGCAATTCGAATTGGTTGGGGACAGAAAATAAACTAAGGCATGAGGGGATGGCAATGGATACAATGTTGTTTTCAAGCCAATTCGAATTGTTGAGCAATTCGAATTAATTCGAATTGGACAATTCGAATTGGTTGGAAACCACATGAAGAGAATAATTTTTGGCTATGCTATTCGAATCTCTTAGGCAATTCGAGATAATTCGAATTGCCTCAATTCGAATTACATATTTTCAAACAACAACAATTTTTGTTCTCACAAGTATGGGTTAGGTGAACACTGTACTGTAATGATGGGTTTAGATTTACTAAATCCCTCATCTCACATCAATGTCATTTCACAGCCACCCTAGTGAGATTTTCAAGAAATAAACAAATACATGTCCAGTGGGTATTGGCCAGATTCAAACCCTATTTCTACAAACAAAGGATCAAAGATCAAAGAGCCTAAAACATCTAGTTATCTAAGAACTGCATGAATAAACTAAGAACACTCAAGTTATCTAAGGTAGCATGAAATAAGATTAGGGCAGGAAGAATAAAACCTAAATATAAATTTTAACAAACCTTAAAAACATCTAAAACCTAAGAACACTTATTTGAAGCTCTAAGGCACTAAATCAAGCCAAAAACCCACCAAACATGCATTTATTAAGTTTGAATGTCAACTAGGACATAATAAATGTAACCTAGTTGAAACAAACAAACATACTAAGCATTTATTTCTAGAGAAAGCATTAAAGAGTGCCATAGCACATGAATAACACCATTTCTGGAAATTTTCTTGTACTGGCACTTTGAAAGCAAAATAAAGAACCCAAAACCATCATTAGGTTGAAGGTAGGGTTTATTCTAACTAGAAAGCATGTAAAAATATGGAAAATGGCTACTATAAGGGTTACACAAACTGCTTCTACACTAAACTAAGATCAAAGCATGTAAAGGTTACACTACTTGCAAGAAAAATAAACTAAACTAAACTAAACTAAACTACATACCTAACCCTTAAGGGGTGTGGAACCTCCTGCTGTTCTTTTTGTCCCAAGCTGCTTTTTGGCCAAAATTCTTGATCTCTTCATTCTGTTGTGGAAGGTCTGCTTTTATAGACAATCTTCAAAACCCTAGGCCCACCAGTGTTGTGTCCATGCTCCACAGCTTCATTTGGATGAATTGTTAAGTGAAGTTCGAATTATCTCAACCAATTCGAATTAATTCGAATTGTGAGATCTCTTCCTTGAGCTGGGATTTTGGCCTTCAGTTATCAATTCGAATTGTTAGGATAATTCGAATTGGTCTTTTCTCGAATTGGATGAGGGTTTCTGCTTGGCTTCCTTGCACTTGTTGGCAATTCGAATTGTTTGTGCCAATTCGAATTAATTCGAATTGGACAATTCGAATTGCACCTTCTTCTTGCCTTTGGGTTTCTTCTCTCTTCATTCCCTAATTCGAATTAATTCGAACTTGAACAATTCGAATTAGACTTCTGCATCCCTTCCAACACATAACCAATTCTTTGCTCTCTTTAGCAATTCGAATTGTTGTGCAATTCGAATTAATTCGAATTGCTCACAATTCGAATTATGCTTCAATACTTAACCAAATTTCAGTTGTGGGATTTTCAATCTTTTTCCCATCTTTTTGGATTTTTGTGGGCTCTTTTATTCTTTTGCCTATCTTTTCATTCCTTTTTCTTTTCTTTTTCCTTTTTTCATGTTTTTGGATTCTTCTAACACAAATACAATTAAAATTGCATATTTTGTGTCTTTTCATTACCGGCTCTATGTTTTTACAAACTCGCATTAATCTGTCAAATTCAACTGCTTTCTTATTGAAATAAGATGGAATCACGATCAAAATGTCCGTCTCAGACACGGAAATGGATTGGAAATAATGGACAATTTTGGCCATTATCAACATCCTCACATTTAATACTAATCGTCCCCGAGCAGTCAGAGTCAGTGCTCCTAGGAGCTTGGACTCTGCATATTCAATCCATTTGCGTGGCCTCAGAAATTTCATTCTTTTTATATTGGGATAAGACAATCAAAATTACAAGTATTAAACTCTCTTGGTTGCAGTGTTTAATGGAATGATACTTCTCACTTGAGTGAACATACAAACCAATCATTATTGTTAATTCTTCTTGAATATGTGTTTAGAAAATCACATTGGCTTAATTCTTGAATTTAGGCATGACATGAATCATTACTTAATCAAAACAGAGCCTCACATATAGTAGAATCGGAAAGTTCACTCACTCTCAAGATTGGCTTTTAAACAATACGCTCATAATCAAATTCAATTAAATTCTCCCATAAGCTTGCAACTGGACCAACTCGCCACCGGCTCATTTCTTCAAATCGAGATCCCGAGGTCTTATTCAAGGTTATAACGGGGCATACGGTTGTAACGTTTGGTAGGAAAATGAATTATTGGGCTAAAAAGTGACATGACACCATTCCACCATAGCTTGGCATGCTGCAGAATTTATGATCATCACTATTTCTTTCTTTTGTTTTTCTGTTTTTCTTTTGCATGACATTAGACTTTGTCTAATTTGCTTTGTCATTTGCAATTTATTCTTGTTGAGTGGATCTCAACTCTCTCTTTTTTTTTTGAATCGGTTTATAGCACACCGATTAATACATATTTGATGATCAAAGATTACAATGCCTTGATGGGATGGCTCATGTACACTTGGGTTTGATTTTCTTGGTCTTTTTATAAGGCTAGGAATAATATAGTGGTTTCAAAGAAAAATTAGGTTTAAAGGCTCAGATTGGTTGATCCTAAAGGGAAAATGTTTTTGGGTTTGGAATTCAAACGAAAGCCAAAATTTTTGGGTTTTCTAAGTGCCTCGATCATCTGCTCAATTTCGGGAATATGGCATGGTCTTGAATCGGTTCCAATTGCAAGTTCTAGTGCCCTTTAATCGAATTGATTCACACAATCAAAGAAGTATTAAGTAAAAATGACTCGGCTCAGATCTCACAAGGGACGGTTCGATCATGACATGCTTTTATTCTCAAATTTAACCTTTGAAAATTCTTACAACTTATTCAATCAAATTCTCAACATGAAAGTTTGTTAGTCCTTCAAGTGATCATATCATTGGATTTTTATAGCTCAAAACTTCAAGAATTTATGTCATGCATATTTTTAATTGTTTTATCCCAATGTAATAGTCTGAAAATTTCATCATTAGCCTAAATTCAACATGTGAATTTAGGTGACAGATTTATGCCTGTTTTATGCCGGTTTGTTTAATTGAAAGCAGTAAAAAGACACTATGAGCATGCAAGCATGTCACAGCTTGTTTTTGGCGTGACAGTCACTTATTCATCTTGGACTGCCACACATCTTTTTCGAATAATGGAGAACTCAAGACGAAATTCTCTTGCGGAAAGCAGTAATTGTACGACTACCAAAATACGTCGTACTACCATCAAGACAAACAAATTCAAGGTTCGTTATACAGTACACGACCTTAATCACAGCCAAACATCAATACAGACAAAGCTGTACACTTGGATAGGTTAGCGTCAAAGATCAGTCGAAAAGTTACCAAAATACGGTTCCAGTCAGTCCAGTCAAAAGTGAATCTTTACAGATTCCGTCCTTCTTCAGCATCGTTCCCCTCTATCCTTGGAAGAAAATCCTGGTCCAATGGACATAATTCGTCAAGCTGCAGGGTACGCAGAAATCTACCATGTCATCCTCATCTTCCTCCATCACCCTGGTGCAGTAGACCCTTGGTCCTTGATTTCCAAACAGGTCGGGTGTCTCCAGGCTATCAGCCAACCATGCAAAGACATTAGTACCAACGTATTGCATGACGAACCTGCTGGTTATGATCCTGTCGATCATTGACACTCCCTGCTGGACCTGTTCATTGTCCAGCTTGCTGAGTAGCATGTATCCCCTGACAAAGATTTAGGGGTGGGCACGGTTCGGTTATCCGGACTTTTTCAGGTATTTGCTAACCGAACCGAACCGAGCAAATATTCGAACTCATTAACCGAAACTGAACCGAAAATTTCGGTTAACCGAAAATTCGGTTAACCGAAAAAAATACTACTATTCGCAAATTACTCGAACCGAATCGAATCGAGGTATTATAACACAAATCTGCTGCTGTGATTACTCCACTTTCACAGCTTCAACCATCGATTTTTTAATCCATTAACTTTATAAATCCATATTCAAACTAGAAAACACAAAATTGAAGCTTTTGGTGAAGCATAACACATCCAACACAATCTAAAATTTGATTGGGTAAAAGAATCAGCTATGGGCACCAAATATTTGAACAACCAAGAGTATATTTAAAAAACTTATCGATCCATAAAATAAACACAAATGATTCGGGAGTATAGAGCAGCAATGGTAAGGAACTAAGGATGTGTCGCCACATCAATCGAAGGAAGCGACAGGGGTGAGGATAAGGGCTAGGACGGAGCAACCGCGTGTCGGCCTCAGCGTCGGGCGAGCAGCGGTGGAGGCGTCGCTGCATCAGTCGGAAGAAGGAGCAAGGGCTAGGGCAGAGCGAGGCCGTGTCGGCGTCGGCATTGGGCGAGCATTAGTGGAGGTCGGTAGCGAAGCAACCTCAAAGAGATGAAGACTGAATTGCGATTTGTACCTGGAAGAAGAACTGGATTTGGAAGAAGAAGAAGAACTGGAGATGGGGAGGACGAGCGGCGGAGTATACAAGAATGGATTTGGGTGTTAGGGTTAGCTTTGAGGTTTAAATATTTCATTACATATATTTTTTGAATTTGAATTTTTTTCATTAAATTTGGGATACTGTTTTAGTTAGTATGGGATTAGGTTTACTAATTAACATATATGAATATATATATATATAAATGAATTTTGAAATAAATATATATATATATAATTTAATAATAAGATACGGTTCGGTTCGGTTAACCGGGGGAAAAATTTTCAAAAACCGTAACCGAACCGAACCGAGCAAATACTTACACTTAAGTATTTGTAACCGAACCGAATACCCCGGTTAACCGAAAATTCGATTCGGATTCGATTCGGATCAGCGGTTCAACGGTTCGATTCGAATTTTTTGCCCACCCCTACAAAGATTGAGGCCTTGTGGTTGTCCTCAATCCCTTCCTTTAGTAGCTCACACGCCAGAGTCTCGTTTCCTGCTCCGAATGCCTGCAGGGCTGGGATGAGTTTCAGGTTGTAGTTGCCAGCTTCTTCGCATTTGACCATGAGTGCTTCCTTTTGCAGTTCCATCCTCTGTTCCCACATCTTGACGATGGTGGTCTCCAGTTCACACCTTCTGTAGACAATGGGAAGATCAGCTGCATCCCTGAGCTTGGTGCACACTTCTCTGACCCTCCACACTTTCTTAATGCAATCCTCTCCGATGCGGGAGAGGATTTCTCCTAGGAGCTCCACTGGCAGATCCAGTAGTTGGGTTTCTTCCTCGTGATCTTCGTTTTGGGCTAGGGGAATGATGTCTCTGAAAAGACATGGAGAGATGATTAGGTCTGAGACCCTCAGCCTCATACCTTCAGCCACTTCAAAGTACAGTTCACTTTCTAACACCTGTCTCACTTGAGGTACACTATGAAAGTCCAAGGGGTCAGATTATCAAATCTACTCTTATTTCAGCAAAAACAAGGAAAGCAAGAGAGATATAAGGATCTTGGATCCTTAAAATTTTTCTTAGACTATAAATAGTCTAAGATGTTTTTGGGGTGGTCAAAGGACCAAAAAGAGAAAATTTCGTAGGTTATTGAGCCTACAAAGGAATTTGATTTTTATCACTTAAAAAGTGATTGAAATCATGTGAGGTAGGGAAGATAAGAGATCAATGATGAAAATCGAATGCAAGTGATAAATTACGCAATTACTAGTATGTACAATGGACCATGACCAAAAATAAGAAATAAAAATAAAAGTAGACATGCATACATACAAAAGGCGATTTTTGGATTTTTATGAAAAGGTGTTGACTTGTTTATTTAATGAAATTGGGGGTGTGAGTGGTCCCCCATTTGGATTTTGTTTTGGAAAGTGGTTTTTTAAGGAATAAAACAAAACATTCCTTACAAGTATTTCCCACTTGTTCCAAGTTGACAAAGATCAAACACTTAAACAAAGAATATTCTGAAAATTTGTCTTTTTATACATAAATGCCATGCCAAAAGTGTTGGAAAAATTTTGGCATGGTTTTGTCTGTAATACCATGTTTCCGTATGTGCAAACGTCAACCTTTGGGTTGAGTTTGCCATGTGTGGGCAACATGTACCCGACAAAAGCATTCATTACTAAAATACTCATATAACAATATACATGCAAACATCAACAGAAACGAGAACATTTGATCCATCTATACTACTGTAATGTACTGATGTTACCAACAAAACTCATGCTTTAAAAACATGAACTTTGCAGATATCATCAATATGCATTTCGAGTCATCATTAACAACTTCTACCAATCAAAACAACACAGTGGGCACAGGAAACTGTCTACTGTGTTAACCCTACTCACAGATTACTCAAACACTAACACAGAATAAACACAATATGCGCACAAACACCACAATGAAGAAACAAAACCATTAAAATTAAACAGAAACCATATTTTTAAGGGTTTTGAAACCCTTATTTTTGAAATGAAAACACCCCCACCACAGAGACGTTCAAACCCTCAAAAATGGCAGTTTGAACTTAAAGCACAAAAACAACCCTAGTTCACCCTACCCTGTTCTAGGTCATCCCCGCACAAGTGTGACTTGTTCCGACCCTATTCCGACCATTTTCAACATGAAAAACAAAACACATTCCACCCCCATCCCCGATTTCGCAAAGAAGACGAAGAGGCAAAAACTGTAAAGTGAAACCGAGCGCGAAATCGAAAAAGAACACTCACCCCCTGCTCCCACTTGGATTAGACGACGAAGACGCCATTTCCGATGAGTTTGAACGGATGAAAGATCGAAAAGTGCGACTGGTTTCGCGAGGAAGACAGTTTTTCGCGAGAGAGAAAGGATGGTTTTCGGGAGAGTGAGAAGTGAAAGTGAGGGAACTGAGAGGGAGAAAGGGTATAAAAAGGGTTCGGAAGGGGAGTTCGAATTATTGCATCGATTCGAATTATCGAATTAATTCGAATTGATGCATTCTGTGAGGGATGCGAGTTATTCAGGCCAATTCGAATTAATTCGAATTGGCTTGAAAGGCAAAATTACACACAAGTTCGAATTGTGAATCAATTCGAATTAATTCGAATTGACTCATAATTCGAACCTGGTGGTAAGGACCAACTTTGCAATGGAATGCTTTTGTGAGCTAATTCGAATTATTGGTGTAGTTCGAATTAATTCGAACTTCCCCACAATTCGAATTGCTCACTTGCATAAGAGAATGCCTTTTGTATGCCAATTCGAATTAATTCGAATTGCCCTATAATTCGAATTGCAACACTTGGCCTACTAAAATATCCGAAAATTCTGCCTTGGGTGCCAATTCGAATTTGCATGGCAATTCGAATTAATTCGAATTGCCTGCATAATTCGAATTTGACTAATCCGAATGTGAAAAATTTCCAAGGCAAAATGTCTTATGTGGTATGTTCCAAGCAATTCGAATTAATTCGAATTTTCTTGAAATGAAAAATAAACCACATTCAAGACTTAGGAAAAATTTGGATTTTCAAAAATTTATGTTCATCAAGATGAACTCAAGAGCAAACATATCTACACAGACTTAGAATTTAAAACATATTGCTTGCATAAATTAGATCGGGTTAACAATTTTTATTTTATGAATTTATTCTGGATTTTAGATTTCTCTAAATCCCAAAATTAACCCTCATTAAATATAATGTTAACCCAACCGGGAACCTGGTTTTGGAAGCTTTATCTTTCTTTTTGTTGGTTCCTCGAATTCCTGCAAAACAATTATGAACAGGTATTAGGTTTTCTCCAAATATCAACATCCTCACATTTAGAGTCTTAGTACTCTAAATGTTCAATTGATTTTTGGATACTTTGTCCCAATAAAAATAAGTGAAGAAAGTAATAAATAAGTAAGTAAATATATGTATAATATTTATTGAACATAGGCCGGTTCTGTTGTCATCTGAGCTTCTTTTTCGGGGTCGAACTGCCCAAGATACTCCTTCAGTCTGTGTCCATTCACCACCAGCTCTCCTTTGTCAGTTCGGATCCTGACAGCTCCACTTTCAAACACGTGCATCACTTCGTATGGCCCTTCCCATCTGGATTTAAGCTTTCCGGGGAATAGCTTCAACCTAGAATTAAATAACAAGACATTCTGGCCAACATAGAAGTGTTTAGATTTAATACGACGATCGTGTAACTTCTGGGTCCGCTCTTTATAAATCCTCGAGCTTTCATAAGCTTGCGCACGTATTTCCTCAATTTCATTGAGGTCCAACTTGCGGTTACTCTGGGCAACTCGTGAGTCAAAATTGAGCATTCGTACGGCCCAGTAAGCCTTATGCTCTAGTTCTACGGGCAAATGACAGGCCTTTCCGAAGATGAGTCTGTATGGAGACATCCCAATGGGAGTCTTGAATGCAGTGCGGTATGCCCATAAAGCATCATTGAGCTTACGTGACCAATCTTTGCGAGTTGTCCCCACAGTGGCCTCGAGTATGTGTTTGATTTCGCGGTTTGAGACCTCGACTTGACCACTGGTTTGGGGATGGTAAGGCGTGCCGATCTTGTGGAGAATCCCATTTTTGCTCATAAGATTTGCAAATGCTTTATTAACAAAATGGGTTCCTCCATCTGATATGATCACCCTGGGTACACCAAATCTATTGAAAATGTTATTTTTCAAAAATTTGACGACCTGGTTGCCATCATTGGTTGGCAGTGCAACAGCCTCAACCCACTTGGAAACGTAATCGACAGCTACCAAGATGTAATGGTTCCCATCAGATGTCGGAAATGGTCCCATGAAGTCAATACCCCATACATCGAAAATCTCGAGAGTGAGAATTCCTTGTTGAGGCATCTCATCCCTCTTGGAGATATTCCCTAATCTTTGGCATCTGTCGCAAGCTTTAACAAACGCTTTGCAATCCTCGTAAATGGTAGGCCAATAAAAACCGCACTCGAGTACCTTATGAGCTGTTCGAGTGGGGCCATGGTGGCCTCCATATTCCGATTCATGGCATTTCTTAGCGATTTGATAAGCCTCGTGCTCAGTTACACATCGTCTTATAATCGAATATGCACAATGCTTGAAGAGGTAAGGGTCTTCCCAGAAGTAGTTAACTACATCTCGGTTGAACCTCGCTTTGTGGCCTCTGCTTTGAAATGGTGGGGTTATTCCGCATGCTAAAAAGTTAGCAATATCGGAAAACCACGGACAAGCTTGATCATGAAGATGCAAGGCAAACAGTTGCTCGTCCGGAAAATTCTCATTTACGGCTAGCTCATTTTTATCATTTTCTAGTCGAGACAAATGGTCAGCAGCACCATTGTCTCTGCCTTTTCTATCTTTTATTATAATGTTGAATTCTTGCAGCAAAAGTACCCACCTGATTAATCGAGGTTTGGCGTCTTGTTTGCTAAACAAGTATCTCAGTGCAGAGTGATCTGTGTACACTGTGGTTTTCGTACCAATAAGATATTGTCTGAATTTATCAAACGCAAAAACCACAGCATACATCTCCTTCTCCGTGGTGGTGTAGTTAATTTGGGCCTCATTCAGGGCATGACTTGCGTAATGAATCACGCAATGCTTCCCTTCCTTATGTTGCCCAAGAACTGCACCCACGGCGAGATCACTTGCATCACACATTACCTCGAAAGGCATTGACCAATCGGGTGGTTGTACTATTGGGGCAGAAATCAACATTCCTTTGAGCGTGTCAAAGGCTTGAACACACGCTTCATTTATTACAAAAGGGTTTTCTTTACACAGCAAGTTAGTGAGCGGCTTGGCAATTTTAGAAAAGTCTTTTATGAATCTCCGGTAGAAACCGGCATGCCCTAAGAAACTCCTAACTGTTTTTATTGAATTAGGCAGTGGGAGGTTTGAGATGACTGAGACCTTAGCTCTGTCGACTTCGATGCCTGCGCGCGAGATGTGGTGACCCAACACTATTCCTTCGGTGACCATGAAATGGCACTTCTCCCAGTTCAAAACTAGGTTGGTGTCCTCACATTTTTTCAAAATTTGTGCAAGATTAGTCAAGCATTCATCAAAAGTATCTCCATACACAGAGAAGTCGTCAATGAAAGCTTCAATGCATTTTTCGATAAATTCTGAGAAAATTGACATCATGCATCGTTGAAATGTGGCAGGCGCATTACAAAGTCCAAAAGGCATGCGCCTGTATGCAAAAGTTCCGTAGGGGCACGTGAATGTGGTCTTGTTGTGATCCTCGCTAGCTATTACAATCTGATTATAGCCAGAGTACCCATCCAAAAAGCAGTAGTACTCCCTCCCAGCCAACCTCTCCAGCATCTGATCAATGAATGGCAATGGGAAATGGTCCTTCCTGGTAGCGGTATTGAGCTTCCGGTAGTCGATGCAAACTCTCCAACCGGTCACTGGACGCGTCGCCACTTCTTCTCCTTGCTCATTAGTCGTTACACAGATCCCCCCACGTTTTGGCACGACCTGCACTGGGCTAACCCATTTGCTATCAGAGATAGGATAGATGATACCAGTATCTAAGAGCTTGATAACTTCTTTCCTTACCACTTCCTGCATATGGGGGTTCAGACGCCTTTGTGGTTGCCTTGAGGGCTTATACTCCTCTTCCATTAAAATTCTGTGCATGCAAACAGAGGGGCTTATTCCTTTTATATCAGAAATGGTCCATCCGATTGCATGTACATATTTCTTTAGAATGTCTACCAGAGCTTTTTCTTGTTCTTGTGTCAGCTTGGCTGACACAATCACCGGTAATCTTTTATGTTCAGCGAGAAAGACGTACTTAAGATGATCCGGAAGTATTTTAAGTTCAAGCTCTGGTGGGCATTCAACGGAAGGCAGTAATTTGCGAGAAATGGATGGGAGAGAGAGATCAGATTTACCTTCAGGATCCTGTGTCAGTACAGGATCCACTTCCTCCTCAGCAGTGCTTTCCTCTTCCTCCGGGATGAACTCAACTCCATCGAATTCTTCAAGGTCCCCAGAGATAGGGTCCTCGAAGTGGACAGCGTTGCAGCTCCTTGGTTGCTCCGCACCTTCAGGCTTCAGTACCTGTTTTGAAACTTTGCTTGGCTCATCAGTCACAGAGTCTATGCTCTCATCCTCACTCCTACTGTCTATTACATCAAAAATGGAACAAGATCCCTCAGACGGGAACTTCTGCAGCTTTCCCATTTCGAAATCCAATTCTTCTTCTCCGACTCGGAGCTTGATTTGATTTGATCGAGCGTCTATAAGTGCACCACCGGTTGAGAGAAAGGGGCGGCCTAAGATCAGTGGCATCTCGTAGTCCTCCTCTATATCCAAAATAATGAAGTCGACGGGAAAGAGGGTCCCTCTCGTCTTGACAATTACGTCCTTCAGGATTCCGATTGGATGGGTAATTGATCGGTCTGCCAGCTGTAACTTCATTGTAACCGGTTCAATTGTTCCCAAGTGAAGACGTTTCACCATGGCAAGTGGCATGACGTTGATGCTCGATCCCAGATCGCACAATCCTTTTCCAACATTAGTTTTCCCAATGTGGATCGGCAATGTAATACATCCTGGATCTTCCTTCTTCTCTGGTAGCACTCTTTGGATAATGGCACTGCAGCTGCTGTTCAAAATCACTACTTCCTCCTGCTCAACTTTTCTCCTCCCCTTTTCAGCTCCCTTTGCAGCTTCAGCCTGCGGAATAGCTGTTTCTGATTTGTCCTCGACCAGTCCAATACCATCTCCTCCTTCGATCCTTTCACTTTCTTTTTCACCCTCCACTAGATCCTTTTCCTCCTCGGCCGTCTCTTTTCCATGTCCAACAATTCCTTTTAGAGTCTTGCCTCCCCGCAATGTGATTGCTTTACACTGCGGGTTAGCTTCAGTACTGCTTGGAAGTGTTCCTTTCCCCCTGTTCTGTAGTTCCTTGGCCAATTGGGTGACTTGCGTCTCCACATTCTTGATTGATGACTGCAGTTGTTGATTTATATCCTTCTGGTTGGCTATAAACTCAGTCATCAGGTTCTCCAAACGAGATGGTGGCCTTTGGTTATATTGCTGATTCTGATCAGGTTGGGATTGGAAATTCTGGAAATTCTGGCCTTGGTTCTGATTAGGCCTCTGTTGGATTTGAGGTTGGAAATTCTGATTCTGATTTTGAAAGTTCTGCACTCTTTGCTGGACGAATCCTTGGTTCTGAGGTCTGAAGTTTTGCTGTGGGTTTTGGAACTGGTTGGGCTGGTTTGGCTGCAACAAATGCGCGTTAAGTGCATTGTTGTTGGAATAAGAGAGGTTGGGATGGCGATTTTGGTAGTTCCCGGCATAATTACAGCTTTCGGTAGCTATCTGTTGGCATGTGTCAGTTGGGTGAGGCCCTTGACATAGTCCACAGACAACTCCCGATTGCTGTGTTTGAACTTGGTCTGATGAGGTTCCTGCCTGGGAAGCGTCCGTTCCCTTCCCCTTATCCTGACTCAGCTGTATCGCAGCTACCTGTTCTTGCAATTTTTCAAAATCTGTTTTTCCTTCACTTACAGCAAAGACTTTTCTAGGAGGATCCTCCTTCCTATCGTCTGTGTTTAGGATGGATCTGTTGACAGACATTGTCTCAATCTTTTCCCAAGCTTGATCCATAGGCAAGTGGAGTAAATGTCGTCCGCCAGCGGCGTCTAACATTGTTCTCCATGGATGGGAGAGTCCTCCGTAGAATTTCCTCAACTGCTCCCAGGGTGCGTACCCATGTTGGGGGCATCGCCTGATGAGGCCCAAGAATCTTTCCTTCGCATCATATAATGACTCGTCTGGCTTCATTTTAAAATCTCCAATCTTAGCTCGTCCTTCCTCAATCTTTGATTCTGGAAAATACTTCAGCAAAAAGCTCCTCACCAAGTCTGCCCAAGTGCTCCGCAGATTGATAGGCAATGACTTATACCAGTCCCTGGCACCACTATACAAAGAAAATGGAAACAACATTAGCCTTATAGCATCAGGAGAGACTCCTTGATTTTTGATCGTGTCGCAGAGCTCCAGGAAGGTCTGGAGATGATCATGAGGGTCCTCATGATTTGCACCGCAGAACTGATTGTTTTGCACCAAGTTAATGAGTGTCGGTTTGAGCTCGAAATTGCGTGCAGGAAAATGTGCTCTCCCAGGTCCATCCAGATAGGGCTCTGCTATTGGTTGCATGAAGTCTGCTGCTGCTTGCTGCTGTTGTTGGTTTCCTTGTTCAGCTTGGTTCTGGTATTGTTGGTGATAATTTGGAAATTGCTGGAAGTTATGTGGATCTTGTGGGTTGTTCTGAAACTGATCTGGATTGAAAGCTTGATTTTGGTATTGTTGGTTTGGTATGTTTTGGTTTTGGTGAAATTGGTTTACGGGTGGTGGTGGTTGTTGGTGGAATTGCTGGTATTGTTGCTGATTAGGATTTGGTAGATTCTCCTCTTCGTTGGCACGATTAGGATGCTCTACCACTCCTCCGTCAGCTCCATTACCAGGGTTATTTGGTGGTTGGTCTATGGGTAAGATCGGGGGAATGTTTTGGTTTTCTGCCATATCTGATAGATCGCTGCTCGATGTTTCAGGTGAAGTGCGGGTCCGACGCTCCTGCTCTTTCCGTATTCTGGCTTCTGCCCTCAGTTGGCGAGCGGTCCTTTCTATTTCTAGATCGAACGGTAGCTCCGGTAATGTACTCCTTCTCCGTTGCATAAGCAGTTGGTATCAAGCTTTTGACAGTACCTGTACAACCCCCAGGTTAGTAACGGTTCAAGAATATATACAAGAACTATCTATGAGTAAATCAGGAATGTAATTCTCCCAGTAAACGGCGCTGCATCCTCCCCGGCAACGGCGCCATGAAACTTTTGACGAGTTTGCGTGACACGAGTATTTTCCAAATTTTCTTACTGGTTTATTGCTTAAGGAGGAAACTGTGATTTCAAATGGTGCCTCGAGAGTCCCCGGCAACGGCGCCATGAAACTTTTGCTCTAGTTTCATTTTGCTACTGGGGGGTGAAGAACCGTTTAAATACAATTTCCAAGTTCGGATCTATTAAATGAAAAGAGTTATGATTTAGGAAAGGGGTTTAAGGATACATTATGATTTCCCTTTTTATTACTCATGTGGGGTTCAAACGGTGCTGCGGTCCTTCCCGCCATGAAACTTTTGACAAATATCACGGTGCAACCGGGATGGACCTTCAGTCTGTCACCCTGAAAGTCCTTGGTATCTGCGCCATGATGCTTCTCTTAATTTCATGTCAAGAAGATACCTACCATGAAATTCTTGAACATCTTCCCACTGTATGAGTATTTTCCCAAAATGTTGTTTTTATTTACTCGTGTCAAGAAACTGTGCTCCCGAAAGCGCACGGGTCAAAAATTGCAGTAATTTATAGTAAGTACCGGATCGTTCACTGGAGGATGTGCGATGGAAGCAGGGCCCACGTCGTTTACTAAGATTTTCCACTCGGTTACTCGTTTCAAGTTTTGCAAGGGTTTCTAACAACTACTTGACATAATTTAAATCAGATCATGAAAGCAGTAAAAATTATTCTTCAAAGCATGGTAAACTAGATCGAGGAAAGCAATTGAATCTATACTACGAAAGCAATTTAAAATTATGCTACACTATCTAGAAAGCAAGTTTAAAATATGACAGAAGGGACAGGGAGGAAATAATAAAGATTGGACAAGGTTCAGATGAAACACAATTAAACTTCCATTTTTAATACACAGATCTTAGTTTGGAATAATCCTCTAGTTAGCTAACTCTCATGCTCTCTATACCATGTTCCCTTTAACAGACAGGTACTTACAGTAAGAGTTTACATGCTCTTAAGATAGCAATTTCTAAGATACCATAAACTCTTAACTCCCCTTGCAATGCCTTGCAAAAGTATGTTAATCATTTACGGTGGACGAGCAACACCTGTCAAATCATTAGTTGACATGCCAAGTACTGCTATCAATCCCCCATGTCACACCCAAAGTTTCAAATCAAGCCCCAAACCATTCCATAACTCTCAAACCTTTTAACAGATGGACATCCCCTAATTCTTCCGAGTGACCTCTATAAAAGCATTTAAAGGAAAGCAGTAAAGAAAGCTGTAAAGAAAGCATTTAAATCTATCACTCGGAATCGTTAAAAACGTCTCTTTCCGTTAGTATAAAAGAGCCCCTGGTCTTGGTGACCAGATGCAGATCAAGAACCCCCGAGATATCAATAAGCCACAGGGCTTACAACATCTGGGTAGTTATGAGATACAAACTAAATGAAACAGATCCATAAATGAACCTATTCCGGATGTACTCACTCAAGACTCAATTCTAGACTTTGGCAGAAGAAGATAGTAGTCGAAGGAATACTCGACCTTACCTTATAAATTCACCAAGGCCTATATGTTGTTCCTCTAGTATTATCTATCACATCTCATCTACACCCAAGTGGATATTGACTTAATGCGATATCTAATATCAGATTTCCAACACACAGCAATTTCGATAAGCAAATGAATATTTGAAAATCATTCCCTAGACAGGTACTAAACTCTCAATTAAAACACAGATCCTTTCAGTCTAGATGAGACCTAATCGCTGACTCTGCTTCTAAGCTCTCAAAATCAACCCCCAGTGGAATATGAATTAGTCATAACTGTTGAATTTATCCCTTACTCAGATCCGGATTTTACAAAGGAATTTTTATTGGAAATTTATTATGCGGCATCTGATTTACATCAAGACTTCTGTGTCCAAGGGGAAGGATCCCCAAAATAATGATATGACCGAAACATCTACATAATAGTATCATGCATACAAGTATATGAAAAGGAAAATAAAACACCCCAAAATATATGGTGGGGTTAGACAGAATGCGGTACACAAAGGTGGATTAGCCTGAGATGAGAAGAAATCGGCTAAAAAGGGTGCCAGAGATAGTTGGGGTTTTCCGAACTGCAAACATCTGCTGTCCGGTTCCCAATTATCCCAGATGAATGATTTTAGACAGAAAGAATCCCAAACAACGGTGACCGCCGTCATTTAGTTTTCTTTTGTCTGTGAGTGGAAGAAAAACCCACACATTTCTTGCTGTAATATGTCTTAACTGATGTTGGTCGACATCGGTTAATACTATTGCAGCTTGAATTCAGGTTGAGAAATTAAGATAAGGAGAATTAAAACTGTATCCGCTTAGGAGTTGGCTGAGTGACTAATCGAAACTCTTAGTGAAGAGAACGCTCGCCGAAGCTTCCACCAACCACTAATCAGACCATGCAAAATAACAGATAATGATTGACACACAGAAGACGGGTTAGTCGATATCCCTGTGAAGGGACCTTTCACCAACATTAATCTGTGGTGTTTCTCAATATCCGTTCATACACACAATGAAAGAGAAAACAAAAAAATAAGAAAATATTTTTGGTATTGTGTGGGTGTTAAGCACACAATAAGTGGACACTAATGGGTTGAAATGTGTAATGGATAAAAGTTAGGTGAAATGGGCCTAGACCCAATACACCTATGCAACTTACACAAATCATGAAAGAAAATGTTTGTGGAATTTTCAAAATACAAGGATAGTTCAATTCGAATTATTAGGGTAATTCGAATTGAGAATGCATGAAGAATGAAGTATGATCTTACCCAATTAATCCTTGCAAAGGAATGAGATATCATCTAATTCGAATTGTTGAGCAATTCGAATTAATTCGAATTGGACAACTCGAATTGATGAAGTCCTTTCCTTGCTCAAAATTGACTAAGGCATATACCTCAAGGGGAAGGTGAATTCGAATTGTCCAGCAATTCGAATTAATTCGAATTAGGCAATTCGAATTGGTTGGGGACAGAAAATAAACTAAGGCATGAGGGGATGGCAATGGATACAATGTTGTTTTCAAGCCAATTCGAATTGTTGAGCAATTCGAATTAATTCAAATTGGACAATTCGAATTGGTTGGAAACCACATGAAGAGAATAATTTTTGGCTATGCTATTCGAATCTCTTAGGCAATTCGAGATAATTCGAATTGCCTCAATTCGAATTACATATTTTCAAACAACAACAATTTTTGTTCTCACAAGTATGGGTTAGGTGAACACTGTACTGTAATGATGGGTTTAGATTTACTAAATCCCTCATCTCACATCAATGTCATTTCACAGCCACCCTAGTGAGATTTTCAAGAAATAAACAAATACATGTCCAGTGGGTATTGGCCAGATTCAAACCCTATTTCTACAAACAAAGGATCAAAGATCAAAGAACCTAAAACATCTAGTTATCTAAGAACTGCATGAATAAACTAAGAACACTCAAGTTATCTAAGGTAGCATGAAATAAGATTAGGGCAGGAAGAATAAAACCTAAATATAAATTTTAACAGACCTTAAAAACATCTAAAACCTAAGAACACTTATTTGAAGCTCTAAGGCACTAAATCAAGCCAAAAACCCACCAAACATGCATTTATTAAGTTTGAATGTCAACTAGGACATAATAAATGTAACCTAGTTGAAACAAACAAACATACTAAGCATTTATTTCTAGAGAAAGCATTAAAGAGTGCCATAGCACATGAATAACACCATTTCTGGAAATTTTCTTGTACTGGCACTTTGAAAGCAAAATAAAGAACCCAAAACCATCATTAGGTTGAAGGTAGGGTTTATTCTAACTAGAAAGCATGTAAAAATATGGAAAATGGCTACTCTAAGGGTTACACAAACTGCTTCTACACTAAACTAAGATCAAAGCATGTAAAGGTTACACTACTTGCAAGAAAAATAAACTAAACTAAACTAAACTAAACTACCTACCTAACCCTTAAGGGGTGTGGAACCTCCTGCTGTTCTTTTTGTCCCAAGCTGCTTTTTGGCCAAAATTCTTGATCTCTTCATTCTGTTGTGGAAGGTCTGCTTTTATAGACAATCTTCAAAACCCTAGGCCCACCAGTGTTGTGTCCATGCTCCACAGCTTCATTTGGATGAATTGTTGAGTGAAGTTCGAATTATCTCAACCAATTCGAATTAATTCGAATTGTGAGATCTCTTCCTTGAGCTGGGATTTTGGCCTTCAGTTATCAATTCGAATTGTTAGGATAATTCGAATTGGTCTTTTCTCGAATTGGATGAGGGTTTCTGCTTGGCTTCCTTGCACTTGTTGGCAATTCGAATTGTTTGTGCCAATTCGAATTAATTCGAATTGGACAATTCGAATTGCACCTTCTTCTTGCCTTTGGGTTTCTTCTCTCTTCATTCCCTAATTCGAATTAATTCGAACTTGAACAATTCGAATTAGACTTCTGCATCCCTTCCAACACTTAACCAATTCTTTGCTCTCTTTAGCAATTCGAATTGTTGTGCAATTCGAATTAATTCGAATTGCTCACAATTCGAATTATGCTTCAATACTTAACCAAATTTCAGTTGTGGGATTTTCAATCTTTTTCCCATCTTTTTGGATTTTTGTGGGCTCTTTTATTCTTTTGCCCATCTTTTCATTCCTTTTTCTTTTCTTTTTCCTTTTTTCATGTTTTTGGATTCTTCTAACACAAATACAATTAAAATTGCATATTTTGTGTCTTTTCATTACCGGCTCTATGTTTTTACAAACTCGCATTAATCTGTCAAATTCAACTGCTTTCTTATTGAAATAAGATAGAATCACGATCAAAATGTCCGTCTCAGACACGGAAATGGATTGGAAATAATGGACAATTTTGGCCATTATCAGTCCTATTGGAATAAATTGAAATATGAACTTATATAATCAATTTGCAAGAATACAAAAAATTATTCTTACTAGATGGGGATAGCTAGACCAACCAGAAAGTCGACGTCCATGATGGCGTACTTGTAATCCTTACGGGGCACTACTCCCAGCCAGCCGGGTGAAAATTGGAGAATGTCGAGATACGCATCGATGTGCTAAAACAGGAATGTCAATATGTGTTTTCGAGCATGGTGTCACTTTTATGTAGCTAAATGAAAAATGTAGATTGACTTACATCGAACTCGAGGAATTTCAAGATGTCACACCAGGTCTCAAAAAAGGAGGGCCCTACTAGATGCCACCAACCGACGTTCACACTATACAAAAGGGCAGCTATTAGACACGTAATTGCGGTGAATGAATGTAAATAATTTTGTCATAAACACTTACGGGGCAGCTTCCTTGGCGTCACGGTATGCGTTAAATGCCGCCTGATCCGCATGACCGCGCCTACGCTCCAATGGTAGGTAAGGGCTTAGCAATCTATGGGATAAGCGCCCACGGCGTCCCTTACGGAACTGAACAGAGTCCACGGAACCAGGGGTGCGGATGGTCACAATGCTGTCGGGACCGAGTGGGTACAGCTGGGGTCCAGTTGTAGGCACAGGTGTGGCTGCAAAAGAGGTAAAACAAGTCAACTACTTATAAGCCACTATAACGACAACTAATTAAAAACAATTCATTTTGGTGATAAAGAATTTAGTTCACGTACCTATGTCATCAGGCTGCACATGCGTACTCGGTCCTGCCGTTCCACCCCCTCTAGGTGAATTGTGCGAAGGCATACCTGCACAGTTTTAGCGGTCGAAATGCAGGTAAGAGTAATGCGGCGGATTAGTAAACGAGGTGCAAAAGATATCATTTGCAACAACCGGACAAAATATTGCAACCCAAAATTCATACTAATACCTGGCTGTGGGGCACAGGTGGGAACTGGCTCGACACTCCGTGTCGGCGAACTGGCTGAAGGAGCGCCTGCATCGGTTCAGCGCATCAAAATGTATGTAAGCGCAGTTAGAAAAATAAAATCGTGAACGAGAAATATAGTAATAATAAAGGACCGTGCAAAAATTACAATACAGAATCAAAGACATACCTGACTGTGAAATCGGCGTGTGAGCTGGACCGCCACTGGTATGCGGCGTGTGTGGCTCAGCCTCGTGACGTGACGGTGAATCGCTCACATCCCGCGACTCAGACGACACACGCTCGACGGTAGGCTGGACCGCTGCCACCTCTGCAACTGTGCGCTGCATGTCATCATCGGTCGCTGCTCCTATGGCAGCGGGTCCAGCCGGCTGGCCCTCTGCATCCACCCTCTCATCCGAGGGCTGAAGTCCCTCGGTAGGCGCACTGACAGGCGGGTCTGTCGAAGATGGGGCAGCTGTGGTGCGAAAACGGGTGTACTTCTCCATGAATGCGGTCACCGACCGCTGTACCTCTCCGCGCATCTGGGTCACCGACCGCTGCTGCTCCTGACGGATGGACGCCACGGCCTGCTGCAAAAGGGTAAGCAACCGCCCCTCATACTCTGCCTGCCGCCGAGCCTGCTCATCCAACAAGCGCCGCTCTGTCTGAGCGACCATATCAGCGATCGCGGCCAATAAAGTCTGGTCATCCCGACCGGGAGGCTGAAGAGGTACACTCGCGGCGGGTGGTGGAGGCTCGGCATCAATACCCTCCTGTGGACGGGGTGAATGTATACCCCCCTGCGGCTCACTGCCGGCTCCCCCCTGCTGCTCGGGACCCCCGTCTGAGTCGGAGCCACTACTGTCCGACCCATCTGATGGCGATGTCTCGCGGCCCCGTCCACGTCGCCTCCGGTCACCACCCTTCTTCCGCCGAACTTTCCTGTCGCCACTGCCCCCAGCTGCTGCACGCTTGCGCTGGAGGAACGGGATCCATACCAACCCCGGCGGGATAGGGGCATCCACATCGGCCATATAAGGCTCGCGCCTCTCCACATCGGTCGCCGGCAAAATCTCAACAATGTGAATATCCTGCAGTGAATTAATAAAAAATTATAATTCGTAATCTCGCGCATGGAATTAATAAAGAATAAAAAAAATGAAGGGAAGGTAAACCCAGTTACTCATACTAACCTCGTAATCGAACGCCTGGCCCCATAACTGCTGCGACCATTTTGCGTCGAACTCCCACCTCGTCATCCGTTGTCGCTGTGCCTCCGGGTCAGATATGAACTTAACCCGCGTCCACGTATGCAGCTGTGGTATCGACTCAACCGCCCACACCTGACACGCCATAAATTTAAATACATCAATACAATAACAGTGCGATCAAGGCTACACGAAAATATACAACATTTGCAAGAGTTGTTAGCTTACCCAAAGAGCGTAGCTGCAACCGTAAAAATGCACTGAGCCACGGTGCCCGAGCCTCGTCCTCGGGTACTGTCTGATGCCCGCGCGCATAACCTGCCATGACAGGAGTCCCCACGGAAAGGTCTCCCACGCCTCCGTGTCCTCCACGAGTCGCCACATCCATGGATCAGGACGGCGCGCCTGTGGATCGTGCCCTAGTATCATGTGGAAGGCCGCCATCACCCTCGCGACCTTCAGGGCATCGCCGGGCCTATCCCTGAACGCCCCCCCAGTGGCAAACTGATCCCGGCACCAATTTGTCGTATGCTCCCTAAAAATCCGAGCGTACCTAACCCCAGCACTATCGGGCGGTAAAGGGTCCCGACTAAAAAGCTGAAAATCTGTAGTCGCAGTGAATCGGAGCCCTGTCATCATCGCGTGCTGCTCTCTCCCGTACCGTAGGAATCGGCCGCCCACCCTAAACCAAACCTCATCGTCGCTCCCCATATGCCAATCCACCACCTTCGTCTCCTTCGGGATAGGGTGAAATACTACCTCCCGAGCCAAAAGCTCGTTCAGGGCAAGCCCTGAAATGGTGCCACGATGCCACCTCGGTCGGAACAAATGGCCGAAGCATGATCGGCGGAGCTCCTCCAAACCGTCAGGATCGGCCTCTCTAAGTACGCTCTCAATCTCCGGCACAAGCGTCCTCTGACGCGTGTAGGTGCCCAAGTGAGGGGAAGACCCCTGGCAACCCTGTCTCACGTACCACCAATCTCCCTGTAATTTATAAAAAGGATTGATCCTCCCGTTAAACACTCAATTCACCAATCAACCATTTTATTATTATTATTATAGTACTGTTAATTTATCAAACATTTTATTAATTTAATCAAACATTTTCAAATATACTTAAATAATTAAATATTTTATTTTAATAATATTATAATATTAATATAAATTTAAAGTACACTTACTTTTAATCTATACTATAATAAATCCTGGAAGCATATTTTATTGTGCTGACTATATTACCCTTTTAATTTATAATTAACTTTTATTTTAATTTTTTTCAAAAAAAATACATGATATACATAAAATAAAAAAAAGTATTTCATCAGTAAGAAAAATTCAATATACTATTCTATATACATAAAAGTTAATATCATGATAATTTATTTTTTACATATATTTTTATTAGTCATTAATCTACGTATATAATATTAATACTACCTCTGTTCCCTTTATATAAATATAATATATATAGTCGACATATTTTTGTGGTGATTAAAGTGAGTTAGAAAGACGAAAGTTTTAATATAATTAATATATTTAATTATACATATAATATTTATAATAGTAGGGGTGATAATTAATATGGATTAAATTTTCTATTTATATTTTAATAAAAATAAGAAATTGAATTATACTTTGGTATATATATTATGAAAAAAAATTAAAAAAAATTATTTCGTATATCATTTTGAAAAAAAAATAATATTTTCATAAATATATTAAAATAATAACATCTATCATTTTAAATTAATCGAGTTAATATTAGTTTGTATTAAAAAATTAATACCCGTGCGCGGAGCGCGGGTGAAAAATCTAGTTTTATTATAAAATTCGTTACATAATGACTATTTACAATTAAGTAGATCAATTAATCAAACGAACCGTTGATTTGCGACCATATCAAGGATCGCGGCCAATTAATTCAGTTCTAAACTATCAATGATCAATTAATCAAAATATCATCTTCAACATAAAAAACTAATCCAACATTATCAACCCTATCAATGTACTAACAAAAAATACCACAAAATCATCATCAAACACCCTAAACCCTAAACCCTAAACTAACAATGATCAATTAATCAAAATCTCGTGAACATAAATGAAAAGCTAATCCAACAATATCAACACAATCAAACATAAAAATAATAATTCACCCAAAATTCACACAATTAAATAATTAAAAAATGGTATAACAAAAAATTAAAAAATTAAAAAATACTAATAAGCCTAACCCGTTGGGGATCACTGCCGGAGGGTGGCAGAAGCACCGCCGCTTCCCTGCCCGGCGGCGCGGCGGCCGAAGATGCCCCGGTCCCGCCCACGTTGCCGCCGCTCGTGCCGGCGCCGCCTCCCTCTCCGCCCGCCTGGCTCCCACCCGCATCATTGCCCGCCTCCGTCTCTCCCAATGCCCACGAGAGATCCGCCGGAATGCTGTCGTCCATTTCGCAAGAGAAATCGCCGGAGTAATCGTCGGAGTAACCGCCGAAGGGGAAAATGGGGAAGAAAAGAGAAGAAAAGAGAAAGTGGGAAAGTGGGGGAAGAAGGTGGGTTCGCGAACTTATGCGCCGCGACCCGGGTATACGAACCGGTGGGCCGTGTACGGCCCAGGCGGTTCGTATACGAACCCGTGGTTCGTGCACGAACTGCCTGGGCCGTACACGGCCCACCCTTAATTTTCGCGCCCCGCCCCCAATTTTTTTGAAAAAATGGTATTTTCGCGAAAACCCTTATCCTTAAACCCTAAACCCTAAACCCTAAAAATTGGACCCTAAACCCTAAACCCTTAACCCTATAGTTTTGCACCCGCCTCAAATTTTTCATATTATTAATTATTAAATAGTTCTGAAAATGAAAATAATATTATATATTAATTATTAATTCTAATTATTTTACTAATTATAAAAATGTTGGGTAATTTTTTATCAGTTTTTTTATTAATAATGGTAAATTATGAGTATTAATTTACCATTATCAATAATGGTAATAAGTTACCATTTTTTTTTTTTTTGAGGCAAAATGGTGTTCTATTGCAACGAAGGAACGAAACAATGTGACTGGTTCATAAATACACAAGAACAACAGCACACGCTGTCCGCGGGTGAAACAAAACCGCGAAAACAAGAATAATAGACCTGCACACATTGAACCCACAAAAAGGTATTGGACCAACACCGCAAGGAGATCAGCAAAGACACATTAGCACCGACACGCACAGCAATATCCGCATGAAAATTCAGAATTTGAAAGCAGCAGCCACCGAGGGACACAGCTCTTAATACCGAAGGAAGCCAATGCGCAGACCCAGTACCATCCCGAAAAGAAACGCCTTGCTGAGGAGTCAACAATCCTTTCTCAAAAAGGGGCCGATCCAAAATGTGGTAAGTAGCTTTCCACGGACGAGTTCCAATGACAGCCACGCAAATACTTACTTCATGTACCCGTCACCCCAGAATAAACTCAACTCCAATGCCTCGAAGCAGCATGACAGACAAGGTGGTCAGGCAACAGGACCCGACTCGACACATAGGGAGGGGAAAAGCCTAGGAGGGGAATAGACTCAATCCGGAATGAACAAGGGAAGACCAAATGAATCTGAGACAAGCAGGGAACAAACAGACACCAAGAAGAGACCAATCTAAAAAGGAAGCCTATCTCAATCAAGACACAGGAACCTCAAAACAATGGAACAAAAACGCCAAATGACATCCTACCACCACAGAAGCCAAGCACAACCATAACTACCCACCTCCTGAATCATACCAGAAATCCTAAAACAACACCTTTACTTCGCACTAAGCTTGCTTGCCATCTAGAACAGAAAATCCAAATTCCATAAAAACCTTATAACCAACTCTCATACATATCATTAATTTGTTCTTTCATATTTTTTACTGCTCTTTCCTTTTTTTTTTTTTTTTTTTTTTTTTAACAAATCAATATATGACAACCTTTCCTTTTTTTTTTTTTTTTTTTTTTACACTAATACCACAAATGCAATTCACCCCCCTAAATCCAAATACCCGTTGCTGCTATCACATACTATTCTAGGGGGGGCAGCCAATACCAACAACGGCACAAGAAGAAATATTAGCCACTCCTTAACCTCAGACACCAAACAACAGAAACAAACATGCCAAGCCACTCCGCCCCCAAACCTGAACAAAACATACGTCCACACAAGAACTAGAAAGCCTACACCCCAACCCCGGAGATACCGCAACATCATGCTAAACAGACATGACCACTATCTCATTGGAGGGGAATTAGGAAGGGTAATAGGAGAGGAGAGAGGATTATACCCGGGAGTGGGAATGGGAAGAGAATCACTAGGGGAGGACTTGCTGCCATGAACCTTATCGATGCATTGGAGTGAGCTTAACCAGCTCGACGTGGATGATGAAGCAAGATTTGATTATGAAAATGAACCCCCCTTATGCACCCAGCAATAAAGGCCGAGACTCAACTCTCACCTGGAGGACAGGTCATTGGCTAGAAGTTCTGAAAGTGAAATCCTCGGTCCACCCTTGACTTGTAGAACTATACTCATTGAGAGGGCATATATCATCGATGACCTCGACATTGATACACGCAGGATCCTTGAAAGAGCTTGATAGCTTTGGCTCATAGGTGGGAGAAGCAGCAACTGGACCTACTGGACGAACCGCGGCATGTACCTGCATAAGAAACAAGAAAGGAAGCCCCTGGCCCCGGCCAAACTGGCCAAAGTTAGAGAATCCTCAAAACAGCCACCAACAGTTGCCTGCATCTTGCTAACAACACTCCGCCTTCACAGCCAACCTTCTATCTTACTTTCACCAGCCGCCCCTCGCTTAGCCCATAAATCCGCAAGCACATTTCTTTCTCGCAGAATATGTCTCACCTTGACCAAACCCCCACAGTTGAAAACTGTCGCCACTGGTGCCAAATAACAAGAGAATCTTCGAGGCGCCTTCGCCAGGTCTTTTAGCCATCGGACTACATTTTGCGAATCGCACTCAAATACGATTTTGGGCAATGGAAATCCCTGGTCCCGAATTAACGCCATACATACCCTGTAAACCGCAACCATTTCCGCCTCATTTGAATCCTTATGGCCAATATGGTCCGCCAAAATGAAAAGTACATTGCCTCTGTCATCCCTTATTACACCCCCGACTCCTGCCTCGCCCGGATTCCCAAACGACGAGCCGTCCGTATTAACCTTCCACCATCCCGACTCAGGTCTCTCCCAAACCAAGCCACGCCGCCCTAGCCCTGATTTCTTAGCCGATTTTGTGACCAAAGTTCCTGGGCAACTCGAATTCAGGCTATATGAAAACATATCAGCACCTACTACATTGGCACACCACCACTGTCCCACTTGCCACTTTGACAATTCCACAGCCCTGGACAGATCAAAAATTGCCCCCATGAAAACACTCTCATTCCGCAGTGTCCAAACAGTCCACACGATCGCCACACCCGTAAGCATCCACGCTATTCTGTGACTTGGCCTTACCACCGGGAAGAACCACCAGGCCATCAGATCAATCGCCCTCCCAGGACCCACCCATACAACACCAAACCACTTCACAACTTCATACCACAATTTACTAACCACTCGGCATTTGCAGAATAAATGATCTACGGTTTCCAGTTCATCCCCACACACAGCACACTGCGCATTTACCAATTGTATACAGTTTCTCCTAGCCAACTGCTCGCGGACTGGGATGGCGTTGTGGACCACTTTCCAGACCAAGATCTTTGTCTTCATGGGGCACTTCAATTTCCACAACCGAGGCCAGAACCAATTCATTGGATTTTCTAGTACCTCTTGGTCCCTCGGCCTACCCGACCGGGTAGTGAATAGTCCATTACATTCAGCTGGCCATCGAATTTGGTCCACCAAAAACCTATTCAGGACCTGGGAATTAAGAACCTGTACAAATTCATCCCAACAGCGAGTCTCCCATCCAAACAACCTTCTTCTCAAACTAATATCCCAAACCCATTCCACGCCACACCACTTTCCGAATTCTGCCACCTTTCCCTCCTTATTCGTCGATAAGGCATAGATTCTTGGAAATAGACTTTTCAGAGGAAACCCCTCGTCGTTATCCCCATAAATCCAAGTGTCATGCCAAAATCTCACTTTATGCCCATTACCAATTTGGATAGCAAAATCAACCCTATGTCCACCGCTCTTCATTTCCTCCCATGTACTACACACCTTGCCCCACAATGATCTCCCGCACCTTGCCACTGGTATAATAGCAGACTCCCCTCCATAGTATTTTGCATTAATAACATCTCTCCACAGAGCATCTTCCGTCCCGAATCTCCATCTCCACTTTAGCAACAACGCCTTGTTTAAATGTTCGGTTTGCCAAATACTTAGACCACCCTCCTCCTTGGATTTGCAAATTAATCCCCAGTTAACCGTATGAAGCTTTCTCCTCCCCTCCCAATCGTTCCAAAAGAATCTCCTTTTGAGTAGTTCCAATCGATCCGCTACTGCTTTCGGTACCTTGAATAATGATAAGAAGTAGATCGGAAGGCTATTCATAACGGATTTAATGAGGCAAGCTCTCCCTGCTTGTGACAACAACCTCCCTTTCCATCCCGCCAACCTTTTCTCCACCTTATCAAGAACCGGCTGCCATAACGAAACTCCGTTAATCCTCCCCCCGATCGGCAACCCCAGATATACCATCGGCCAGATTCCAACATCACACCCTAGGACCCCAGCCGCCTCTACCTCCAAATCCCTGGAACAGTTGATTCCGAAAATATGACTCTTTCCAAAATTAATCTTTAGGCCAGTAGCAAGGTAGAGACATCTGAACATTCTTTTGATAGTCATAACCTGTAACAAATCCGCCTCACAAAACAGGATCGTATCATCCGCGTATTGTAGGTGTGAGATGACCGGACCGTTAACCCCGACCTTCAAGCCCCTGATCAACCCCATTTCGCCAGCCCTGTTCATCAATTTATTTAGGACTTCGACCAGCAGAACAAACAGATAGGGGGACAATGAATCCCCCTGTCGGATGCCCTTGTGCATTTTAAAAAAGCCGGACGGAGAACCATTAATTAACACCGCTGCGCTAGCCGACTCGATGCACGCTCTAACCCACCCAATCCATTTTTCCTCAAAGTTCATAGCCTTCAACACCCCGAGTAACGCCACCCACGACACATTATCATACGCCTTGGCAAAATCCACCTTGATGACAAAACCTTGCTGCCCGGAATTTTGTGTGGAGTGAACCACTTCAGCCGCCACTAACACCCCGTCCAATATTTGGCGGCCCCTAACAAATGCCATTTGTGTGTTCCCCACCACTGTCTCCATTACTTCTTTTAGTCGATTTGCAAGGACTTTTGTGATAATCTTATAAACGCACCCCACCAGCGATATTGGTCTAAAGCTGCCAAGATCCTCCGGATTTGCGACTTTCGGTATAAGAGTAATAAAGGAGTTACCAGATCCCCTAGGGAGAGAACCATCCTGCTCAAAATTCCTAAAAACCTCAAAAAGATCCCCTTTGACGAACTCCCAGTATTTCTTGAAGAATGCAATATTAAATCCATCCGGCCCCGAAGCTTTATTCCCGTCGCAGCTCCATATAGCATCTCGGATTTCTTCCTCCGAAAAGCTAATAATCAACCTGTCTCGGTCCTCAACAGCCAGCTTTGACAAACCAATGTTTTCGACATGGAACAGCTCGTCGCCCTGCTTTTCATACATGTTCTGAAAAAACTTAGCGACCTCAATCTTCACAGTCCCTGGATCGTCCACCAACTCACCATTAATTCTTATCGCCCCTATAAAATTCCTACGCCTATTCACGGCTGCCACGGTGTGGAAGAACTTTGTGTTTAGATCTCCTTCTTTAATCCATCTAACTCGCGATTTTTGGAACCATCGCCGCTCTTCCGAAAGCAATAAGCCTTTCAATTCCCTCGTCTTTATACACCAATTCTCCCTGACCGATACGTCCTCCCCTCTGCCATCCGCCAGTTGCCCCTCTACTTCCTCCACCTCGTTACTGAGCTTCTGGATCCTCCCCTCTAACTCGCTACCCCCATAACCATCCCACTTTTTGATCCGATTTTTCAACATATTCAAACGACCGAGCAGCCTGCATCCTCTACCCTGCCAATTGGTAGACCAGGTCTCCCTAACCATATCCAACAACTCCTTAGACTCCGACCAGTAATTATAAAATCTAAACGGTTTAGGACCCCACGACTTCTCCCCCACCTCTAAGCTAACCGGATAATGGTCGGATAAAACAGAATCACATCTCCGTTGCACCAGAGGCCCCTCCAACCCCAACCAACCAGACGAAAGCAGGAATCTATCGAGCCTGCTCCAAGCTCTCCCTCCCCTACCCAACCAGGTGTAGACACCCCCCACCATCGGTAGATCAATCAAGCCCAGTTGATCCTTGAAACTCCTAAAATCCCTCACAGACCTAGGATCCTCACTCAAACCCATTCTCTCATCGACCTCACCCACCGCATTGAAATCTCCAGTAATGCACCATAATTCCCCATTATCCGAATCAAATTTGTGTATTAGCACATTCCAAAAACCTGCCCTCTCATCTCTATCATTGGGAGCATGCACGCACACAATGTTCACCCACCCTCCAATACCATGAAACCTACCCCTTACCCAAATGAAGTGGTGCTCTTTCTCGACCACATCGAAATTCCCGCACCCCAAATCCCATATTACCATCAGTCCCCCCGAGTGACCCCGAGCCGGCTGGACGCTAAAGGCACAACCTTTCGATCCCCAAAGTCTGTATACCAAATTGTCCCTGATTTCCTCCATTTTTGTTTCTTGCAAGCACAAGACGGATGGCTTATACTTCTTACAGAATCTGACCATAGCTCTCCTCCGAACACCCCCATTAAGACCTCTTAGATTACTAGTAATCAACCGCATAATAACAGTGGTGACACAACCAATCTATCCCACTCCATTTACTGCTCCGAGAGGATCATCTCCCACAATCTTGCCGCCACCCCCTCCCGGACCCCAATCAACCCCAGACCTAGTTTTTCAGCAAGATGAAGTGTTTCCTCCACTTCCGTAAAATCAATGAGCTTAACCCTACCCTGAGATCTGAAAGTAGCGAATTGTAGTGGTGCAAATCCGGCTCCCGCACAGATACCCTCTCTAACCTTCCTTCCTATGCCACCCCGAGCAATGTTTCCACAAGGACGACTCGCACCCCCATTCCTGCCCTTCTTCTTACATAGCCGGGCTGGTCTGCGCCTCCCCTCCAACACCTTACCCATCGCAATTTCTACCTCCTTCAGCACCTTCGGAATCTCCAACTCAGCCTCGGCCCCTACCCCATCATAAGGCTCCAATTCGACCTCTGTATCAGGAGCGGCATTAATCGCTCCTACATCTACCAAAGCCCTCTCTCCATCGGCTTCTCCAGATTCTGAATCGCAGGAATTCGATCTCACCCCACTCATATCAGCTTGACAGAGAAAACGACTTCCTGAACCTTCTACCCCATCCGCTCTATCAATGTAATTACCACCGATATTGGACTGGACTTGAGCCACCTCCACACTAATTTCTGTTGCCACATTTGGGCTACATGCCAAATTAGGTGGCTCAATCAACTTTTCCGGCCCAGCTACATTCGGCCCCCCTACCATGGGCCCAATTACGCAACAGCCCGCACTCATCTCCTGGCCCAGGCCAGCGATAACAGCCTCCCTACAGCTCTCTTGGGAAACATGCCTGCACGCTTTGTTCTCCATGCCATTATTACAAGCCGCCTGAATCATGAAATTCGATTTTTCATGCAAGCCCTTCGGAGGACTTTGCACTTCCCAAGACTTATTGATCCCGGAGTTACACCCTTCCCCACAGTCCGGCAACTCCACCACCCCCACCGTCGTCGGATCCTCTCGTCGGCCTCCACCCTCTGCATCGTTTCCAAAGTCAACTGCCTCCACCACCGCCTCACCAAAGTTGGCCACCAGCCTCACCTTCATGACCTCCTCCTTCACCTGAACCACCACATTCAACGGAATTTGGTCCGACAGATTCATAGATACCAGCAACTTAGCCCTATCCACCCTCTTAAGCTCCCTTGTCTCCCTATCAACCGATATCACCTTTCCCCACCCTTTTGTGAGACCTTGAAAGTTGTCCATGCACCATACCTCTGCCGGAAGACCATAGACGTAAACCCAGACCAACATCTTCCTAGAGATAGCTCCATTATGCCACCGTCGTTTCCAGTCCATAAATAGGTGATCACTACGATCCTTCAAGAAGCGATCCCTGCTCTCCATGCATCTAAACTCAACAAAAACCAGCAAACCCCCTCCGTAAATAATATCTGTGCACCCCTCATGCTCTCTATAAATCCATTCTTGATACTCCGACAGACTTCCTAGCTCCAACATATGAACCACCGCAACTTTCTCAAGGCGTTCCAGGTTGCTTGGTTCCACGCGCATTTTTACCCTTCTCCTTTGGAGCCCCGACGCCCTCTCTGAGTTCCGACTGCTACCACCTTTAACCACCTCCGCATACGACCTCTCATCTCTCGAAGCACCATTGGACTTCATAAGGCCCTGAGCACTCCTCCATATTCCAGGGGGGGCCCTAACGCTCGCCATCCTACTTCTTCCAAGATTACTAACCTCTTTTAACCGATCATTCCCTCTACTCGGTCTGGCCCAATTTGCTATCAATCTCCTACCCATGAATGCCATATTGTTCAGTCCTTGAATGGCTTTTTCTGCCTCGCCCTTACTCTGAAAACGGAAAAAACCAAACTTGAATCCATCACTAGGCCATCTCCGATTGGGAATGTACCAGACCCTCACTTTCGCCAACTTGCCCACTTCTTTGTATAAAAGGCCGTTCTCTACATCTGCCGGCACGTTCCCGACGAAAATGCCGAATAGCTTCTCACGGAACTGGAGTCCGCCAATCTTCCACTGACTTTCATTGCCACGCACCTTTTGCCCCACCACCGCCTGTGTTCCCTCCGCCGACCTCTGAGACTCACTCGCCGCCATCCACCTAAACCGCCTTTTTTTTTTCTTCAATCATTCATTTCTCGATATTTTTTCTGTCCTTTCGCATCTATCGTCCCTGTGTCGTCACAATTATCATCGGTAATAAGTTACCATTACTGATAATAATGGTTAATTTTTTTTAATAATTATTGATAATTAATGATAATATTGATAATAATATTATCAATAATTTATTGTGACTGATTTCGTATTATTACTATTCATATTATTAGCATTAATATTAATTAAATTTTTTAGATCGCCATTATTAATAATATTTTGTAATGTTTACCTGTAGGTATTGTCCAAATACAACAATTGGACATGAGCGGCATTCGAAAAGACAACATTGGCCTGGGCGGCATTGGTAATGGCTACACTTCGACTCACACGCGTCACACTTGGTCTGGGCGGCATTGGTAATGTCCGTTCAGAAAATTATTGTAGTGGTAGATTTGGCAACGCGTGTACCGGGAACCGTAGAAACACATGAAACCGTTGGGAATAGGGAGATGGAGGAAAGAGAGCAGTCGGCTGAGAGAGGTTGAGCATAGGGAGAAGAAACATTACGGCCCGACATAATAAAGGGGCATCGGGAGAAGAAACACTACGAGTCGACATTCCAAATATTACTCCTTTCGTGTAGGGAGGTTGAGAGAGGTTGAACATAGGGAGAAGAAATGCAATGGGTACAACAGTAATTACTATTCTTATAGTAAATTATTATTATTATTATCGTTATTGTCTTATATATTCGTTCACAGTTTTTACTATTATTAGTAAGCCTATTAGCTTAGATATTATGTATGTTCGACTACAGGTTACTGTTGCAAGTTCGTACATCCATTTCAGTTGGTATGGGAGATATTGGAAAATACAATCGGAGTGACATGAAGGAAAAATTAAAGTCGGCATTATCCCCGTGGAAGGTCCAGAATGACCACACTCGGAGGGGCAAGCATTAGCGTGGTGTCCATCTAGAACTAAGTATGTCCTTTGGATAAAGAAAATTAGTGCGCGTCTTCTTAACTGTTATTATTATTATTATTATTTGGCCGCGTACAAATATCATATTGTGCACAATGTTTGCTATGATAACTGTAGGTCATTTCGGAGATTGGGTAAATTTTGCCACATGGGACATCGACATTTCGCAGTTCCACTTCAGGGGAATGGGAGGTATAGGTAAGAGTGCCACGTTCGGAATCACAAGCGTCGCAGCAGGGTGAATGCTGCGGTCGTCACAGTCCGAATATTACTCCTTTCGGAATGTTGAGAATGACCTATGAATACAAAGAGCTGCCGAAGATAGTGGATGGGGAGGCGGCAAGTTGAAAATTGGGCATACACGACATTCCAAAGGAAATTGGGCGGTTCAGTGGCCAATGCGAGATGCCATGGGAAAAGGCTAGCAGCGGATTGATCACAATATAAACTCAGGCGGCCAGAGTGGTATTAGTCCTATTAATTTCATTATTACTATTCATATTATTAGCATTAACTTTACAAAAATGTATTGATCACCGTTATTAATATTATTTTGTACTCCCTCCGTCCCACCAATCTTGTCCTGTTTGACTTTTTTACACTGTTCATTGTTTAACTTTGACTCAATAATATTACAAGTATATAGTTGAAAAAATATAATCGATTTGGGTCTTGTTAGAATCGTATCATCATGTAGTTTTACAATATGTATTTTACATAATTTTTCATTATACATATTTTAAGATATTAACGGTTGAAAACGTGCATTGGATTGTGTGCAAAAATCACACAAGACAAGTTAAGTGGGACGGAGGGAGTAATGTTTACTTGTAGGTATTGCCCAAATACAACATTTGGACATGGTCGCCACGTTTGCAACAACAACATTGGCCTGGGCGGCATTGGTAATGACGACGGTTCGATCCACCTCCCATTGCTTAGGGGTCAAAATGGAAGCGGGTGCACTAGGACCGTAGAACATTCAGAGGGGCAAGCCTTGGTGGGTGGTATTACCCCTCAATTTAACCGTTGGGGATAGGGAGATGGAGGACAAAAGGGCACCTGAATCTTGGGCAACTCTATTTAAAGACCCTATGTCCATGCATCTGCTATGCAATTCCAAATCTCTTTCAATTTGAGAAGACTCCTCCAATTCAGGGTTTTGGTGTTCAACTTCAGTGGCTGGAGATACAACATTTGGACGTATTTGGAATGGGCGGCATTGGTAATGACCCTAATTGGAAGCACAATCACTACATCAGGATGAATGTAGTGATCGTGACATTCCAAATATTACTCCTTTCGTGTAGCATGAGTATAGCATGTCCCACAACGGTCGTGTTGCGACAGGTTAAACACTGGGCATGCATCAAGCTCAAATCTTACATCACGGAGCTTGAAGAATCGGCTTTCCGAGAGGATAAAATTCTGCAGTCCCCATCATAGCCACCAGCACCGTAGATAGCACCATTTATTTCGGTTGCATATGGTGCAGAAGGCTGCAGAGAGTAATCAACGAAGGGAGTTAAATTGAGCTACTATGATGAATTCCCAACAATGATTCACTAGAGGTAATTTTACAGTTTTTCACATAACAAATCTAATGGTTTATTATTATTATTATTATTATTATTATTATTATTATTATTATTATTATTCAATCTAATGATTTATATATTCTGGATGCTTAACTGCAGGTTAGTGTTGTAAGTCGGCAGTTCCATTTCAGGGGAATGGGAGGTATAGGTAAGAGTGCCACATTCGGAATCACAAGCGCCACATCAGGGTGAATGTTGCTGTTGTGGAACACTGGGCATGCATCAACGGTAAGCACGATCACAACATCAACGTTAATGTTGTGGTCGTGACATTAAAAAAATTACTCCTTTCGGGAACATTGAGTATGGCCTATCAATTTTGTCCGAATTAGGAATTGGAAGGTATTGGAAAATACAACATTTGGCATGGGCGGCATTGGTAAGGACCGTCATTGGAAGCACAATAACTGCATCATGAAGAATGTGATGACTATGACATTCCAAATATTACTCCTCTCGGGACATTCAGTATGGCCTTGCAGATTCAAAGAGCTGGAGGGGATGGTGGATGGGGTGGCGGCAAGTTGAAATTTGGGCATACACGACGCCTTTCAGTAGACAATTATTAATGATAATATAATCCTTTCATAATTACAATTATTTTATGTTTGTTACAATATTATTAGAGAAAATTATTAATCAAAAATATTTATTATTATAACAAAAGAGAAAGTAATAAATATAGTCAAAATAATTTTTTCTATTATTAAATTAATAATAATAATGTATAATTTTAATATTTATATTAATAATTATATTTTTAGTATTAAAACTAAAAATACATTATAATAATTATTCTACAAACAATAGTAAAATAATATTAATAATAATGATAATAATTATTCCATTCCCGTGCACCAGCGCCGACGGGTCTAACACGGACACGGTAAACCACATACCCCTCTTTTGCCCTGTAGCCGAGACGTCTTGCCTTATCGGGGCGAGTAGGGTGGGTGCCGCGGACGCCGGTGGGAAACTGACAATAGTCCCAACAACTAACCCTAAGTCCCCCAAGTTTCCTGCCAGCACGTTCCTCCACCACGGACCTCTTGCCGCGCATGAATTTCAGCTGAGTAACACCCTGGTTGGTGGGCTTACCATGTACAATCTCTTTTGGAACTGGCCTCTTCCTTCCACCCCGTCTAACACGGACACGGTAAACCACATACCCCTGTTTTGCCTTGTAGCCGAGACGTCTTGCCTTATCGGTGCGAGTAGGGTGGGTGACGCGGAAGCCGGCGGGAAGCTGACGATACTCCCAACAACGAACCCTAACGCCCCCACGTTTCCTGCCACCACGTTCCTCCACCACGGACCTCTTGCCGCGCAGGAATTCCAGCTGAGTAACACCCTGGTTGGTGGGCTTACCATGTACAATCCCCTTTGGAACTGGCCTCTTCCTTCCACCACGTCTAACACGGACACGGTAAACCACATACCCCTGTTTTGCCTTGTAGCCGAGGCGTCTTGCCTTATCGGTGCGAGTAGGGTGGGTGACGCGGACGCCGGCGGGAAGCTGACGATACTCCCAACAACAAACCCTAATGCCCCCACGTTTCCTGCCACCACGTTCCTCCACCACGGAACTCTTGCTGTGAAGGAATTCCAGCTGAGTAACACCCTGGTTGGTGGGCTTACCATGTACAATCCCCTTTCGAACTGGCCTCTTCCTTCCACCACGTCTAACACGGACACGGTAAACCACATATCCGTGTTTTGCCTTGTAGCCGAGGCGTCCTGCCTTATCGGTTCGAGTAGGGTGGGTGACGCGGACGCCGGCGGGAAGCTGACGATACTCCGAACAACGAACCCTAATGCCCCCACGTTTCCTGCCACCACGTTCCTCCACCACGGACCTCTTGCTGCGCAGGAATTCCAGCTGAGTAACACCCTGGTTGGTGGGCCTACCATGTACAATCCCCTTTTGAACTGGCCTCTTCCTTCCACCACGTCTAACACGGACACGGTAAACCACATACCCCTGTTTTGCCTTGTAGCCGAGGCGTCTTGCCTTATCGGTGCGAGTAGGGTGGGTGACGCGGACGCCGGCGGGAACCTGATGCTACTCCCAACAACAAACCCTAATGCCCCCACGTTTCCTGCCACCACGTTCCTCCACCACGGAACTCTTGCTGCGAAGGAATTCCAGCTGAGTAACACCCTGGTTGGTGGGCTTACCATGTACAATCCCCTTTCGAACTGGCCTCTTCCTTCCACCACGTCTAACACGGACATGGTAAACCACATACCCGTGTTTTGCCATGTCGCCGAGGCGTCCTGCCTTATCGGTGCGAGTAGGTTGGCTGACGCGGACGCCGGCGAGAAGCTGACGATACTCCCAACAACGAACCCTAAGTATGAAGCGCATGACATCGGATTGCTTCTTCTTCCAGAGCTCGGAGACGTAAGAGTTGGCACCCATGGTGATGGTGTTCGACTCGTCGTCGCGGGTGCACTGCAATGGAATAATTATTATCATTATTATTAATATTTTATTACTAAAAAGGAATGGAGAAAGTATAAAATAATTTTAACATTTATTATAGTTATAAAATAATTATATTACGAAATAATAATAATGATAATTAATTATTATAATATTATTAATATTCATAATAAAATAATTATATTAATAATTAATATTTTTGCTATTATTAAATTAATAATAATAATTGATAATTTTAATATTTATATTAATAATTATATTTTTAGGAGTATTAAAACTATAAATACATTATAATAATTATTCTTCAATCAATAGTAAAAGAATATTAATAATAATGATAATAATAATAATAATATTAATAATAACAATGTAATATTAATAATACGTAAAACTTATTATTATTATTTTGTTATAATAGATTTTATAATATTTGTAGACGGAAAAGTGAAATAATTATATTTCCATAATACTTCTATTAATTATAATACAATAAATATTGTAATTTTAAGAATATTAATTAAAATAATAATAATAATAATAAATATGATTGGATTAAATTGATTTTATAATAAAAATTAATAAGTAATAATAACTGCATCATGGTGCGTGGTCTGTGGGTCGTCGTGGTCACCTGACTAAAGACGAACCCACATTGCCACGTCGCGCCATGGGTCGTCGTCAACTGAACCGGTTCGTCTCCGGTCCACGCCTTGAACCACGAACCAGGCTTCCTTAATTACGTTTACTAATTAATCCCATGGTTCGTGGTTATTCTTCCGGTTCGTATACGAACCACACCACGAACCAGGGGTTTTAATGCCTTTTCGGGTACAAAAGTTGAGGAATTTTGGCGGCTGGCATAAAAGATTATTGTCAGTACCTGCCATGGCACTGCGTGTGCGGACTCATAGGATATGCATGGGGCTTATCGACTACCTTAATTTGGCAGGCTGCTTAAAGTAGAGCATCAAGCAACGGCGGTACATTGGAAACCTAAATTGCTTCAGATGCCAGCTACTAGAAATTCAGTGCGTAATTTCAACATATAGAAATATTACTCCCTCCCTCCCACTTGTTATGTCACATTTTGACTTTTGATATTGTTCATTAATCAACTTTAACCTAATATTATCACAATTACATAAACAAAAAATATAATCAAGTTCGGTCATATTGGATTCGTCTTATCGTGTAGTTTTAGTATATATATATATTTTTTATAAATTTTATTTATATACATTTTAAGATATTAACTGCTAAACAAATATGCATTTTAATATAGTTTTTATAATTTTGTGATATTTCAAATGAAACAGAATGAGTAATAATTATCCACAGCATATAAGTATAATTGCATGTCTTTGTTGGTGATAGTAATCAACAAAATTATTTTATATTCCCTCCCCTTTATTCTTATTTGTAATTTTTGTGGCTTTAAATTCCATACAATTTTACCGACACATGAGCATCAATATTTTTATTTTTTTTTAAAAGAATAGAGAGAGTATTTCAATGGCGTTTGGCACAGATACCAAGGTCAACGAAAGTTCATGGAGAACGAGATTTTAAAGCAAAATCCCAGAGCCAGATGAGGCCTAGTCCGAGTGTCTTTTAACTTTGGAAAAAGGAGTTAGAGCTAAGATAATCTGAATATCCTCAACATTCATAAATACCACTCCCTCCGTCCCATTCCAAATGTTCTACTTACTATTTTTGGATGTCCCATTACAAATGTGTTCTTTCTATAAATAGAAATAATTTTCCCCTTCAATAATTATGTGGACCCCACCATATACTCACAAACCAACTCTACCTTAATTCCCGTGCCCAACAGTAACAAGACACTTGGGGTGGGATGGAGGGAGTAATTTTTTTAATGAAAAATAAACTGATAAACGAAAAATGGGATAAAATAATTATTTATTCGAATCAAAAATAGAAAATTCTAGAACATAGGACCAAGTGTTCGAGTATAATAGATTGATACCATCCAATATATTGATTGTTATATCTAAATTTATAGCCGGTCAATGGCCATGACATAATTAAATTTTGAATAATTTGGACAATTTCTCGAGAAATTTTGAATTTTCGGAGAAACCTTTTTGGAAATTCTGCAAAAAGATATGGCATGGGAAATTTCTTCAAGGAGCCCAAATTCTCGATATTTCGACATATATATTTAATAACATAATTGTGCGTGAGGTAAAATAATTTCACATAGCCCACATAACATCGTAGGCCATGTAACCATGTATGGTCCAAATACAGTATGTTATTACGAAGATAAGTATGAGCTAACCATGTATGGTCCAAATATAGTAGTATGTTATTACGAAGATAAGTATGAGCGGTCCGGTTTGACTATCCAAGGAACTGAAAACCATATAAACAATTTCAATTCCAGGTGTCCGACGAATCATTTTTTGCAACAGTGTAAGTTGTGTTACCAGTTTTGGGTGATGTTTCCTTTTCCATAATAGCAAAGAGCATTATTACTGTAGTCTGTCTCAGCAATCTTTGTTTCTCGCCTCTCATATTGTTATCGCAGAAATTTGGATAACAACAAATAGTAAAGCCCTTTGCAGGCCTAAGACGATAGAAACTGAAAAGTTCCCTTCATTGGATTGCGCTTTCAACAATTAGGAACAATGAACAAGAATTGAATTTCTTGCCCACTGTTAATTACAGGAACTTAATGAAACAACTACGAGCTACAAACTACGAACTAAACTAGAGAAACTAAACTACAAACTAAGATAAAATAAAATCTCCAGAGGAGTGTTGTGGTGTGTTGGTTGTCCTCTTCCTCTGCGGCCTTGATTGGTATTTATAGGAGGTGATGTAACCGCTGTAGAAGAACTGCTCCATGATCCAAGCCTTTAATAACCGTCCTGCCTGTACGCCTCAGCCTCTCCTCCGCGTGGTTTGTTTATGTCGTTTGATATCTTATCCTCCTTGGGGCCGATCGGTTTAGATGGTCTTGGCATAGGTGATTGTCCCTATGGTCTTGGCCTAATAGGCAGATAGGTGACTGTCCCTTTGGTCTGACTGACAGATAGGTGACTGTCCCTTTGGTCTGACTGGCAGATAGGTGATTGTCCCTTTGGTCTTGGCCTGACGGACAGATAGGTGACTGTCCCTTTGGTCTGACTGGCAGATAGGTGACTGTCCCTTCGGTCTGATTGGCAGATAGGTGACTGTCCCTTCGGTCTGATTGGCAGATAGGTGACTGTCCCTTTGGTCCTGGCCTGACGGGCAGATAGGTGACTGTCCCTTTGGCCTGACGGCGATGACTGTCCCTTTGGCCTGATGGGCGGATAAGCGACTGTCCCTTTGGTCCTGGCCTGACGGGCAGATAGGTGACTGTCCCTTTGGCCTGACGGGCGGATAGGTGACTGTCCCTTTGGCCTGATGGGCGGATAGGCGACTGTCCCTTTGGTCCTGGCCTGATGGGCAGATAGGTGGCTGTCCCTTTGGCCTGACGGGCGGATAGGTGACTGTCCCTTTGGCCTGATGGGCGGATAGGCGACTGTCCCTTTGGTCTGACGGGCAGATAGGTGACTGTCCCTTTGGCCTGACGGGCGGATAGGTGACTGTCCCTTTGGTCTTGGCCTAATGGGCAGATAGGTGACTTCCCTTTGGCCTAACGGGCATATAAATTTAATTGATATGTTTATTTTATTTATTTTATTTATTTATGTATTTTGGTGATAACAGTTGCCCCCCCCTATTCAAACATTTAAAAAGTAAAAACGAAACTTTTTGAATGTTTTGAATGATAACTCGGGCAATTAGCGTTGTTCGAATTTCCTCAGGCTCATCTTTTGGCACTCTCCATTGCTGTCTGAGTCCGTTGTCAAGGCCACAGTAATTGAACAATCCTTTCCCCTTTTTCTTTTAATAGTATATGTATGCTTTTGTTAATGAATCATGGCCAGTCGGTGACCATTTTCAATAAGATAATCCCTGTTCATTATTTTATAAATACGCCATAGATTGGCATTTTATTATTAACATTTTTGCAATACCTTTCTATGCCCATTTGAGTGACGCATTGGGAGTCCATCAATTGGCTTATTATTACCAATTTATATATATATATATATATATATATATATGTATGTATGTATGTATATACATACACGTAGAAAATTACATCCATGCCATGGGTTGGCATATTGTGGTGGAAAAATTTGTTTACAAGGACTCATCGATTGGGTCCTTGGTAGGCATCTTTTTTTTTCTTTTTTTTTTGTTCAAGCCATCACTTGTCTTTGGACATTTTTTTAAAAATATGCCCATCAACTGGCTTTTCTCATAATTTTATATTTATATTTATATTTTTATTATTATTATGGGCATATATTTCCCTAAGACAAATTTAGCCATGGCATTGGCTTCTTCCTTACGGCCCCAAGGATGCCCATATATTATAAGCATGTATTGCTCAATCTGGTTGGTGAGACAACAACACTAACTGCGTATTGTCGCCATCTTTTTCTTCAAACAAAGTTTCCAAACGTATGGCCTTTGATGCAAGAGCCGACAAGTTTGGAATCTCATGAGCAATTAACTGATCCTTATATTTGGATGCCATATTCCTGACCACCATCTTGGTCAATTCATACTCATCAAGAGCAGTTAAGCATCGTGACTTTAGCCGCCGTACACGTTCTATGAACATTATGACTGGCTCTCTTGGCAACTGTTTGGTGTCCACTATGTCAATAACTGACACTGATGGGACTGGGTTAAAGAAGCGGGTGTGGAACGCCCCCTCCATGTCTTCCCACGTTCTGAAGTGGCCAGGAGGTAAGTTGGCAAACCACGAAAATGCAGTCTTAGTTAATGATAAGGAAAATAACTGCATCTTGTAGTTGGGGTTTCTCGCATTTTCTCCTAATTGGGCTGTAAAGCGCCCTATATGTTCGATGGTAGACGAGTCATCCTCACCTGAGAAGGTGGAAAAATCAGGCACCCTAAAGCCTCTAGGAAGAGGATGATCACGAGTGATGGCCTCAGGATATGGCTTTCGGTAAGCCATCCGACCAGTTGGCCTCACATTCAGGCCAAATTGAGTCTGTAGCATGTCTGCCAAGACATCTGGATCAATCACAGGGTCCTGCTGAGGAGCTGGTCGATTGGGGTTAGGATTTACGCCATCAAGTGGCGGTCCTTGGATTTGCGTGTCTGGAGGAATAACATGTATCATTGGTGGGGTGAATTGGACGTTAGGAGCAATTGGGTTGACCACTGATGGCCTCCAAGGCTCCTGAATCACCCCTAAATCACCCATCGACTTGATTGGAGATGTATCCATCGGAAAGTAATTCGCATCCGTGGGGACAAAGACAGGCTGCCCACCTAGTGGGATGTTGTTCGGGTATGTTGTGACAGGCCCCCAAGGCCTAGCATTGCTAGACTCAGCCCTATCAAAATTTTGGGAGTACATATCCCCTCTAGGTGGGGGTGGTATGGATCGAACTTGTCCCGTAGGGGCATTAGTTGCCCGACTCGGGAAACTGCCCATGCCAAAGGCATACGACCCAGGGGCATAAAAACCCTGATTTCGGCATGATGCTTGTGCAAGCAATTCATTCTTTAAAGTCGTGATCCGGCTATCTAACATTTCCCCAAGTTGCTTAATTAAATCCGCTTGTATTGTTTCCAGTGGATGAACCATGATTGGTGTCTGCCCAGTTGTAGGCATAATATCTGATGATAATGGGGTAATTGTAATGGAAGTTTGCCCTGTTGAGGGCACTGGTGGCGGAATTATGCTGGCCAGCGAATTTGTGGTATTCTGGGGAGTAGACATATTTGTCCGTGTTATGATTCTCGACCGTAATATCAAATTATTCAATTGATCTATTGTGGTTGATTGTTCAATCTCCCACTGTGGTCGCCAATTTGTTATCGCAGAAATTTGGATAACAACAAATAGTAAAGCCCTTTGCAGGCCTAAGACGATAGAAACTGAAAAGTTCCCTTCATTGGATTGCGCTTTCAACAATTAGGAACAATGAACAAGAATTGAATTTCTTGCCCACTGTTAATTACAGGAACTTAATGAAACAACTACGAGCTACAAACTACGAACTAAACTAGAGAAACTAAACTACAAACTAAGATAAAATAAAATCTCCAGAGGAGTGTTGTGGTGTGTTGGTTGTCCTCTTCCTCTGCGGCCTTGATTGGTATTTATAGGAGGTGATGTAACCGCTGTAGAAGAACTGCTCCATGATCCAAGCCTTTAATAACCGTCCTGCCTGTACGCCTCAGCCTCTCCTCCGCGTGGTTTGTTTATGTCGTTTGATATCTTATCCTCCTTGGGGCCGATCGGTTTAGATGGTCTTGGCATAGGTGATTGTCCCTATGGTCTTGGCCTAATAGGCAGATAGGTGACTGTCCCTTTGGTCTGACTGACAGATAGGTGACTGTCCCTTTGGTCTGACTGGCAGATAGGTGATTGTCCCTTTGGTCTTGGCCTGACGGACAGATAGGTGACTGTCCCTTTGGTCTGACTGGCAGATAGGTGACTGTCCCTTCGGTCTGATTGGCAGATAGGTGACTGTCCCTTCGGTCTGATTGGCAGATAGGTGACTGTCCCTTTGGTCCTGGCCTGACGGGCAGATAGGTGACTGTCCCTTTGGCCTGACGGCGATGACTGTCCCTTTGGCCTGATGGGCGGATAAGCGACTGTCCCTTTGGTCCTGGCCTGACGGGCAGATAGGTGACTGTCCCTTTGGCCTGACGGGCGGATAGGTGACTGTCCCTTTGGCCTGATGGGCGGATAGGCGACTGTCCCTTTGGTCCTGGCCTGATGGGCAGATAGGTGGCTGTCCCTTTGGCCTGACGGGCGGATAGGTGACTGTCCCTTTGGCCTGATGGGCGGATAGGCGACTGTCCCTTTGGTCTGACGGGCAGATAGGTGACTGTCCCTTTGGCCTGACGGGCGGATAGGTGACTGTCCCTTTGGTCTTGGCCTAATGGACAGATAGGTGACTTCCCTTTGGCCTAACGGGCATATAAATTTAATTGATATGTTTATTTTATTTATTTTATTTATTTATGTATTTTGGTGATAACACATATATAATCACGAAGATTTGCTACCTTCCTCCATATGAAGAGTAACCACATGTCCAGCCATCTCTACAAATGTGGGAAGGTCCCATATTCGGATTGATGATTTATGTTCACCAATCACGACACAAATCTTGAATGATTTACGTTCACCAATCACGACATGACCCATTCCCATTCTCATGTAGATGTCAAGCACATCTGATATAGGAACAGTAACTCTACCTCCAGCTGGGAGGGTATACTTCAAGAGGCCAAACAAGAGTCTGTGGTTGACAAGATCTGACGCGTCGGCAAGACCTGACGCAAATACGTCTGCGATGAACATTGGATAGTTGGTAGAATTATGAAACACAACGGAAGACTTCTTGGATGGCCAAGGACTCGTGACCTGTTGTCCCAGGAGGACCAAACTTTTGGAAATTAATAAAATTATTATAGTGATATAATTAGTATCTGATTTCTAGGGGCCAAAATCATACTTCTGATAAGTATGTTAAAAGAATCAAATTACTAATTTATAAATAAAGAAATGCATACATGATAAAATTTCTGGGCTACTGCCCCTTCCACCTCTTCCCTAGGTCCAAGTCCGGATGCAGATGCTCTCATTACTTTGTTTACCTGTAAATGGGCAAGGCAAAGTGAATCAAAAAAAACATTAGGCAAAGTGAATCAAAAAAAATTACAAATTTTCTCTCTTTTAAATTAAGTTATGCGCACATGCGGCATCATCTACTCCATCATGTAACCGGTAAAAATACATTATTCTTGTCATGACCATCTGTTATAAGTTTGATCTTTCTGTACAATATGTTACGAATGCATTATTGGGAAGAAATATCAAAGGAAACTGAATCAAGACAAGGTAAAATTATTGAGTGGTTTCTCTAGAGTGAAGTTGGAAGTTACTTCCAAAATCAGTCTATATATATATATATAAGAAGTCACTAGTGGATATATAACTATGTGAGTCACTAATGATTTTGCAATGCCCTTCACACTGAAGGCCATTTCTCATGTTGAGTACAATTATTCTGGCAAGGGCCGTGCTGGATGTGCCCAATGTTAAAAAGGAGAAGTGTTTTCACCTTTCTAGAATCTAATTCTTTTATTTTTTCAAAGTCTGTAACACATGCCTAACTTTGATTGATCAAATTTTAAACATTGGAAATTCTTGCATACATAACTTCTCCAATTTGCTAATCACTCACAAAAGCACGAAGATTGTTGCCTTCCATACCAAGAGTAATATGTTAAAAAAATCAGTTTACTAATCTATAATGTAGTATAAAGAAATGCTTACATTACGACATTTGCGGGATACTGCCCCTTCCACCCCTTTTCTCGGTTCAACTCCGGATGTAGATGCTTCCATTACTTTGTTTAGCTGTAAATGGGCAAGGCAAAGTTAATCAAAAAACATTACAAATAACACATGCGAAGTACCTTGTGATTGCTACCCCTCTCTTTTTTTTTCTTTTTTTTCTCTCTCTTTAAAATTAAGTTGACACATGCATCATCTACTCGATCAGTCTTGTCATGACCATCTGTTAGTTTGATCTTTCTGTACAATGGCGTTACTAATGCATTATTGGGAAGCAATATCCAAAGAAACAGAATCAAGACAAGGCAAAAAATTATATTGGGTGGTTTCTCTAAAGTGAAGTTTGAAGTTACTTCCAAAATCAGTCTATAGGAAGTCATGAGTGGATTTATATGTATGTGAAGATATTAGTGACTTTGCAATGCCATTCACAGCGAAGGCCATTTCTTGTCTTTAATAAAAGCACACTGCAAGAATATATAGAAAACATTATAGGAAAATATCCATTTATCACACACAACTTACTAATCTTATACGTGAAGGAAACTTGGGAATGCCCCGAAATCTACTTTCAATGAACATTAGTTATTAAACTCAAATACAAAATTATTAGTGAAAATAGAAGTAGAACTTCACACCACTAAATCACACTAAACTAAAATAGCATAACAATGAAGATTCATATCCCAGAACATGAAGATTAACATATGTTGAAAAAATCATGTCAGGAGAATAGAGTAAGGTAGAGGACTTCATATTATTCTGTAGTAAATATGATCCTGTAGTGGGTTATAAATTTTTCTCTTTTCATTCATTAAATTCCGAATTTCATTTAGAATATTTATGTGTTTTTAAAATTAAACACATATGATGTAGCTAGAAAAGCTTCTAATACATAAACTGAAACCCCAAAAGTGGGCGGAAAAGAGGGCTAGAATGTGAATGCATCAGATGAATCATCAGGGCAGTGAGGTTAGCCTTTTGAAATTTATTACAAATAAACTTTGACACCATTATCGGTTCCCTAATTAAAGGAATATTACTATCCCATAGCTTCCATATAAATCAAAAATATGCACTACCTCAAAATGTGTATTAGCAAGCAGTAAGTAGAAAATAAATCACCCTTTGTACACAAAGCACTTATGTCTTGCTACTGTGTTTTTTCTTAACATGGTAGGGCAGGGGCTGATTTGTTGGTTTATCTGCATATAGATACAAAGAATTTTGTTTCAAGGATCCAATCCCACATAATCTGATCAAAGAATTTGTATTACTCTTGACGTTTACAATATAAGCTCCTAGATCAATAATAGGCAAAGTTTCCTACCCTTTTCACACAACCTACCAAGAAAAATCTTATCTTGTGTGTAATAATAGAAAATCCAGAACATGAAGCACTTTTGGATCTACCTCTGTGGTTGTGCATATTGAATGAGTCTTTTTGATCCATAAGACATATTTACACACACACACACACTCACACGTCTATAACAAGATTAAGCTTTTTCCCATGTCAACATGACCAATAAACACGAAAAGGCAATAATGAAATGAATGAACCAAAGGTGATTTTCACTAAAGCACATCTGGAGGTTTGTCTCAAATCAAAACAAAACAGACAAAGCACACTTAACTGTAAAACGAAAAGGCAAGAAGTCGGCCATTTAAGAAACATGTCATCAGTTCACCACATTTAACTGTAAAGCCGCAATGGAAGTTTTTTTTTTTCCCCCCCTAAAAGCAATCTTTAAAATTCCGAAACAAAACAAAACAAAGGCAATAAATCAGATAAATGGCTTCAATCTTTGCTACCTAGTACCTGCTCATAGAGATTATGGAATGCTTGCTTTACAGGAAATTCAACACCCAAAACAACTTACAACTGAATGCAAATAAAACAATGAAAATAATTATTGATAATTAAGCAGACCTTTTCAGTTTCTGATTGGAAAGCAGTAAAATATGATATACATAATACCAAGGTGCTCAAATATTTAATATGCATATGATCGAAATCAATTTAATTATGCTAAATCACAACTTATACAGATTCAAGAACTAAAGGATTGTCCTAGATGATAACCATTAATAAAGTTTGTGATTGTACAGCAGAAAAATAATATTCTCGATCCTCAATTACATGTCAAACTTCTGAACTTTTAATTCATTGTTTCCATTCCGATTAGTAGTTTCACGAATTATGTCTCGCTCTGTAAACAAAAATCATGTTCAAGAAATCAAAGCAACTAATAAAGTTGAATTCCAAATCAACTCGATTGGGATCCAATTCCGTAAAGCTTTCAATAAATAACACCATCACAATGAATTTAGATCATACGGATGGGAGACAAACATTCAAATTTCATCTATGGGAGGCATCATCGTGGGACCTGGAATCTATTAGTTCAGAAACCATGGAAAATCATCGGAGGGATGAAAAATAAATATAATCGAAAGAGAGCATAAAATTCAAGAAGCACTAATCTGCAACGCCTTGTAGGCTGGTAAAATGCAGCGTTCTCACCTGTATGTCAGAATTTGCGGAATCCATCGTCCTAATACGGCGGTACATGTACAGATGTAGGGATGGGAGTAGGGTTATAAATGAATCAAATATTAAATATTTTTAGTTCCATTTGCGAATGATTTGTAATTATTTGATATTTTGAGATTTGATTAATATTTGATTCGATTCGTTTTTATATTATTATAGTTATTATTAATTAATTTTTTAATTTATTATATTGATGGAAATTAATATTTCAGGCTCAAATTTTTATATAATTAATACAATATATTTGAAAATATAACATATTCAATTAAATGTTATATATCGAGCAAAAATTAAAGAATACATATTGGTTTAATTAAATCTATCATAATATCAAATATATTATAATTTATTTTCAATTTATATCCTTTTGAAATATATGAAAAGATTTTTTCAAGATTTTCTTATATTAATAAAGAGATTTATTACCTAAATATAAGATTTAAAAGATTGATTGACTTGGCAAGTAGGATGATTCAGCGCTGACGTGTAATTAATTTGGATGACTGTACATTTCTGCATGATTAATCAGCGTTTACATGGAAACCCAAGGCATAATTTATCTATACTAGATTTTTTCGCCCGCTGCGCACGGGCGTTGAACTAATATGACGATATAAAATGTGAATATAGTTTTTTTATTACATAAGATTCAAAGTCTTTTGCTTAAATAGTTTTTGAATGCATGCAACCAAAATTTAAAAGGAAAACCTACAATAAGGTGGACATAATATAAAATAAATTATTTTTACTGTTAAAAAATTAAATATATAGGGTTTGTTTTTATATCTAAAATTATGAGAGCAAGTGGAAAATAAACATCCTTTAACTATTCAAAATTAGAAAGAAAAAATATTTTTGCATTATTAAGTTTGTCCGGTATTTATGCAGAATAGGTTATTGTATTAAAGTTCAGTAAATAGTTGATGTGATGTTTGTTTCAAGGAGTAAAAATTTTCTAAATAATGAAATATGACAATTGTAGTGAGACGGAACAAAATAGAAATGAGACATTTGAAATGGGACGGAGGGAGTATTATTTTACTCTCTAATATATTGTACATTTTGACTATTATCCCTAAAGTTTTTAATTATTTATACTTTTTTTATTATGTTTTTATCATTTAAAACTTATATTTTGTTAAGTAATGTATTTTAATTTTTTTTATTGTGATTAGTTTTTGTGGACTTATCTTTAATTTTATAAAATAAATTTTAATTATAATTACACTTTGATTATCAGTTCATTTTTAAAATAGTATTTTAGTCCATAACATTTTATCCAATTTTTTCTTTTCCTTATTGATTATGAAAAAAGTTTGGTAATTAATATTTTCGTTTAATTTAATTAATTTTTTATTATTTTTTAATTCATTATTATTATAAGCCCTAAATTAAATTTATACTCTGATACTAATTGTTTTAGGGGTATATTTTTTGAGCATATTTTTTGTCATTATAAACTATTTTTCTATCTGGATAATGATATTTATTGTTTGAGAAATTCTAATGAATTAAAATTTTTTTTGGTAAATCTAATGAATTAAAATTAGAAAAATAAAAAATCTGAAAAATAATGAAATTGAAAGAAAAATTTTCAAATAAAGTAAATAAGAATCTAAATATAATTAATAATGAAATTACTTTCTAAAATTAAAGATATTACAATAAATATAATTTGATTATCATTCTTATTTTATTTTATTAAATACTATAATCTAATTTTATTAGTTAATTATATTTTTTATTTAAGTTAAAAGAAAAATTAATTACTAAATACATTATTTTCAAATTGTTGTGCTAATGGGAAACTTTTCAAACGTGAATAGGTGGAATGAGGTTATTTTAAAATTTTTAGGACCAAAATGAGATATTTTTAGAACTGATGAGGTCGAATTTAATAGTTTAAAAGGTAGAAGGGTAGAATTTTAAAACTAAATAAAAAATTTAGGTGTATTTTTTGTTAAAAAAATAAATAAGGGTACAAATGACCCAACTTGTCAAGTTTAGGGTTATATTTTGGGAATAGGTCAAATAATAATTAGTTACTACTATATATTTGTAACACCCCGACCCGCTATGGAGCCGGAGGTGCTTTCGAGCTTCTTTCGGGATTGAAGTCTGGCCCCACAGGTCAATAAAACTTTTTCCAGTGCACTTTGGCCTCACTCGCGCACACACTGGGAGACTTTCCAGGAGGTTACCCATCCTTAAGACTACTCCACACCAAGCACGCTTAACCGTGGAGTTTTTATGGGATGGTCACCATAAAAGAAAGGTGCACCTTGTTGACATGAGTGGATTTTTCAATCCTTTTAAGCTATTCTTCCATACATTCTCTTGGGTATTACAATCTCCCCCACTTGAGAACGCAACGTCCTCGTTGCGCCTCGATCACCTAATCAAAGTCCCTCAGGATCTTTGCCCCGCTAGACGCCTGACTGGTACTCCCAGTACAACGCGCGGTCGCAGGTTGGCTCTGATACATTCTGTAACACCCCGACCCGCTATGGAGCCGGAGGTGCCTTCGAGCTTCTTTCGGGATTGAAGTCTGGCCCCACAGGTCAACAAAACTCTTTCCAGTGCGCTTTGGCCTCACTCGCGCACACCCTGGGAGACTTCCCAGGAGGTCAGCCATCCTTAAGACTACTCCACACCAAGCACGCTTAACCGTGGAGTTCTTATGGGATGGTCACCAGAAAAGAAAGGTGCACCTTGTTGACATGAGTAGATTTTTCAATCCTTTTAAGCTATTCTTCCATACATTCTCTTGGGGTATTACAATATTTATGTTTAACTGTTTACTTTAGGCTATTATTTGTGAAAAATAAAATGGTAAATGATGTTTGATTGAATACACATGTTTTGTACCATGTTTGAACATGCAACATGATCAATTAATATTAGAGTTTTTTTGATATAAATATTGCTACAACCCAAACTATTTATTATTACCAGAAATCTTTACATATTGTTTATAGTAAAATACTATTTTTTTACAATACTCCTGATTTTATATTAATTTATTTTATATTGAAATAGATAGAGATTACTGGATAAATATATATTTTTCTTTTATGTTGAAATAGATAAAGATTATTGGATTAATGATATTATATCTAATTAAATTATGATGTGTTTTACTCTTTTTTTTTTTGCTTTTCTTTCTTTTCTTCTTTAAAAAGAATAAAAAATTATGTAGAATTTGTTTAGAATGGTATAAAAATTTTAGGTGATTAGTCATTTTATATTAATCAATATTTTTAGGATCAATTTAATGTTTACACCATAGTTTTAATGAAATATTTTTATTTTTTTTTTGCGAAGCCGAGGCCGGAAAAGAAACATACAAAAGAAGAAAGCAGAAAACCACATGCGAAGATACAGAATAAAAACTAAACTAGCAGGAGAAGAAGCAGGAAAGGCACGACACAGGCAGGCTAGGCTCTAGGAAGCCACACCCCCGAAGCATCAATAAGAAGTGGCCCTTGGACGAAGTCCGGGGGGAAGGCCCAAGTCGTGTAGAACCTATCCCCCGAGGCTCCATACTTAGCCAAGCTATCCGCCACATTGTTTCCTTCTCGCCAGGCGTGATCAATGTTGCAGCTATCAAACTGGGCCTTGATATCTCTGATTTGCTGGAGAATAGCAGCATACGGATGGTGCTCCCCTCCCCCTTGCAACAGGTTTAAAGAGAGAGACGAATCAGAATACACACTGATGCGGCGGCAGCCTTTCTTGAAAACATATTCCAGGCCGTGACGCAAAGCCAAAAGTTCAGCCATAAGAATAGTGGCTGCTCCCAGGTGACCACATCCTCCCCCCTGCCAATCTCCTCCTTCATTCCTTAGAACGAATCCGAATCCTCCCCGTCCAGTATCTCCATGATGGCTCCCATCTACATTAAGTATCAGCCCATGGTGATTAAGGTGATTCCACTTAGTACTCCTTCTTCTTTCGGCCAAGATGGAGCACCTGTCTGCGGCCTTATCCATGTCCTTCTTTAATGGAGCAATGTCCCTTTGGTGGACCACAAGGATTTGGCCTTTCCTCTAAAGACTCTTGCATTTCGTTCAAGCCAAAGCACCCAAAAAGCAGCAGCCACTACATTCCCGTAGCAGCGTAGGAAGCCCTGCAGGAAGTATTTAATATCTTGCTTCGGGATGACACTGCAGTCCTTAGGAATAGTAATGCCAAGGGAATTCCAGATTTGGTTAGCCCAGGGGCAAAGGAAGATACAATGGTGCCAGCTTTCAACTTCGACCCCACATATAGTGCAGAGAGGGGAATGACTAAGGTTCCTAGTGTACCTTAACCAGTTCACCGGCAGGGCCTCGTGAGATATAAGCCAAAACAGGAAGCCAACTTTTTCTGGAATTGTTGATTTCCACATCCATTTCCATCCCTCTCCTTCCTCTTCCCTCGTGCAAAGAAAGTTGTAAGCGGATTGGACGGAGAACTTGCCATTCCTGCCTTTATCCCAAATCCAGAGATCGGGAACGTCTGGGTGAAGGACTGGGGGGAAGAGTCAACAATTTCATTGAGCAAATCCTGGGGGACGATGGAGTAGATTTTTTCCCACGCCCATTTCCCATCTCTTACTATGTCACATACTCTTAGTTGAGTATCTTGAATGGCCACATAGGGAAGCAGGGGGCCGAGTTGACTTCCCTTCCACCAACCCGAGAACCAAAGTGATGCATTCCCATTCCCTAACCTGAAAGAGAACCCCTCACGCAGCTTAGGCAGCACCTTTCTCACAATGTTCAGAATGTGAGATCGTTGGTTCCCTGCAGTTCTAAGAGAGAGTGAGACCGTCGATATCCCGTCTTTAACCATTCTAACCCATGGTTTATCCATGTTATGTAGCATTCCCCAAATGAGTTTTCCGAGGAGGGCTGTATTCATTAGGCGAGCTCGTCTAAGACCCAAACCACCTTTAGTTTTGGCTTTCGCAACCGTGTCCCACTTAACTAGATGGAGCCCCTTTCCTTTATTGTCCTTCCACACGAACCTGCTTATCCTCCTGTCTATATGCTGACAGATGGATTCGGGAATCCAGTGTAATTGCATAACGTAAGAGGGAATCGCAGATAGCACCGCCCTACATAAGGTGAGCCGCCCCGCTTTGTTGAGTAATTTACTCGCCCAACCCTCCATCCTCGCATCCATTTTGTCTAGGATGTATGTGAAATCACTTATTCTCTTTCTCCCTGTTAGAATGGGAAAACCCAAATAAGAATCAAACTTGCTTGTTTCAGGCATGTTTAGAGGACCCCTGATCCAATCTCTTTCCTGCGGCTGTATGTAATGAGGTATGAAGACCGATGATTTCATTTGGTTTAAGCACAATCCAGAGGCTACAGCAAAGGACTGTAGAGTGTTGACCACACACTGGATACCAACTTGTAACACCCCGGATTTGATAACCCAGGCCGGGATGTCACCGCCGCAATTCCCTGGTAAGACACGGCTTCCCGAGCTTGCTAAGGAAATGCAAGGCTTGTGGGTATGAAAAGATTTAAAAACATTTCAAGATTTAGTCCGGAAATTTATAATACTTAATACGATAGTAATAATCATCATGCGCGAAAAGTAAATAAAGGAAGTGCAGCGGAAAGCAAAATCACGGCCAACATGGCCAAATCCTCGGGTTTAACAGACCCGGTAAAAACAGTACGATGCAGAAATTTAAAATGTTCATAAATGATTCCCCCCAAGTGCATGCGTATGCGTCACTCGACATACTCTGTAAAAGAAAAATTACAACGGTTGTCAGTATAAAAATATACTGAGTAAGTTAATCCCTAACTACAAATAAAAGGGGTTACAAGTGTTTAAACTAAAGATTTCGCTTATCGTACGAGAATTTAAAAATACATGATTTATTAGCAGCGGAAAATTATGATTAAAGAACTTAATTTAAAAAGCGTAATCTAAAGCATAATTTAAGATGCATAAAATTTAAATACGTAATTAAAGACAGGATAAATACGATTTAAGCATAATGAAACACTCACACGAGTCTTTTACTTTTCATCCCGTAAACTAAGAAGAGGACACCATACCGGGAGATCACTAACGAGGCAATCTCAACATAGGACCACTAACGAGGCAGTCCAAACAATGGGAGACCACTAACGAGGCAGTCTCAAAGATAGTAGGACCACTAACGAGGCGATCCAAAAAGATAGTAGGACCACTAACGAGGCAGTCCACAAATACAGCGCGCGAGATCACTAACGAGGCAATCTCAGATAGTAAGGAGACCACTAACGAGGCAGTCTCAAAGATAATGATAGTATGAAGATCGGCTCAGCCTAGTGAACGGGATTTTTCGAAAGTTCGTATTTCAAAGTTATCAAAGGATCGATATCGCGTTTTCATAGTTCGAGTTTTCTCAAGTTCGAAAAATCCTATTCGAGGCAGTTTACGCCTTTCTTAATTTAAAATTCGTTTTTCCTCCAAAAATTCTGAAACTTGGCCAGTAATTCAAAAACACACACACGAACAATTTTTTATGTTTTAAGTTTTTGGAAATAAGGTTCCGAAGTGAGTTGAAATTTGAGTTTATTGCAAAGAATAATTTACGTCTTGAAAACTGTTTTCGTCACAGATTCGTGTAACGCCGATTAAAAATTCATTTCAAAACCAATCGATGTGAAATTTTTACAGTAACTACACGACACATTAAGGAACAACTTTCATGTTTTAAGTTTTTGGAAATAATGAATTCTTGATACTCAAAAATCGTGTGCAACACACTGTATACTCATGGCCCTTTAAACGAATTCAAAACAGTTCTAAAAACTTGGCCGATTGACATATCAAATGAACACCAAAATTCGTGAAATTTTGTAGGCATAATCTAGACACAATTATCTACAACTTTTGTTTAGAAATGCAAAGTTAAATCATTCGAAAAATGGGTGAAAAACATGCATCAAGTTGAATGAAGGAATCTGTCACAGATTTGAAACGTTCGGTTTGATACAGAAAGTTCATGACGAAAATTGGGATAGCAAATCTCAATGTCAATGGCTGAAATTTGGACACAAGTTAGATAAAGGTGTTAGGAACAACTTTTATGTTGAAAAGTTTTCGGTTTGAATTCCCGAAGGTTGAGTTTTTGGCGAGTCTTTAAAATTGGACGAAAATAGGGTTTTTGAAAACCGATTTTTGTTACAAGCCTATATCTCGAGATTTAAACAACAAACAACCGCAAAAATTTGTGAGTAAGGTGTTAACTTACTTAGAATGATGATAGGGTCGCTGGATTGGGTTTCCGGACGTCCTAGGGTCACGACGAACGGCCAACTTCTCCGATCGCTTTTTGTTCGTTTTCCGACGGGAAATCGTAGTAAGGAAAAAGGGTTAGAATATGAGTTTCTGAGATCTATGGACGAATTGAAACATTGCACAATGGCTTACCAAGAGTCTAGAGGGCAGGGCTTGGTTCCTTTTGCCTTGTCGTCGCCGGAATACTCGCCGGAAAGTGGATTCGAAGGGATTTTGGACTTGGAGAGAAAATTGAGGGTGGAGGCTGGTATGTTTCTGAAAACTTAGGGTTTGGGACGCCCTATTACCGTCCTATAGCCTTCCCTAAGGCTGGGATTCGGTTGCCATGGTTAGGGGTATGGTTTTTGGCAAGAAAATCACCATGGAAGGAAAGTTTACACTTTCAGCACCTCTGGCGCGCACCTAAGCTTTTGTCCGCGCGGAGCACGCGTGCCAGGCCTGGCGTCGCGACGCCTTTGGCCGCGCGGTGGCCGCGCGGCGGCGCGCGGACAGCGCGGGCCGGCCGGACCGGCCGGTTCGGCTCCGCGTGTTCCGTCGGGTCTTCCCTCGCTTTCCCCTATCGGTTTTCTACGTGTTAGCTCGATTCTCTGGGGCGTCTTCGTTGCGGAATCTTCTCCTTAATCTTGTTACGAGTCCGGCTTATCGCTCGCAACATTTCCGGGTCCTACTTAGCCTAGTCTAAATTGGTTTCAACATCCCCTATCGTCCTTGTGGTCTAATTCGTGATGTATTTTGTGATTTATTTCGTGACTGAACTTAGAAATTAGTTCCAAGCTGCCTACGTACCCTGTGAAGGGATCAAGTCATGACGTAGTTCAAAAAAATTCGAATTTGTTTTTCCTCGGGTGTTACAGTCATATGGATTGTTCTACTCGAGGACAGAAGATCACAAGCTGATTGGATACTCTGACAGTGATTGGTGTGGAGATATTGATGATCGAAAAAGTACTGCAGGGTACATGTTCTTTATGGGAAATACTGCTTTTACTTGGCTTTCAAAGAAGCAACCGATCGTGAAGCTCTCAACATGTGAAGCTGAATTTGTAGCAGCATCTTGGTGTGTATGTCATGCAGTATGGCTTAGAAATCTGTTGAGCAAGATGGAGATGAAGCAGTCAAGCGGAACAGTGATTCACATAGACAACAAATCCGCAATTGAATTGGTGAAGAATCCAGTGAATCATGAAAAAAGCAAACACATTGATGTTCATTTCTACTTTATCCGAGATCATGTGAAAAGCGGAAATGTGGAACTAATGCATGTGGCAAGCCAAGAACAAGTGGCAGACATATTTACAAAGCCATTGCCGAAGCTACAGCTGGACAAGTTCAAGAAGATGATAGGGATGATAAATGGCAGAAGCATTTGAAGTTTACGGGGGAGTTTTGTTGAAAAACGGCATAAACATCAAATGCCGTAAAAGTAACAGGAATCGCCGAAGTCCAAGAAGGAGGCTCATCTACCTTGCCGAAAAGCTTGAAGCCACAATAAGAACAGTATTAGCATGTGTTCATTGTCTGTTGTTTATTTTCGATTCTATAAATAGGTACTTCCATTGTTGTAAAACTCAGAGCGAAACAAAGCAAGAAATATAAAGCAAGCTTTAGCTAAACAACCCTCCGCTTTTGATTATCCTTTTAGATACAAAAGTGTAAAGTGTTTTGTGCGTGTGCGATATCAAAAATCTACAAATTTTACGTCCAAGTCATCATTACTCCATACATAGATTCTTATTAAGTGGCTTCCATTGTATTCCTAAACTCTACATATTGATTCTTCTATTCGTTTGGGGGGGGGCGGGGTACGGTTAGTGCATGCCGAATCAGAATGCTCTTTTTCTTGATTTATTTCTTTGATCTTCTCTGCTTTTATTGCTCTTCCACAAGAAAGAGCGAATACAAGATTGTCAATCTATTACCAAACTATCAAGACAATGGAAAAGAGTCGAAAGACCTTCACCTGCGATCGCGAAGAGGACCGGGGAAATAGGAGCTCCTTGTCTAATGTCCCTGGAAGGAATTCCCAATTCCTCTTTCTAGTTGGCCCTATATGATTTATTTCTTCAACCTCTTACATAAAGTTCTTTTTTGGACAACTCAAAAGTAGGAGGCTAATAAGTCGATATTCAAAATCATTCCATTCAGGATCTTTTATCCGACCAAAGCATCGGATACTTGCAGTTCAAAAACAGAAAATAAATGAATTTTGGGTACCTGGTTCTAATAGGCCAAAAGAACAAAAATTTTGTTAAATACATAGTGTTGATTTTGTTAGCGCACTTATTTTATCAAATTATATTATTTTGGTTCTTTTCCCCTCATAAAAAAATCTCGTTAAGGAGTGGAACCAATCAATTGCAATACGTTCACCACCTCTTTCTCATGGGGCCATCGGCCATTAATTCTGGATTTCTCAGTATAGTGTAAGTCACTACACCACCATAACCATTCTGTAATTGAATTGCATAATGTATGCCATATTATGATTTGTGATTTTTGATATTTTCATAGTTTTCTTGTGTTCAGGGTTTCTGTGACGCCCCGAAAATTTAAAATCATTTTCGTGACGTCACCGCCGTATTAACTGTTCTAAACTGTCGATTACTCAGCTTAGACAGTCAATACAAGGCTAGACACAAGTACAAATAAATAACTGTAACAAGAAAACTATCATAAGCTGTGAGCAATCCTAGGAATATCACATTGCATATCCGGGCTACAAACCCTGAATAAATTATCAATATGCTCACAATTTCAATACCAGAAATTTACACATAATAAAATCCAAGTGCTTCAACAATCACCTCGATGAACGACAACTAACTCTACATCAGATAACCGATAAATGTGTATAAAAATATATTCCAATTAAATAAAAACATAAAGATGCACCCTAACTAGTTCGCTCAGCACGTACCCCATCATTGTGTTATGCGCCATCGGTAGGGAAATCTATAAAACAACCAAACAGCGACAAGGTGTCAGCACAACATAACGCTGTACTGGCAAGGAATAGAAGTAGCATAGCATAAAGAATCTAAAGCAACAATTAATAACAATAATTAAAGACATAAAGTAAATTCTGGACATTTTCCTCAAGTTATATACAACATAATACTATCCATAATCCATTAATCACCAATATCACCTCTCGCCATGCACATATGTCAGATAAAACCAATATAATGCACCATACTCCATTAATAAAATATATGTCAGAAAAAACCAATCCAATGCACCATAATCCATTAATCAAATATGAAACCAATTCAATGCCCATAATCCATTAGTCAAATTATATGTCAGATGAAATCAATCCAATGCACCATAATTCATTAATCAAATAATATGTCAGATGAAACCAATCCAATGCACCATAATCCATTAACCAAATAATATCATCTCTCGCCATGCAGAGGACTCTATAACTACTAACACCGGCATCCTAGACTTGTTTCAACTGTCTAGGGTTATAGACACATACAGGCTTATCTCGCCATGCAGAGGACTCTATAACTACCAACACCGGTGTCCCAGACAGTACTCCAACTGCCTAGGGTTATAGACACATACAGGCTCTACCCGTAGGAGGGACAATTACCCTCATCCGATATCCGAAATTCCATGTACCATGTGGCTCATGCATTGGTTTCATAAGACATAATTTACCAAAACCAAACCATAGATTGAACACATAATAAGAGTTGTCAAGTATCATCACAATGGTCTTGAAATACACCAATCTCAACATAACAGTAAATATTCTCTTAAGTCATAGCGCAAGGAACCCGTCCACCCGGTATTCCTTAAGATTCTAAGGTTTGACCTAGTTGTTAAAGCAATATATGATTCGCGAGAACACTTAGATTCATCTAAGGCATAATAATCCAAGCTCATCTAAGGCATCATACAATTCGTGTGGAACACTTAAATACGTCTAGGTTATCTAAAAATAGGTTTTAAGCATTCCTAGGAATAATATTCCTAATCTTCTGAATTCACATTGTCTAACATCTCCACTTATCTCTTTATGCAATTATGTCATTCTAACCCTTGCCTTTATTATGAATCTTTAAAGCTTCCTTTGTTTGTCTTCAAACTCCCAATGCTTCATGAGTGATCCCTATACAAAAATATTATTATGAGAATTTAAATAATTCTAACACCACCAACACATTCATCTCCTCCTATCTCCAATTCAACATCCACCTCCAATCCCCTTTATCAAACCCACAAAACAAGCCATCCACCATTACACCATTTAATCCACCAACTCCCAATAACAAAGAACAACATCAAATACCCAAATACAATTCTAAATATTCAAGAATAATGACTAACAAGTTCAAGAATCACACTAATAAGAACTTCTCATTCTATTTAATCCAATATATATAAAGAGCCCACATATATAAGAACTCAACAACTTAATTTATTGAGTAAAGGATCAACTAGCTTATAGAATACCATAACAAGAACATATTCATGATGTTGCTCACTTGAGTCCATAATAAATTTAATCCATCTAAACCGAACTCACATACTTAAGCAATTCAAGTAATCAATACATCAATCCATAAATCCTCCAAATCATATTTCTACACTAATCATTTTAACTATTCAAGAATTCCAATATTCAACAATCACAATTTAGCTACTCCAAAGATACCAATTAAAAATCCTTTCCAAACACTTTAATAAAGCACTCCAAGAATACAAAAGAATTTAACCACATGTTAACATGATCAATTAAATTCATTTATCCTTTAATTAGCATACCAAGACTTGTATAATAACCAAGTAGCACTAGAATAGCATAATAAAATTTAAACAAGGACTTCACTATAACACTTTAAAATCCATTAAAACATTTAAATTCAAGATTACTCAACAATTGCTTACCTATAAAATCCAAACAATAATCTAGCACCGAACTCCATTACAACATCCACTAAACAAGTTCACAAATAATTCCACAAACCCACACACATAATCAACCCCAAATAAGAACATAGAGTTCGAATAGCACAAGGAACCAAATTATGAAAAATACCCAACACCACCACCACTGCCGCCAACAACACTGCGGCCACAGCACCACCACCATCAACCACTTGCCGCCCTCGCCGGAGGGCGGCGGCTTCGCCGCCGGCAACGCGCAGCAGCGCGTTGCACTGCGCCCAGCAGCAGGCAGCAGCCTGCTGCCGCCAACCCCGATGCTACGCCACCGCGGCGCTGGCTCCACCACACCACCGTCGCGACCACAACCTCCTCCGGCAAACAGCCGGCCTCCCTTCCAACCATGGAAGAATTTGTCTCTTCCCCCAAAACACCGAAATCAGAACAATGAAGGGTAGAGAAGTGGATTCCATACCTCAAGGAGCTTCTATTGCACTTGAATAGCTTGATTCCAAAGCCTCATCTCTTCCTCCAAGTCAACAGGTTCTCTCCTCCATGAGCCCTAATTTGAGCTCTCAAAGTGACGGGAAAATGGGGTGTGAAAGTGATCCCTATTTCTCTTTCAAGTCAAATATAAATGGGTTGTGGGCTTGGGTAATGAATTAAAATGTTGGGTTAAACAATTCCACCATTTATTTCACTTGTTGGGCTACCCACACTCTTTTGTCCAACACCATATAAATCTCATTTAGCCCAATTGTTTCATCAATCATAATTTATTAGATTAATTATGAAATAATTTTCCGGGATGTTACAATCCCTCCCCCTTAGGATCATTCGTCCTCGAATGAAATAAGTGTATAGATCAATATCTTATTTCCACTGAATGGTGGGTGAGATCCAACTCCGAACACTTTCTACCCGCTCCATTCGATTACTTAGAAACTCTCGCCTTAGGGTAACCTGCATGCCTCAAGCCTCTGTTGTGCTTTTCCTCACACTTTTTACGGCATGTATCACAATTTCTGAGATGCGATCGTTATGTTGGCCTGAAGTTCTGCATTTTGTTGCATCTCATCACACAATTCTCTCGTTGGTCTCGTGTTTTCTCATGAAACGCTGGAAATTTAATACAATCCACTCAATTCCCATGCTTACCGATCCCAACTTCAGTGAATTTTACCCCGGGAGCCATCTCAATCTACGACTTGTAGTGTTAGTCTTGATGGCATTCTGAGGTTCCATCTCATTCCGATGATTTCCTAACTGTTATAACAGTTAATTATTCCCCAAGAATTTATTTGGATTGTGTTAGGACTGAGTTCTGCTCCGGATAGTCCATTTACATCTTGAATCAGTCGCTCCCAAGTTCGCACTGTTGAATGTTTTGCTACATCCCCTTTATGGCAATTGCACATGGTGCAATGTTATCTCAACAGTTCCATAGGATTCCTTGTCTTGGGATAAATCCGCATCACAAAAAGAACGAACAAACTCCAACACCAAGAAGATGGTGACATCGAATTACCAAGAGTATGGTAAATTCTGAATTATATCGGGAGTCAAAATCTTCCGATATAAGTGGAAAGGATGCGAACAACTAAAATCGTTGTTTGCGGAAGTAAGGATACTGAGACGGAAATCCTTTTATAACGGAGCAATTACACTTCAAAAAAATTTCCTGGAGGCGGGGACAAGTTTTCCTCGCCTATGTCCTCGCCTCACGCTTGGGGCGAGGACATAGGCGAGGAAAACGTGTCCTCGCCTAGAGCATCGTCGGGTTCCCATGTTAGTCGACAATGTCCTCGCCTGGAGGCAAGGAGTTTAGCGAGGAATTGGGCGAGGACATAGGCGAGGATTTTCGCGACGAAAATGGCGAGGAACGGGGCGACAAAAAGTTCCTCGCCCATGTCCTCACCTTCCAAAATATTTTGTTAATAAAAATTATTTTTATATTAATTTATGCCTAATACCAATCCTTTTCGTCTTCAACCATTTTAGAAGCATTGAAAATACATTAAATATGAATTAGAAACATAAAATTTGCAAACAAAAAAAGCATCTTTCATTTAAAACAAAAGAGTAACTCGTGTACTACAAATTACATGGATATTGTTGAGCCTTTGTACAATATACTAATCCTATCATCATGAAAAACAAGATTCCCAGTGTGGTAAACAAATCCTGCTCACTAGAGACATCAGCAGAATCAAAACAAAACTACAATCTCCTCACTTGCTCTTGTCGTACTCAAACTCAATATAAAGGCAGTCATCAATCTTACTTCCAAAGAGTGCTTCAAGTAATGGGATGGAGAAGATGCTGATGCTTGCTACCATTACAGCAAGCTGCACATGCAATTTTCTCTTGGACACTGCAAGAGTATCATCAACCACTTCAGTTTTCCTTTTTCCACACCCCATCTCCATTTTTAAATAAGAAACAGGATTCGAGGAACTCGAAAGGCAAGGCCAATGGAATTTATTGCCACATGTGAGTTGAGTCGCGGTAAAACTGAGACATGCAATTGACAGGAAAAAGACAAGAACCAGTCAACAAACCAGAAACAAGATTACTAGACCAATAGACATTAAAATAAATAAACTGATAACCACAACTCGGGGAAAAAAACCTAAATTTTGATTTAGAGAAGCTGAATATTAATTGTGTTAAATGAATTTGGCAAGAAGTGTTAAATCACTTTCAGTAGTTGACGCACTTGAAGGTGAATAGAAGCATGACTCTTTAGAATTATATAAATGATAATGCAGCATCATGTTATATTATTCACGTACCCAAAAATAACTTCTAATCCTGAGACGGCAGGACTTGGAATTTCAAGTCGGTGACAAGGTCATGCTGAAGGTCTCGCCAATGAAGGGCGTAATGCGCTTTGGCAAGCGGGGGAAACTGAGCCCACGATACATAGGGCCATATGAGATCCTAGAGAGAGTAGGGAATCTGGCGTACCGGCTGGCGCTGCCGCCTCAACTAGCACGCGTCCATAACGTGTTTCACGTTTCCCAGCTAAAGAAGTATGTGCCCGACACGTCGCATGTACTCCAACCGGACGTAATCGAATTGGATGATGACTTGACCTATGAAGAAACCCCGGTGCAAATACTCGACTACAAGAAAAGGGTGACAAGGAATAAAACTGTAAAGATGGTCAAGGTCCTGTGGTCCAACCACGAGACGGAGACGGCAACCTGGGAATTGGAAGCCGACATGAGGCAACGTTACCCTACCCTCTTCCAAGACGACCCGACCACAGTTATGGGGACATAACTGTATTCTTAAGGGGGGGAGGATGTAACACCCGAGGAAAAACAAATTCAAATTGTTTTGAACTACGTCATGACTTGATCCCTTCACAGGGTACGTAGGCAGCTTAGAACTGATTTCTAAGTTCAGTCACGAAATAAATCACAAAGTACATCACGAATTAGATCACAAGGACGATAGGAGATGTTGGAACCAATTTAGACTAGGCTAAGTAGGACCCGGAAATGTTGCGAGCGATAAGCCGGACTCGCAACAAGATTAAGGAGAAGATTCCGCAACGAAAACGACCCAGGGAATCGAGCTAACACGTAGAAAACCGATAGGGGAAAGCGAGGGAAGACCCGACGGAACACGCGGAGCCGAACCGGCCGGTCCGGCCGGCCCGCGCTGTCCGCGCGCCGCCGCGCGGCCACCGCGCGGCCAAAGGCGTCGCGACGCCAGGCCTGGCGCGCGTGCTCCGCGCGACCATAGGGGAGGGTGCGCGCCACCTCCGCGCCAGAGGGGCTGAAGGTGTAATCTTTCCATTCGGGGGTGATTTTCTTGCCGAAATCACATCTCCCTTCGAGGGAAACCAAATCCCAGCCTTAAGGGAGGCTTAGGGGCGGCTGGGGAGACTCACAACCCTAATCCCACAGAAAACCTATCCCCACCACACTTACAAACTCCCTCTCCAAGCCAAACCCTCCCGACGAAGCTTTCCGGCAAACTTTCCGGCGACGACGAGGTGAACGGGACTGAGCCACGGCTTCATAGAACCTTGGTAAGTCTTAATATATCATTCCATCAGTCCATGAGTCTCCAAAACTCGAATTCTAACACTATTTCCTTACTACGATTTCACGTCGGAAAACGAACAAAAAGCAATCGGAGAAGTTGGCCGTTCGTCGTGACCCTAGGACGTCCGGAAACCCAATCCAGCGACCCTATCATCATTCTAAGTAAGTTAACACCTTACTCACAAATGTTTGCGGTTGTTTGTTGTTTAAATCTCGAGATATAGGCTTGTAACAAAAATCGGTTTTCAAAAACCCTATTTTCGTCCAATTTTAAAGACTCGCCAAAAACTCGACCTTCGGGAATTCAAACCGAAAACTTTTCAACATAAAAGTTGTTCCTAACACCTTTATCTAACTTGTGTCCAAATTTTAGCCATTGACATTAAGTTTTGCTATCCCAATTTTCGCCATGAACTTTCTGTATCAAACCGAACGTTTCAAATCTGTGACAGATTCCTTCATTCAACTTGATGCATGTTTTTCACCCATTTTTCGAATGATTTAACTTTGCATTTCTAAACAAAAGTTGTAGATAATTGTGTCTAGATTATGCCTACAAAATTTCACGAATTTTGGTGTTCATTTGATATGTCAATCGGCCAAGTTTTTAGAACTGTTTTGAATTCGTTTAAAGGGCCATGAGTATACAGTGTGTTGCACACGATTTTTGAGTACCAAGAATTCATTATTTCCAAAAACTTAAAACATGAAAGTTGTTCCTTAAGGTGTTGTGTAGTTACTGTAAAAATTTCACATCGATTGGTTTTGAAATGAATTTTTAATCGGCGTTATACGAACCTGTGACGGAAACAGTTTTTAAGACGTAAATTATTCTTTGCAATAAACTCAAATTTCAACTCACTCCGGAACCTTATTTCCAAAAACCTAAAACATGAAAGTTGTTCATGTGTGTGTTTTTGAATTACTGGCCAAGTTTCAGAATTTTTGGAGGAAAAACGAATTTTAAATTAAGAAAGGCGTAAACTGCCTCGAATAGGATTTTTCGAACTTGAGAAAACTCGAACTATGAAAACGCGATATCGATCCTTTGATAACTTTGAAATACGAACTTTCGAAAAATCCCGTTCACTAGGCTGAGCCGATCTTCATACTATCATTATCTTTGAGACTGCCTCGTTAGTGGTCTCCTTACTATCTGAGATTGCCTCGTTAGTGATCTCGCGCGCTGTATTTGTGGACTGCCTCGTTAGTGGTCCTACTATCTTTTTGGATCGCCTCGTTAGTGGTCCTACTATCTTTTTGGATCGCCTCGTTAGTGGTCCTACTATCTTTGAGACTGCCTCGTTAGTGGTCTCCCATTGTTTGGACTGCCTCGTTAGTGATCTCCCGGTATGGTGTCCTCTTCTTAGTTTACGGGATGAAAAGTAAAAGACTCGTGTGAGTGTTTCATTATGCTTAAATCGTATTTATCCTGTCTTTAATTACGTATTTAAATTTTATGCATCTTAAATTATGCTTTAGATTACGCTTTTTAAATTAAGTTCTTTAATCATAATTTTCCGCTGCTAATAAATCATGTATTTTTAAATTCTCGTACGATAAGCGAAATCTTTAGTTTAAACACTTGTAACCCCTTTTATTTGTAGTTAGGGATTAACTTACTCAGTATATTTTTATACTGACAACCGTTGTTATTTTTCTTTTACAGAGTATGTCGAGTGACGCATACGCATGCACTTGGGGGGAATCATTTATGAACATTTTAAATTTCTGCATCGTACTGTTTTTACCGGGTCTGTTAAACCCGAGGATTTGGCCATGTTGGCCGTGATTTTGCTTTCCGCTGCACTTCCTTTATTTACTTTTCGCGCATGATGATTATTACTATCGTATTAAGTATTATAAATTTCCGGACTAAATCTTGAAATGTTTTTAAATCTTTTCATACCCACAAGCCTTGCATTTCCTTAGCAAGCTCGGGAAGCCGTGTCTTACTAGGGAATTGCGGCGGTGACATCCCAGCCTGGGTTATCAAATCCGGGGTGTTACAAGTTGGTATCAGAGCCCGAAAAATTTTTAAAGCTACAACTATTATTTTAAACCAATATTTTTAAGCCCAAGTGTTATTTCTTTTAAAATTATTTATTTGACTACTAGTACTATTTTTTAGCCCAAAAATCTATAATCCTTTTTTTTTTCATAGCCCAAATCTTAGCCCAAGAAATATTAAATTTTGGCCCACTATAGAGGCCCAACCCTTAGCAATTTATTTTAAACTAAATTTTATGGGGAAGGGACTTGCACTTGCATGTTGCATATAGATTTAAATTTGTGCATATCTTAACCTTGCCTGAAAAACGTCTAACTCTAACCTACCTTGTTAACACTAGATGGCTTCCCCAAACGTGAACATGATCAACCTACTAATGAGGTTGATTGAAGCATACCTCGAATCTCCTCAAAACGTGAACAACTTCAGACTAAGGGTAGAGCAAATGGAAGCTAACTTCGGCCACCTAACTAATCTGGGCCAAGCAGGACACCAAGATATAACCCAACTCCAAGTCCAAATCAACGAACTCCAGACCCGCGAGACTGAGCTTCGGACCCAGATTGACGACGTAGAGACCCAAGCAGGGGTCTTGGGACATCAACTGCATCACCTGAAGGATGATCTGCTTCCACCTGCCCCACTCAACCCAGGAACTCCTCCTGTCACTAGCCTCGTTATTGACCCTGTCGCTGTCCCTGCAGCCGTCCAAACCCCAGTTGCATCCGTTGATCCTGCTCCTGTTGCTGGGCCCAGTTGGCCAGCCAGCCCAGTGTTCCATGGGCCCCTTGGCACGGGCACCATCGAGGAATCAAGTGATGAGGATGACCCCATGGAGGACCCGACCACCTACCCTTCGCAGGATTAGAGATTTTTGATGCATTATTCCCATTGTTCTCCTTTTCTATTTTCCCAAAACTATTTTCAGGATCTTTGCTACTTGTCGCTTGTATCGAAACAAAAACTTCTAATGAGCAATAACGTCACAAAAACTTATTTTATACACCCTCTTTATATCTTAACAAAGCGCCGACAGACAAACAACGCATCTATTTCTGCATAACAAAACGACAAGTACCTCAGACCCTAAACCCTAAACGACTGAATAAATAAATGCAAATACTGACCAACTCCTGATTAGCACCATACAATTCAGCAAGACTTTTTTTTTCCACTTTATCGAATCTCCCTGAACTTTACACCTTCCTCGGTTGTAACAGGATGGCACCTCGAGGACGACCAAGGGCCTTCCCTGCCACCCCCAACACCCACGGCACGCCGGGACAACCCAATGAGCAGGCACCTGACGCGGAGATGCCAAACCCGGCAGGACCAATGCCTAACCCTGCAGAAGGGCGATTGAGAAGTATGGAAGAGTTACTAATCGCACTGGGTAATGCTTACGTTAACCAGGGTGGAGCTGCCGCGGCGCCACCACCAGAAGCGAGGATCAACTACTTGGCTGCGGTGAACCCCTACCGACCACCTTACTACGTCGGGGAGGAAGACCCCGCTAAGCTGGAAGAATGGTTGAGAACCTTCGACAAATTGCTAAAGGCGGTAAGATGCCCGGAGGGGGAGAAGGTCCACGTGGCCTCGTACTATCTGGGTGGCGAGGCCGACGACTGGTGGCAGGCTACCCAAGGGAAGCTGGCGGAGGATGATGAACCTTACTCGTGGAACGAGTTCATGGAGTTACTCCGGGAGCGCTTCTACCCGATGAGTACTAAGGCAGCACTGTACGAGGAGTTCTCATCCCTGAAGCAGGGAGAGAAATCTTTTCAAGAATACTATGCACGGTTTAAGGAATTGGTGAGATTTGCGCCCAGGATGGTACCTACTGACGGGGAGAAGGCGCAAAAGTTCGAAATGGGTTTGAACTTGTCGATTCGGGAGGTGATTACTGGAGTTAACTACCCGGACCTGCAATCTGTCTACGATCGTGCAGTAGCAGTAGCACGAGTGCAACAACTAAAGAGGAAGACTGCTGGGGAATCCAGCCGAGGGGCGCAAGGCCCGGACAAGAGGAACAGGGATAACCGGACAAGCAACACTACTGGCGGGGACAACTTTCGGCAAGGGCCGAACGGGAATGCTCAGAACAACAATGGTCGGAATGTCAACCAAGGAGGGCGAGTGCCGCCGTGCCCACGATGTGGCAGGCCGCACCTGGTAAGGAGGTGTCCTCAGATGGGCGAGTGCTTCCGGTGCGGCCGAATTGGCCATCGGAGGGAGGAATGTCGAACCCGACTCGAGAACATCACGAAAAGAGAAGACTTGGTCATTGGACCTAACGAGCCGTTCAACCAGGGAGGTAGGAATGGCAACAACCAAGGATATCGGCCTCCTCCGAATCCGAACCAACGCCCTCCGAACCAGCAGCAAAATGCAAACCCAAATCAGAACCAGCCAGCCAATCAAGGGAGGCCGATGGGGAGGTTGAACGTGATCAACCAGGCTGACATACCCGCGCAGGGTGACGTGATGGCAGGTACTTTCCATGTCCTAAGTACTCCACTTAGAGTCTTATTTGATTCCGGAGCCAGTTGCTCGATTGTATCTTCGAGAGTCGTAACTGAACTAGATCTACCTAAGTGCGAGATAATTAGCTTAGGCATCCAACTGCCCTCTGGAGAAGTAATAGCATGCTCTAAACGCTACAATGGAATACCTATAGTGATAAAGAACGTAGAGTTTTTCGCAAACTTGGTAGAGTTCAACGTCAGGGACTTTGACGTCATACTAGGAATGGATTGGTTAACCCGGTATAAGGCCGTGATCGAATGCCAAAAGCAAAAGATCACGCTGTCAAAAAGTAGGGGGAAAAGAGTCATCTTCTACTCTCAACCCCCTAAGAAATCTAACAAGTTAATCAACGTCCTAGAGTTAGGTAGCCTAATGCGTAAGGGCCACGCGCTATACGCATGCTATGTTCACAACCTCGAAGCGGAAGGGGTAAAGATAGACAACATTCCGGTGGTGAGAGAGTACCCGGATGTGTTCCCAGAGGACGTTCCTGGCATGCCCCCTGAGAGGGATCTCGAGTTCACCATAGATCTTATCCCGGGAACGGAACCTGTATCAAAGGCTCCTTACCGCATGGCACCGCCGGAGATGAAGGAGCTAAAGGAACAGCTCGAAGAATTGCTGGAAAAGGGATATATCCGACCGAGCACGTCTCCATGGGGAGCACCGGTCTTATTCGTCAAAAAGAAGGATGGGAGTCTGAGACTGTGTATTGACTATAGGGGACTTAATCAAGTCACTATCAAGAACAAGTATCCGTTGCCCAGAATCGAGGATCTGTTTGACCAGCTGAAGGGAGCTACTGTGTTCTCCAAGATCGACCTGCGATCGGGATATCATCAGCTGCGAATTGCTGAGAAGGACATCCCAAAGACAGCGTTCAGGACTCGCTACGGACACTACGAATTCACAGTCCTGTCATTCGGACTGACGAATGCCCCGGCGATGTTCATGAACCTCATGAACAACGTGTTCCGAGGACTGTTAGATCAATGCGTAGTGGTATTCATAGACGACATCTTGGTCTACTCAAGGGACGAGGAAGAACATTCCAAGCACTTACATAAAGTGCTGAGGATCCTCCGAGAAAATCAGCTATATGGGAAGTTGTCCAAATGCGACTTCTGGCTGAGGGAGGTAACATTCCTTGGGCATATCGTATCCGCCAGCGGAGTGGCGGTAGACCCGGCGAAAATCTCGGCTGTAACCGAGTGGGTACCCCCGAAGAGCCCAACGGAGATAAGAAGCTTTCTCGGACTGGCGGGCTACTACAGGCGATTTGTCCAAGATTTCTCCAAAATCGCCCGCCCATTGACCCAACTGCTGAAGAAGGGGGTGAAGTATGACTGGACTGGCGAGTGCGAAGCCGCATTCCAGGAGCTGAAGAAACGACTTACCACGGCGCCGGTGTTGGCGTTACCATCAGAGGATGGAGACTTCGAGGTGTATAGCGACGCCTCGAGAGAAGGACTGGGATGCGTACTGATGCAGGATCAAAAGGTCATAGCGTACGCATCACGACAGCTGAAACCGCACGAGCAAAACTACCCGACGCACGACCTGGAACTGGCCGCGGTCGTGTTCGCCCTGAAAATCTGGAGACACTATCTCTATGGGCGGAAGTGTCGGATGTTTACCGACCATAAGAGCCTCAAGTACATATTCACGCAAAGAGAACTGAACTTGAGGCAGAGGAGATGGTTGGAGTTGATCAAAGATTACGACCTAGAAGTCGCGTATCACGAGGGCAAGGCCAACGTCGTGGCCGACGCCTTGAGTCGGAAGGCGCAACATGTCACGAACTCACTGGTGATACCGGCCGAATTGTACAGAGATTTGGCGAAACTAAGCCTGGAACTGGTGCAGCCCGGTACGGTAACCAAGGTCGTCAACGCGATGGTAGTAAGCCCTACCGTATTCGAAGAAATACGACTCGCCCAGTCGGGTGACGAACAGATGGAGGAAATAAGGAGAAGCATTGCCGAAGGAAAGGCAGTAGATTTCCAGATTCACGAGGACGGGAGCATCCGCTTCAGGGGAAGATGGTGTATACCCCGGGAGTCCGCAGATCTGAAGAAGAAGGTAATGGAGGAAGGCCATAGCACCCCCTACTCGGTCCACCCCGGAGGGGATAAGCTGTATAAGGACTTGAAGAAAAATTATTGGTGGCCGAACATGAAGAGAGAGGTGGCCGAATTCGTGGCAAGGTGCCTTACCTGCCAGAAGATCAAGGCAGTACGGCAAAAGCCCTTAGGATTAATGCAACCATTGGAGATCCCAAGCTGGAAGTGGGATAGCATCTCCATGGATTTTGTTTCAGGGTTGCCACGATCGCCAAAAGGAATGAATAAGATTTGGGTGATCGTGGATAGGTTAACGAAGGCCGCCATTTTCATCCCGATGAAGGACACGTGGACAATGGACCAACTAGCAAGGGCATACATAGACAATGTGGTACGCCGGCACGGGGTGCCGCATGACATCATCTCGGATAGGGATAGCAGATTCGTCTCCGAGTTTTGGACCAAGCTGCAAGAAGCTCTGGGGACGCAGATAAAGATGAGTACGGCGTTCCACCCTATGACGGATGGACAGACGGAGCGAACTATACAGACGCTGGAGGACATGTTGAGGGCTTGTGTGTTGGAGTTCAAGGGAAGTTGGGAGCACCATTTACCCTTGATCGAGTTCTCCTATAACAACAGTTACCATGCGAGCATCGGCATGGCGCCCTTCGAGGCACTGTATGGACGAAGATGCCGGAGCCCATTGAGTTGGGAAGAGAACGATCGAGTAGTGACAGTAGGGCCACAACTGGTGGAGGACATGGCTCAGCAAGTTAAGGTTATCCAGGGGAAGATGAGAGCCGCTCAGGACCGGCAAAAGAGTTATGCGGACGTGAGACGGCAGGACTTGGAATTTCAAGTCGGTGACAAGGTCATGCTGAAGGTCTCGCCAATGAAGGGCGTAATGCGCTTTGGCAAGCGGGGGAAACTGAGCCCACGATACATAGGGCCATATGAGATCCTAGAGAGAGTAGGGAATCTGGCGTACCGGCTGGCGCTGCCGCCTCAACTAGCACGCGTCCATAACGTGTTTCACGTTTCCCAGCTAAAGAAGTATGTGCCCGACACGTCGCATGTACTCCAACCGGACGTAATCGAATTGGATGATGACTTGACCTATGAAGAAACCCCGGTGCAAATACTCGACTACAAGGAAAGGGTGACAAGGAATAAAACTGTAAAGATGGTCAAGGTCCTGTGGTCCAACCACGAGACGGAGACGGCAACCTGGGAATTGGAAGCCGACATGAGGCAACGTTACCCTACCCTCTTCCAAGACGACCCGACCACAGTTATGGGGACATAACTGTATTCTTAAGGGGGGGAGGATGTAACACCCGAGGAAAAACAAATTCAAATTGTTTTGAACTACGTCATGACTTGATCCCTTCACAGGGTACGTAGGCAGCTTAGAACTGATTTCTAAGTTCAGTCACGAAATAAATCACAAAGTACATCACGAATTAGATCACAAGGACGATAGGAGATGTTGGAACCAATTTAGACTAGGCTAAGTAGGACCCGGAAATGTTGCGAGCGATAAGCCGGACTCGCAACAAGATTAAGGAGAAGATTCCGCAACGAAAACGACCCAGGGAATCGAGCTAACACGTAGAAAACCGATAGGGGAAAGCGAGGGAAGACCCGACGGAACACGCGGAGCCGAACCGGCCGGTCCGGCCGGCCCGCGCTGTCCGCGCGCCGCCGCGCGGCCACCGCGCGGCCAAAGGCGTCGCGACGCCAGGCCTGGCGCGCGTGCTCCGCGCGACCATAGGGGAGGGTGCGCGCCACCTCCGCGCCAGAGGGGCTGAAGGTGTAATCTTTCCATTCGGGGGTGATTTTCTTGCCGAAATTACATCTCCCTTCGAGGGAAACCAAATCCCAGCCTTAAGGGAGGCTTAGGGGCGGCTGGGGAGACTCACAACCCTAATCCCACAGAAAACCTATCCCCACCACACTTACAAACTCCCTCTCCAAGCCAAACCCTCCCGACGAAGCTTTCCGGCAAACTTTCCGGCGACGACGAGGTGAACGGGACTGAGCCACGGCTTCATAGAACCTTGGTAAGTCTTAATATATCATTCCATCAGTCCATGAGTCTCCAAAACTCGAATTCTAACACTATTTCCTTACTACGATTTCACGTCGGAAAACGAACAAAAAGCAATCGGAGAAGTTGGCCGTTCGTCGTGACCCTAGGACGTCCGGAAACCCAATCCAGCGACCCTATCATCATTCTAAGTAAGTTAACACCTTACTCACAAATTTTTGCGGTTGTTTGTTGTTTAAATCTCGAGATATAGGCTTGTAACAAAAATCGGTTTTCAAAAACCCTATTTTCGTCCAATTTTAAAGACTCGCCAAAAACTCGACCTTCGGGAATTCAAACCGAAAACTTTTCAACATAAAAGTTGTTCCTAACACCTTTATCTAACTTGTGTCCAAATTTTAGCCATTGACATTAAGTTTTGCTATCCCAATTTTCGCCATGAACTTTCTGTATCAAACCGAACGTTTCAAATCTGTGACAGATTCCTTCATTCAACTTGATGCATGTTTTTCACCCATTTTTCGAATGATTTAACTTTGCATTTCTAAACAAAAGTTGTAGATAATTGTGTCTAGATTATGCCTACAAAATTTCACGAATTTTGGTGTTCATTTGATATGTCAATCGGCCAAGTTTTTAGAACTGTTTTGAATTCGTTTAAAGGGCCATGAGTATACAGTGTGTTGCACACGATTTTTGAGTACCAAGAATTCATTATTTCCAAAAACTTAAAACATGAAAGTTGTTCCTTAAGGTGTTGTGTAGTTACTGTAAAAATTTCACATCGATTGGTTTTGAAATGAATTTTTAATCGGCGTTATACGAACCTGTGACGGAAACAGTTTTTAAGACGTAAATTATTCTTTGCAATAAACTCAAATTTCAACTCACTCCGGAACCTTATTTCCAAAAACTTAAAACATGAAAGTTGTTCATGTGTGTGTTTTTGAATTACTGGCCAAGTTTCAGAATTTTTGGAGGAAAAACGAATTTTAAATTAAGAAAGGCGTAAACTGCCTCGAATAGGATTTTTCGAACTTGAGAAAACTCGAACTATGAAAACGCGATATCGATCCTTTGATAACTTTGAAATACGAACTTTCGAAAAATCCCGTTCACTAGGCTGAGCCGATCTTCATACTATCATTATCTTTGAGACTGCCTCGTTAGTGGTCTCCTTACTATCTGAGATTGCCTCGTTAGTGATCTCGCGCGCTGTATTTGTGGACTGCCTCGTTAGTGGTCCTACTATCTTTTTGGATCGCCTCGTTAGTGGTCCTACTATCTTTGAGACTGCCTCGTTAGTGGTCTCCCATTGTTTGGACTGCCTCGTTAGTGGTCCTATGTTGAGATTGCCTCGTTAGTGATCTCCCGGTATGGTGTCCTCTTCTTAGTTTACGGGATGAAAAGTAAAAGACTCGTGTGAGTGTTTCATTATGCTTAAATCGTATTTATCCTGTCTTTAATTACGTATTTAAATTTTATGCATCTTAAATTATGCTTTAGATTACGCTTTTTAAATTAAGTTCTTTAATCATAATTTTCCGCTGCTAATAAATCATGTATTTTTAAATTCTCGTACGATAAGCGAAATCTTTAGTTTAAACACTTGTAACCCCTTTTATTTGTAGTTAGGGATTAACTTACTCAGTATATTTTTATACTGACAACCGTTGTTATTTTTCTTTTACAGAGTATGTCGAGTGACGCATACGCATGCACTTGGGGGAATCATTTATGAACATTTTAAATTTCTGCATCGTACTGTTTTTACCGGGTCTGTTAAACCCGAGGATTTGGCCATGTTGGCCGTGATTTTGCTTTCCGCTGCACTTCCTTTATTTACTTTTCGCGCATGATGATTATTACTATCGTATTAAGTATTATAAATTTCCGGACTAAATCTTGAAATGTTTTTAAATCTTTTCATACCCACAAGCCTTGCATTTCCTTAGCAAGCTCGGGAAGCCGTGTCTTACTAGGGAATTGCGGCGGTGACATCCCGGCCTGGGTTATCAAATCCGGGGTGTTACACCGTCGATATCCCGTCTTTAACCATTCTAACCCATGGTTTATCCATGTTATGTAGCATTCCCCAAATGAGTTTTCCGAGGAGGGCTGTATTCATTAGGCGAGCTCGTCTAAGACCCAAACCACCTTTAGTTTTGGCTTTCGCAACCGTGTCCCACTTAACTAGATGGAGCCCCTTTCCTTTATTGTCCTTCCACACGAACCTGCTTATCCTCCTGTCTATATGCTGACAGATGGATTCGGGAATCCAGTGTAATTGCATAACGTAAGAGGGAATCGCAGATAGCACCGCCCTACATAAGGTGAGCCGCCCCGCTTTGTTGAGTAATTTACTCGCCCAACCCTCCATCCTCGCATCCATTTTGTCTAGGATGTATGTGAAATCACTTATTCTCTTTCTCCCTGTTAGAATGGGAAAACCCAAATAAGAATCAAACTTGCTTGTTTCAGGCATGTTTAGAGGACCCCTGATCCAATCTCTTTCCTGCGGCTGTATGTAATGAGGTATGAAGACCGATGATTTCATTTGGTTTAAGCACAATCCAGAGGCTACAGCAAAGGACTGTAGAGTGTTGACCACACACTGGACACTATCTCTATCCACCATAGAGCATAATATCAAGTCGTCAGCGAAGATAAGATGTGACAAAGCCATCCTCTGGGCAATACAGATCGGTAACCAAGATTTGAGATTCACTTGATTAAGGATCATGAGTGATAGTTTCTCCATTATGATAATGAAAAGGTAAGGGGATAGGGGATCCCCTTGCCTTAAACCCTTGCCTGGCTTGAAACTTTCGAGGACGGATCCATTCCACAACACAGAGTATACCGGGGATGAGACGCAAAACATGATCAGCTTAACAAGAGATGTTGGATAGCCGAATTCAACCAAGCATTGATTTAGAAAATCCCACCGAACGTTGTCATAGGCCTTTTCTATGTCGATCTTCAGCACAACTCCCTGTATGTAGGCTTTACTTCCAGTTAACATCCCCATTAATTCTTGAAGGGTAATGGCATTATCAATGGTACCTCTGCCGGGGAGGAAGGCCGATTGGAGAGGTGAAATATTCTCGATCAGTGATGGCCGGATTCTTTTCACTAGCACCTTTGTAAGGATTTTGTAGGATACATTACATAAGGTTATGGGACGCAATTGCTTGAAATTCATTGGCGAGGGCACCTTAGGAATGAGGCATAAATGCGCCTTAGCAATGTCGGTAGGGAAGCTGCTTTTCTTCACTGCTTGTCGGATAAACTCCAAGACTGAAGGTCCTATGATGAGCCAGTATTCTTTATAAAAAAATCCGGGAAATCCATCTGGACCCGGAGCGGATAATAGGTTTATATCAGATATCACACTGGTAACTTCATCCAAGGTAACTTCATGATTCAGCTTTTCCTTATCTTCTCTGCCAACACTGGGCAAAGGCGGTATAGGAATCCTACAATCCCTCTCATCCTCCTCACTATCAGGTAGAGAAATCGGGGCAGCATACAGATTACTGTAATACTCCCGAGCCCCCAGTTTCAACATGCCCTCATCCTCGCACCATTCCCCTGAGGGGAGGTGAAGACCATGAATTCTAGCCCGATGTCTATTAAATTTGGCTTGGGCGTGGAAATAAGATGTATTGCGATCACCGAATTTCACCCATTTATCTCTCGCACGTTGGTACCAATGAATTTCTTCCTGATGCAGGATAGTGGCGTACTCTTGACTCAGTTCTTGCTCCAGTAAATTAAGCCGGATAGAGTCAACCCGCTCCAGTGCTCGGGCAATACCTTCCAGCCTTTTCCTAACCTTAATTTTCCGCCAATGTATATTGCCCACAGAATTCTTTTTGAAGGCTATAGAACCACTGGTCACTTGCCCCAGATTGGTTGTAATATTATTGGAATTCCAAGCCTTCTCCACAACCTCGATGTACCGGCTATCCAAAGCCCAGGCAGCCTCCCATCTAAAGGGTTTAGATGAAGGATTCAAAGGAGGTCCCCCACAGTGAAGCAACAAAGGGGCATGGTCTGAACCAACTCTCGGAAGAACTTGGATGAATCCTGAAAGAAATAAGGTTATCCATTCCTCATTGATCATACTGCGATCTAGTCTTTTGTAGATCCGCTGGGTGTCACCAATCGGACGAGACCAGGTAAAAAGGCTGCCCGCAGTAGAGATAGTAGACAAGTGACAGTCATGAAACACCGCCCCCAACTCGTCTGCTCTATCAATATTGTAGAGGCCTCCTCGGACCTCATTGGAAGCCGTCACCTGATTCCAATCTCCTATAATTGCCCAAGGACCAGACATAGTATCCGCTAGGCAACGCACATGATCCCAATTCTCCCTCCTTTCTCCATATACGGGCGAGGCATACATCACAGATAAGTGCCAAGATTTATTCCCATTCTCTACCAATAAGGTGACGATTCTGTTGACGGCCTCCGTGACCTTAAAAGTGATCCCCAACCCAATTTTGGATAGGATCCAAATCCCCCCCGATCGTCCAATGGTTTCTTGAATACACACCGGGGTGAACCCTGTTCTCTCAAAAAACTGCTCCGCCTGACTGAACTTAATTTGAGGCTCTAGGATTGCAAAAAGCACAGGTTTATGATTTCTCAGATTATCATTCAAAATCCTTTTGGTAGCCGGACTACCCATACCGCCAATATTCCATACCATAATTTTTATGTTTTGTCTCTCCATAAAAACAAAATTTGATAGGTACCAGAAAACGCTCTTACCAGGAGATAGAGTTCAAACTTCCGCTGTGGGCATTTCACTATCTCCATCCGGAAGATCTCCTTTCCCCTCCGTCTCCTCTGGCCTCGTTTCCGGCAAGGCGGAAGTATTGGGTGGGATTTTCTCCAGATTAACATCCTCTGTTGGGCAAGTCCGAGCCCTTTTAAGGTTCTTGTCGGACTGAGGTGTTTTAATCGGGGTTTTGATCCCCAAATGTATTCCCTTCCCTTCCTTAATCTTGGTCCGGGGTTGGGCCTTATCTTTACTGTCCAGCTTGCTTCGGCCCATAGAGTAGGAGCCCAAACTCTTACCTATATTAGGGTGCTTGTTCTCTGGCCCAGCTGCACGTTTGGGCCGAGCATTTTTTTCAGCCTCACCCAAGTTTATCTTTGGCCCTTTCTGTTGTTTTTTTTCCTTACAACCTTGATCCAATCATCTCCTTTGGGTTGAGGTGGAGCGTCTCTCCCCAAGTTTTTGGCTTCATAAACTGGGACATCATCAGCGTTGGTCTTGTGATCACCCTTTTTTGAGTAAGTCTCTGTATCCTTTGCCTCTTTTTGGACTGAAAACGCAGCTTCAGGCTCTGAGGCTGCTGACTCCCCTCCTTCACTTTCCATAGCTGTGTTTCCCTCCTGATTGTCAGCCAAGGCAGAGATATTCAGTTTGTCACCTTCCCCAGAAGTAGGCAAGTCAACTTTGTCTCTGTCCACAAGCAAGGGTTGCTGGCCTATTCCTGTAGCCAACGAGTACCCCTCCATTTGAGCTTTTACTATGGGGTCCTGGATCTTGGTGCATCTGTTGCTTGCATGGCCATAGCAATGGCAGCTCGTGCAAAGCAAATGCAAGCCTTCGTAAGCCACTTTATGCCATGTATTTCCCACCAATACGCTTGACACAAGAGGAAGACTTAGATCTATTTCCACACATACCCGAGCATATCTCCCCCTATTCACTCCTTTGGTCATCGCATCTACCCTTATGGGCCTTCCAATACCTGCTGCCATCCTGGTTAAGATGAGTTCATCAAAGTATTCAAAGCTTAACCCTGGAAACCGAGCCCATACTACCGTCTTCTTTGGTGTCTCGGCATTAACAATGAAGTTTGGCCTCCATGGACACACCATGAGATAGCTATCAAAGACCATCCATGGCCCTCCATCCAACACCCGTAATCTGTCGGCAGCTTGATCGAACTTTATCAAGTAAAATCCCGCATCCATGTCTATCATCTCAAATTTGTTGTAAAGTTTCCACATATTTGAAAGCCTGTCCAGGAGTGCCTTATAACCAACCTTCTTCCCTAAGACAGAGACTATAAGAGCATCTTCGAAAGGTTTGCAAATCCTTTCCTGAATCTTCGGATCAATGGTTATGCGAGGCTTCATCCTATCACCATTGAGGAAGTCAAGCTTTACGAGGTGCTCGTTCGCAAGGTCTTTGATGAGGGGAGCTGGTGCAGCTTCTTTACCTTGAAGAACCTTGTCTCGGAATGAACCTGAAGTGAAAGAGAAAGCCACCGGAGTAGCCAAAGATGATGCAGAAGCGGTGGAAAGTGGAGAAGAGGGAACAGAGCTCGGGAGGAGCTCCATTCTAGAGAGAGAGAGATAGCTAAAGTTGGTCTCAATTAAAACTAGGGAATGAGAATTTAAAATATGGTTATTATATTCCTTATATTGATATAGGATTATATATTTTTTAGACATAAATTTTTAACCTAATTAAATTTATTTAATAATATTATAATATTAACATTTTTTAAATACTTATTATGTATTATCTATACAATCAAATAATTTATATATATAGTTGTAATCAATTATATCTTTTTGAAATACTTATGAAGATTTTTTCAAGATTTTGTTACATTAATAGATAGATTTATTTTCTAAATATAAATATTGATGATGTGTCTGATGACATGGCATTACTCAGCGATTACTCAGCAACTATCAGTTTGCCTACGTGCTTTAATAAGAACCGTTGATGTAAAAATAAGCGTATAATGACTGATTAAACCCTTAAATTAAGAAGGATAAATTAAAATTTAATGAGGACAAAAGAGTCTGCACAGACCAAAAAGTATTCAGGATTTATTATATAGACTAGATTTTTCACCCGCGCTTCGCGCACGGGTATTAATTGTTTTAATACAAACTTATCAACTCAATCAATTTAAAATTATAGATATTATTATTTTAGTATATTTATGAAAACAGAATTTTTAATAAAATATAAGTTCTATTTTTTTCAAAATGACAGAAGAAAACTTATTAATTTTTATTTTTTTCATGATACATATAACAAAGTATTATTCAATTATACCCGGTTTCACCAAAAAAAATACATAATTTAATTTATTATGTAAATAAAATATAAATAGAAATTAATCCATAATTACCACCCTACTACAGACTGAGGAATACATCGGTGCTGGAGACATTTCATGATTTTGGAAGGGATGCCGCGGGTGGTTGACCAAGGATACCCAGAATGTATGAAAGCTGGTGGAAAGGAAAACATTGTTGACGAAAATGCTGCTACACTTCATTACGGTCTGATCGGTGTGGACGTTTCATGTTGAGGCCGCTACTACACTTAATTGAACTGCTGGAATCCTTCCTCTGCCATCCTTGTTATGTTCGAGGCTTGGGGACTACTGTATGTCCCGCACGCTAGGGGTCACAGTGTTTGAAAGCATACACTTGGTCTTAATAGTGGGTTGAGTACCTTGATCTGATCTCTACCAATCCGTAGTAGTGAACTGTAATTGGCTTCTCGAACTATATGGTTTGTACGAATGGGCGGTTTTGAGTTTATAAATTATCATTTTCCTCAAAAAAACCACCCCTACTATTATAAATATTATATGTATAATTAAATGAATTAAGTAAATTAAAACTTTCGTCTTTCTAACTCACTCAACCCGCAAAAATATGTTGATTGTGTATATTATATTTATATAAAAAGGAACAGAGGTAGTATTAATAATTATACAGTAGATTAAGGACTAATAAATATATGTAAAAGATAAATTATCATGATCATGATATTAGTTTTTATGTACATAAAATAATATATTAATTTTTTTTACTGATGAAATACTATTTTTTTTCAAATTTTATGTAGTGTTTATTTTATGTATATTATGTATAATAGGCTCGAATTTTAATATAACTATAATTATATTTGAAAACATAAATTATTCAAATAAAGAATTTATAATATATTGATTTAATTAAATTCGTAATAAATATCAAATATATTATAATTTATTTTAAATTTATATCTTTTTAAAATATATAGAAAGATTTTCTTATACAAACAAATAGATTTATTATCTAATATAATATATTGTTTAACTAAATTCATTATAAATATCAAGAATTTTAAGTAAACAAAATCAAGAATTTTTATGGCATTGTTACAGTTAAAAGTGTTTAGGTACACAAACACTTATAGTGGGTGGGGTTCACCAAACAATGGGGAAGGGTGGTAGGCAAATTAAAACGTGGGCTATAATTCACAATACCCTCTTGTAAATTACTTCCTCCGTTCCCTTTTAAGTGATCCATTTGCATAGTATCAACTATTTATTAAGTCATTTTAATCAAAAGTTTAACATAGTTATGTAAGAGAAAATATAGTTAAGTGAGATCTTGTTAGATTTGTCTAATCACGTAGGTTTATATTATTATATACAATTTGAGTTATCAATATTTCAAAATGTATCTTGGACTGCATGAAACGCAGAAGAAGTGCATTTAAAAGAGAACAGGGGAAGTATAAGCTACTCAACAGGGGAAGAAGGTCAAAACTGAGATACTGAGACAACATTTAGTTGATTTCTCAAAAGGATCGAGATAAAAATTGAAAAAGAAAGAACAAACTTAAAAAAAAAACATAACTGAAATTGAGACATTTTTCGAACACATTGAATACTGCCTAATTTCCTATATATAATCAATACATTAAGAAGCCTAAATGTAGAAAGATATCAAATTAATTGTCATTGGCATCGGGAATTCCAGAATCTAACAAATCAAAACAAATTTGGAACGAAAACCAAATTGCTTAAAGCTCATTCAAGAATCCTTGAATCTTATGAAGACTATGTTATCAAAAGAAATAGTGACATCATAAATTCATTGTAGTTTTTCTGAAGTGAAAAAAAACGAAAAAAAGAAAAGTCATAAACTTAAAATTCAAGGTTATAAAGACTATTAAGTACTATTTAATAATTTAGTGGCAGAATCGACTATCTAACCCAATATTTTAAATTTGAGAAAACATGTTTATTACTACTATTCAAACTAAAGTCAGGGGAGAGCGGATTATCATTCATCATTGATGGAAGAATTAATAAAATAATAACTGAAAAAAGAATAAAGATTCATTCTTATTTAACTGATCAATTGAACACTGTAAAAATAATTTGGTGAAACTGGTGTAGATAATGTAAAAATTACACTAACATTATGAAACTTAAAGAATACGAAATTATTATTATGTTCACTAGCATACCCGCCCGCGCAATGCGCGGTAAGTAAAATTTATATATATAATTTTCAAATAAGATAAGATTTCAAAAATTCAAATATTGTACTTATTACATAAAATTTGGTTCATGCGGGGTTGGAGACTTAATCATGTGGTAACTCCCTCAACTCCCAACCTTTAGGTTTAGGGGTTCGAATCCCCATCCGGTCCACTATCCATTCCCTTTGTTCCCTTTGTAATTGTGTGGCATGAGCTCTCACCACCCTTTCCAGACCTTCAATGGCTTCTTCAAAAAAATTTGGTTCATGCTAATTTTATGACCACATTATTGAGAAAAAATGTGACAAAGTGGTTTAGCAACTTTGTCAATTAAGTTATTTTCCTAATATTGTTGTTTTATTGATTTAGCGGGCGTTTGTTTGTGCATTTTGGACGGAATTATCTGATTATTGCGTTTGCAAAACGCAAATAATCAGTTAATTCTGTTTTTGTACTAACTTCCAATAATCTATTATTTGCCTTTTGAGGGAATGAAAACGCTATTTTCTTGCAGCCCCACTTTGGTGCTGCAAGAAAATTGCGTGTAGCCAAAAATATATTTTACCATATTGTTGCCTTTTGAGGTAATGAAAAATTCAAATCCAAACACTTTTTTATGATTATCTGATTATTGCGATTTGAAACAACATAATCTCATCCAAACACTTAATTTTCTACAGCATGTTTTGTTACAACAATTATCTGATTATCCTTTTCTAAATGCTGCAACACTTTTTAAAACGCGCATCCAAACATCCTCTTAGCCCATAATCAATTTGATTTTACATTATTTAATTTATATTAATACATTTGTGCCTGATACGAATTATGTAATATATTTGATTTTACATTTTTAAATTTATAATTTCCGAGATATAATTTTAACTCCATTTTATATATTATATGTTAATTTATTATTATATATTACACTAATAATGCTACTGGACTACTCGACCAATGACATGCCTCCCGCACTTGGCGAGACGTCTTTGACCGATGTTCAGTTTATCATGTACTTTGCAAGTGTAAAATGGTAGCGGATTGTCTAGCAAAATGTGGTGCATCTTTAGAAGAATTCTACACTACTTGGACATTCTTCCAGACTTCACGCACAGGGTGTTAGCGGCGGATTCTTCCCGCGTATGGTTCCCAAGAGCCAAAGTGTTAGCTCTTTTTTCCCTTTCTGCTTTTGGACACCTCTTTTTGTTGCTCTTTTTTCCCTTTATTTTTTTTTTCAATTTGTTATTTGGCGTCAGCTTCCCACAAAATAATGTTAATAATTTTAGAACATTATTCACATACATATGGAGTGACTAATGCAAATCTAATCATGAATATATAATTATCATATTATACTATATTATACTTCCTCCATTTTTTTTAAGTGTTACACTTTCTTTTTTTGGGTGTTTCATAATAAATGTTACATTACCATATATAAATGCTTTTAAGGGTATAAAACTTCCACTAAAGCACTTTTAATCATTGCATTGAATCTCGGGTCATTTCCTTATGTTACACTTATTTTGAAATGAAGGGAGTATTATATTAAATGTAGGGATGAAAACGGTATGGATATGATCAGATAGTATTGGATACGAATATATATTATCCCACATTTTTTTCTCGGATTCCGATCGAATATAGATATGTCGATACAAATAGATGTCGGATATAGATTTAATTGGATACAGATTATCGGATAATTTTTAATCTTTTTTGAAAATTTGATAATTATATAGGAGTAATAATTTTATATTTTGTTATAATTATTGATAATTTTTAATTAATAAATAATAATATATTAATATATTCGGATATCCATATTTAAAATCTGGATAATATCCTATCAGTTTTTAGATAAGGTCAGATATTTTTGGATACAAATACGAATGCATATATTAAATTACAGATTCAAATTTGGATGCGACTATTAAAATATTTGGCTGGATAGTTGGATACAGATTCGGATTCGAATATAATCGGATACAGTATCGGATCGGTCTGATATTGACCGTACCCCTTTCACCCCTAATTATAAGTATATATATTATACAAATATATAATACTATATTTATTCAATTAGACGAAGTTAAAAGATGTATATCATAGTAAATCTTTTTAATTTATGTAGTGTTATTATACCGTTTATATTAATTAATAATTTCTTAAAAATATAGGATTGGTATCCACCTTATATATATATATATATATATATATATATATATATATATATATCAACCATTCAAAATTAGATTGAGATCTTCTAAAATAATAACAAATCACTATGCTAAATAAAAAGTTGGGAAAAAATAAACAACTAATTTAAATCATTCCCTATCCAATTTATTAGATTATTCCCAATTTTTCCGAATTCAATTAAATAATGATTGTTTTCTACTTTATAGTGAACTTAAATAAATTAAAAAATATGTAAAAAAATGTATCCAAAAGGAAAGATGTCAAAAATGGAATAATCTATTAACAAAATGGAAAAAATACATCAATAAAAAATAAAGTGGAAATATCTCCAAATTTATTCTCTTCAGTTTTTTTTCTTCCAAATTTTGAATAAAGACAAAAAAAACAAACAATAAAAAAACCAACATAAAATAGATTCATGATATACAAAGATTTTGAGTAGTATACAAAGGAGAATCATAAAAATAATTTGTAGAGTATGACTTAATTGCAATCTTGAATTACAACATGTAATCCTGTAAAAGTCGTTGGAAAACCATTAGAAATATATATATATAATAGTACATAAGAAAAAACAAAAAAAACCCACTAATATTCACGTTTGAGTAAAAAAAATCTTACATGAATAGCAAGACGAAGAATATATTGTAATCTGAGAAAAATTAACATGCAACAAAAGAAATATTGAAAAATATTGGGGTGTGAAACATTGTAATACATGAGAAGAAGAAACAAAAGACATTGTTTTAAATATAAAATCAATGTTGAGAAGACATAAACAAAGAATGAAGAAATAAAATGTGAGGTGATGAGAATTTCAAGACAACCATGATATTAGATAAATGAATGGAATATTTATAGAGAAATAGGAGGAGGTTTGATGGAAATATATATACAAATATTGGATGAATAGAATCAAATTTCACGTGATCTTCTAAAAATATATAATAGTTTAAATTAGTTAAAGATATTATAATATTTTATTAAGAATTTGTTAGGATATTGATGAATATTGATAAAAGAATTATATTAAACGTATATTAATTAATATTGGATATTAATATATATTAATGGATATTTCAATATATAATATTAAAATTTTAGGATTAAACATTGTTGTATGAATTAAATTTGATTGTTGAAAAAAGGGGGTGGGGAAGTGGGGGGAAACTTGACTATATTACTTTTATATATATATAGATAAGTATTTGTATTTGAGACATAAGAGAAATGAAGACAGTATATATATGTTCATAATAGTACTACTATTATGTTCATATGAAAGATGAAAGAAATTATCTAGAACAATTGTTATAAAAAATTTAAAAGCCAAACTAAATTAAAAATTAATCATATGTAAATGCAATTCACCCAATTTAACTGTCAATATTTGAGCATGGGGAATATGTTAATTGTTAATATCAAAATTATAATTATATTTATACTTATAATTTTTTTAAAAAAAATCAATAATTATCTTTATTTATATTATGTAGTTTATTAAAATTATTTTTTTGTTAAAAATTATATTTAAAAATTAAACCTGATACTAGAAATTAAAATTAAAATATGATTATATTTTTATAATGGATTTTAATTTCTTATTAATATATATCGGGCAAAAATTAAAGAATATATATTAGTTTAACTAAATCTATCATAATATCAAATATATTATAATTTATTTCCAATTTATATCCTTTTCAAATATATGAAAAGATTTTTTCAAGATTTTCTTATACTAAGAAATAGATTTATTACTTTTTCCGAAAAAAAAAAGAAATAGATTTATTACCTAAATATAAGATTTCAAAGATTGATTGACTTGGCAAGTAGGATGATTCAGCGCTGACGTGTAATTAATTTGAATGACTGTACGTTTCTGGATGATTAATCAGCGTTTACATGGAAACCCAAGGCATAATTACAATATAACACTTAAAATTTAAAAAGGATGGAATATACTAATAAGGGCAATACAGTCTGCACATGTCAAAAAGTATTCAGGATTTATTATATAGATAATATAATATATATTTGAAAAAAAATTACTTATTCAATTAAAGAATTTATAATATATTGGTTTAACTAAATTTTTCATAAATATCAAATATATTATAATTTATTTTTAATTTATATATATTTTTAAAATATATGGAAAGATTTTCTCAAGATTTTCTTATCCTAACAAATATATTTATTATCTAAATATAGAATATTTAAAAGATTGATCACGTGGCATGTATGATGATTCAGCGCTGACGTGTAATTATTTTGGATGATTGTGCGTTTCTTGATGATTAATCAGCATTTATATGGAAACTTAAGGCATAATTACTGTATAATCCTTAAAATTAAAAATGATCAAGTGTATTTAATAAGGGCAATACAGTCTGCACATGCCAAAAAGTATTCAGGATTTATTATCTAGATAATAAATCCTGAATACTTTTTGGCATGTGCAGACTCTTTTATCTTATTAAATTTAATTCATCCTTCTTAATTTTAAAGGGTTAATCAGTCATTATACGCTCACTTTTAGATCAATGGCTCATAAGTTTACAGCTAATATGCTGACTAATTCCACGTCATCGGCCATCGGCCACGTCATTAAGAGAAAAAAAAATCGTTAATTGATAAGAACAATAAATTAAACACTAATAACTCATCCACCATTATCTATTCTTTACTTTTCCACATCTTTTCAAGTAATAAATCCATTTATCTGAAACTTCCCTTGGTCGCAATTTTTGTGCTGATGTTTGGCAATTTTTAGCAATATGCAATTAGTCTCCATTGACGATTCCCTCCATTGAAGGTTAGCATTCCTCGCATAACTTTTTAGTTCTTTCTCCTATTTTTGTGCCCTAATTCCAATATCCAAAATTCCCTCCATTGAAGATTATCTATCTGGTAGTTCTTCCTCCGCTTCGCGCTATCTTTGCCGGCAGCGCTCAAGGATTGGGATCCAGACTCCATAGAAGCTTTTGCGAATTGGGCAGCCTTCAATTCTACATTTTTTTGGGACTATAATCTCTTCGTGTTGCATTGGAGTGGACTATAATCTCTGCATTTGTTCGGTAATTTCCCAAATTTTGCCATCTTTGATTGATATGTGAGCATGTTCCCTTGCTAGGGATTGACTTTTTCCTTCTTTTTATGCCTATCACAAGTTTCAGAATATGCCTTTAAGGTGTTTGATAAATTGCCGGGTAAAAATTCCCATCAAATTTTCTAAATTTCCATCTGTTAGTGTTAAACTTTGGTTTTTAAATAGATTTGTTGGTGGTAATCTTTTCTAAACTTTTCTAAACGATTGTAGGTGTGTTTTGACAATATGATCCGTTGTGGGATTTAATAGAAAATTCAGCCCCATAGTTGTTCAGTCCTTGCTTCAAATGATTCTAATATGTTATCAGGATTCAACCAATCCTCAGCTGCATGACAAAACAAAGCCGAAGTTACCAGCCCAATTCTTCCAATTGTTCCTTGCTCATTTTGACACAGAGAGCAGTTTCTCGCCTATCTTCTATCTCTGATCTTTTAGATTATCGGTACCTGTATTGGTAGAGTTTTAAAAGGTATATAGTTCACAACTCACAAGCATACAGTTTACTTGGAATAGTCCTTTCAATAAAATTGAGTAGATATTATACTTACAGGATTTGAGCATGAACCATATCTCTCTGACAGTACATTCATTTGTTCAAAAAAATAAGTATATCTCTTTCCACATTACAGTGGCATTGCATTAGATGTTCAATTCTGCCCATATATTATGAGTTTTAGACTTGCTTTTTTGTCTTTCTAAACATCTATCTAAGAAATCTGATTCTTTCAATTTAAAAAACAGAATATCGCATCCTATTGATTATGTGATTGCAGTTGGAACATGGATGAGTTTCGTCTTCCTCCACACGTAATCGAACGCCTTCAAAAGGTAATTTACTGTATTTTATTGCAATTTTTTTGTTTAAGCCTGAAAGTCGCCAGAGACTCATATGTGAAACTTTTTAAAACCCGCATATGTGAAACTCTTTAGGTGGAGTTAACTCTTTACAAATATGATTTATGAGAATATCAACCAAGGAAAAAAATACAAAAAGCATGGGCATTCAAGAATATTGTCTTCATCTTTGTAGGGAAATATATTTGCCACAAAATTTTCAAGCTGCTTATTTTATCTATTTAACCTTCTATCGGAACATGTGCCCAAGCAAAATGATTCATGAGAATATCAAACAAATAAAAAAAATATATACTAAATCATAGTAGGTAAAAAGTACATTATGCAGATGTCCTTGATCGATTATTTCATTATCAGTAGCAAATAAATGAATAAAACTACAGCATGTTTTCAGTTTGTGACCACATCTTCTTTTTGAAGATGTAATAAGGATTATATTTATTGTTTCTTACTTATTATTGTGTGCATTAGATTATTATTTTACTAATAATTAAGCTCACAGTTGTTGCTTTCTTTGGTTGATGCATCAATATAGAAAATGGTTCTCGCATCATCACTTAGCAGAGATAATAAATCTAATGATAATACACCAGAAAAGCATTTGCTAGTAAAGAGAGGAAGCCCACTAAGGGACAATGTTGTGGTTTCAAGTGTAAGCAGTGTTAAAAATACACATAATACTCCTAATGATAGACCGACAAATGTATTGGTGAATTTACCGCTCAGAAAAAGAGGAAGACCGATGATGGACCAAAATGATGATACAACAGAAAATCAATTGTCGAAAAAGAGAGGAAGACCAAAAAAGGTATTTGGTCATTCTATGGCGTCATCTGTTGATCTATCGCTAAGAAAGAGAGGACCACCCAAAAAATCAATCCTATTGTTGTCAACCAAGCACCTTCTGTGATTCGAAGTGTTAACATCCCTAAAGAGATGCATAATACTTCTAATGATATATTTAGAAATGTATTGATGGATATGTCATTTAGAGAATGAGGCAAGCCGAGGACGAACCATTCTGTAGTTGTTCAACAATCTGATTCCAGTGTTCAAAACATACTCAGTCTTAAAGAAAGAGGTGCACTAGGAAAAGAAAATATAGTGCCAGGTCCAGTCAATCATGTGTCAACTCCATTCAATCGGATGGAATGCAAATCAACCACACAATTTGGAGAATACGATGGCAAACCATCTACATTATTCACGAATGGTTTTTTTTTTCATTATACATTAATATTAAATTCTATATAGTGGGAAAATAAATAATTTATACTCTTACACTTACGGAATTAAATAAAAAGTCTCTTATTAATTTATGAATATAATTTTTTACTAACATAAAAAAGGCATTTAAACCTGTACGTTTATTTTTATTTTTATTTTTTTTTATATTTCTTATCATGCAAGGCAAAGACAAGAACAAAACTGTATTGAGCCCGGATAAATCGAGGCAGTGCAACATTGGAAAGATCTCGGAACAACCTTTTGCGGACGATGATGATAGTATTGAATATTATACAACAGATAGTTATGAAAATTTTGGTACGTTGCTTTCTAGGTTCATACTTATACATATCATAAATAACTAACCTTTGATAATGTCCTACTAACAAATTATTTTACTTCAGACGGCATACCTTATTCAAAGCCGAATCGAGAGAGTGATTCTGATAATGACTTTGTTCATTTGGTTCCTCTTTATTCCGATTCTGAAAATGAATCTGAAATGGAATTTGCAGCCCATCACCCTCAAGTATTAGACGATACAGGTATTACTGAAGTATAATACACATTATTCATTCGTTTATAATCGTAATTTTTACATGTACACATATATGAGAATATTATGATTGTCCATTGCAGATGAAATAGGATTGAATGGACCAAATTCTGATATAGATGTTGATAATTTATGGAGTGATGATTATTCCGATGATGATTATTTTGATGAGTCTTCTGAGCACGAATTGGATGATGAAACCGAACTTGAAAATGAAGGTCACAATCTGCACATGTTAGGATTGAGTATCAATAATACATCTGTACCATCGACATCAAATCAACATCCTACAGATGGCATTACATATTCCACCTCATTATTCAGTGATAGGAGAAAACTACCAATATCTCCTGAATATCGCAGCCTTGGAGGTCCAACATCAAGATGTATTTATTGTAAAGCTGTTATGTGGGAGAGGGAGCGTGTGAATAAGGGTAACAGAAATAGTCATCCTCTATTTTCTATGTGTTGTGGGAAAGGAGAAATTAAACTTCCAAAAGTGAAGCCAACACCCAAGTATCTCCTGGACCTATACCAAGATAAACAGAAAGCACCAAAATTTCTATGTTCCATTAGGTCTTATAATGCAATGTTGAATTTTTCTTCAATAGGTGGCAACATTGATAGTTCCATAAACAATGGACGTGGCCCAAATATCTTCCGAATGTCTGGTGTTAATCATCACAAGATTGGTAGTTTAATACCGAATGATGGTGAAACACCAAAATTTTGTCAGTTGTACATTTATGACACTGAGAATGAAGTGCAGAACAGAATGACCTCTGTAAATGCACAGAACTCATCCAACATCGTGCCAGAAATTCTTGAAGGTCTTATCAAGATGTTAGAAGAAAACAACCACTTGGTCCAAACCTTTAGAATGGCCAGAGATCGCTTCGAGCGCGAGAACATGGTTAATATGAAGATTGTTATGAAAGATTCAAGGTCTACAAGTGGCCGTGAAAATCATATCACCCCTTTAGATGAAATTGCAGTTCTGATGATTGGAGACGAAGATCCAAAATGTGAAGAGCGCGATATTATTGTCAGCAACAAGAATACGGGATTGGAGAGGATACCGACATTACATCCTCTAATGATGTCACTCCAGTATCCTCTACTTTTCCCGTATGGGGAGGATGGTTTTCATGCGGATTTAAGGTACCAAAAGACTCCTGGTAGTAGTCGAAAAAAGAGGAAGAATGTTACTATGAGGGAGTATTATTCTTACACCTTCATGGTAAGATTAGAGCAAGGTATGTCGCTCTTAATATTAACATAAATTAATTAAAACAATTCATGTTTATGAATACTACATTCCCTCATTTATTCTCTTTCATTTTTATTCAGGACAAACTGTACGACTTGGTGGCAGGCTGTACCAACAATTCATCGTTGATGCATTCTCAGCTGTAGAGCAGTCTCGGTTGTGGTACATTCGGCGTAATCAAAAGAAACTGCATGCTGAATTGTATCGAAATTTATGTGATGTAGTATACAGTACCGATGTAGTCGATCCAGCTAATTGTGGCAAGGGATTTATATTACCATCTTCATTCATTGGCTCGGCTAGGTACATGCAGCAGAATTTTCAGGATTCACTGGCCGTTTGTCGTAAGATTGGCTGTCCTGACCTTTTTCTCACGATGACATGCAATCCCTATTGGGATGAGATCCTTCAAATGTTATCCCTTCTTCCTGCATGCAATCCAGTGGACTACCCGGATATTATAGCTCGAGTATTCAAGTTAAAATTGGACCAATTGTACGACGACATCAAGAATAAAAATAGATTTGGCAAATGTATCTCAGGTACGAGAATACATTCCATTAAAATGATTTGTTATTTGTATTTTCGTATTCTTTGAACTAACACTCCGATCATGCAGTGATGTATGTCGTGGAGTATCAAAAAAGGGGATTACCACACGCTCACATGTTAATTTGGTTGGATCCCATTGCAAAATCAAAATTGAATAAACATATTGATAACTTTGTTTGTGCTGAAATCCCGGATGAAGCAGAGGACCCTTATGGTTATGCTGTTGTTAAACAATACATGATCCATGGACCGTGTGGTGTTGAATTCAACAAGTCCCCATGTATGAAAGCTAATAAATGTACTCGAGGATTCCCTAAAGAGTATGACCTTTTCACAATATTTCAAATGCGTATCTTCCCACATTTTATTATATTGGATGTATTAGTTCTAATTTTTTTTATGTCATATCTTAGTTATTGTGCCAGTACAACGTTCGACGGATTCGGTTTTCCCGTATACAGAAGAAGGAAAACCAATCGCACAGTCAATGTTCGCAAAGCTATTTTGGATAATCGATGGGTCGTCCCATATAACAGGGATGTGTTGGTTCAATATGATTGCCACATCAATTTGGAAGTATGCAATCATGGCCGATCTATCAAATACCTATTCAAGTATTGTTTGAAGGGCCCCGATCGTGCTACTGTAATGATTCATAACACTGACAATAACGGGGGGGGGGGGGGGGGGGGGGAGATAAAGGGCCAGATGAAATCAAACAATATTTAAACGGCAGCTAAATCGCTATTTGCCAAAATTGGTTTCCACTTCTAATAGCTTTTAAATAAGTATCTACACATCGAACGTATCTCTGAATTTACTAATTGGTTTTAATTCAATATTAACACACTACATGTATGTTTGTGGTGCTGAAGCTGCTCATCGAATGTTCGGGTTTGATGTACATCATCGAAGTATATCTGTTGAGAGACTGTCGTTTCATTTGCCAAACGAGAAGTATGTTATGTTCAACAATAATGATGATCTATCGAAGATGTGTAGAAGAGCTGAGCTAAGAAACAGCAAGTTAGAAGCTTTTTTCCAACTGTGCCGAGATTTTCCCGATGCTAGATCATATACATACCAAGAGATTCCTGAACATTTTGTATGGGATTCAGGAGAATGTGCGTGGAGTGTTAGGAAAAAAGGATTTCGCATCGGCAGGTTGAATTCTACACACTATTCTACCGGGGAATTGTGGTACCTTCAAATGTTATTGTGTCGGGTGAGGGGACCCACATGCTACAATGATCTTCGAACTGTTGATGGTGTAACTTACAGTACGTTTCAAGAAGCATGTGGTGCACTGGGATTGCTAAATGATGATAATGAATGGCATGATGCGATTAAAGAAAATGTTGACAGTGCAATACCCTACCGGTTGCGCTCTCTTTTTGTGCATATAATCGTCAATTGCTAGGTTGCTGATGTGTACAAACTGTTTTTGTGTCATTGGAGGCCAATGTCCGAAGATATACTATTGAAACGAAGAAACGTGACTGGGCATCAAAACTTGGAACTCAGTGATGAAGAGTTAAGAAACTATATCTTTGAGGTATTTCTAAAAACGCACATTGTATACCTTTAAGACAAAAAGAGTGTGTTATCACCTTGATTTCTATGTTGCTCAATATAACCTCAATTTATGTGTCCATTTATCATTGGTTATTGATGTAGTTGTTAATTATTTTTCACAGAGATAAAACATTTGTTAAATCAAATTGGGAGATCCTTGAAGAATTATCCCACCATCCCAATGCCACCATCGAAATTCCTGGACAGGTGCAAGAACAAATTGGTATTAGAAGAGACCAGCTATTGTGAGCAAGAAATGTTTAAGGAACACCAACGACTGGTCTCGAATCTGAACACTGAACAAAAACTGATTTACGAAGTTGTTATTGATTCCGTTGAGAAAAATAATGGAGGTTTCTTCTTTGTTTACGGAAGTGGGGGTTGTGGGAAGACATATCTCTGGAATACTCTTATCACTCGACTCAGGTCAGAGAAAAAGATTGTCCTCCCTGTCGCATCTTCTGGCATTGCTGCTACTTTATTGCCCGGTGGAAGGACTGCACATTCAAGATTTAAAATCCCTTTAAAATTGGATGAAGATTCATCATGTGCAATCCCTCATAATTCAGACATTGCAGAGCTTATCAAACAAACAAGGCTTATTATTTGGGATGAGGCACCGATGCAGACCAGGTTTGCTTTTGAATGCTTGGATCGTTCACTGCGTGATATCATGAGATCAGTCAGCCCAGATAGATATAAAAAACTTTTTGGTGGGATTACTGTAGTATTGGGTGGGGATTTTCGTCAAATCCTTCCCGTCATTGCCAGAGGCTCTAGAAGTGATATTGTTCACTCATGTATATCTAGATCTCCATTATGGAATGACTGCAAATTATACACTAAAAGAAAACATGCGACTACGTAGAGGGAATACAGATGTTCAAAGACGTCGTATTCAGGAATTTAGTCAGTGGGTTCTTGATATTGGTGATGGTAAGACCCCACCTGTTGATGGTGTCATTGTAGAGGACACTTTCAAAACTATTAAGATTCCAAGTGAGTACTGCATCGAATCTGAAAACAATGATGTTAGTCAACTTATTGACTTTGTATTCCCAGACTTGATACATCGTTATACTGATGTTGGGTACTTGCACGAACGAGCGTTGTTGACTCCCACAAATCAAGTTGTAGACCATGTTAATAACATTATATTGGAAAAAATACCAGGAGAGTCATTTACATATCACAGTGTCGATTCAGTACAGTGTCACGATGGTTGTCACGATTAGGGATGTAAATGGTAGGGTAGGGTACGGGTAGGCCACCTCCACTCACTGCCCGAAATATAATTATCCTACCCTTACCCTACCCTATTACCCTAAAATTAAATACCGGATAGGATTCGGGTAATACTCATCGGGTATGCGGATTATCCGCGGGTAAACGGGTACCCTAAAACTTAAATATTACATAGTTAACCGACTCTACGCGACCCAACTTTAATAAAGAAAAAATTTATTTTTCACCATAAAAAATAAATAAAACCTTCATTATTGCACGAGAACAAAATTTAAAAGAATATTTAAAAGAAACCGCTAAAGCAACATAAATAAATACTGTAATATTTAAGAATATTTAGTAAAAAATTCATAAATGTTTTTCTTCCAAATCTCAAATGTTAATAAATTTGAAATATAAAAGTAAATAAATAAATAAACAAACATATAAATATATCTCAATATATAATATAAATTATATATATATAAGTATACATAGATAAATAAATATATATATATATATATATTTAATCGGGTAATCGGGTAGGGTAATCGGGTAATATATGAAATCCGTACCCTACCCGCACCCGATATGATTTATTTCGGTTTCAGGTAATACCCTACCCGATTATCCGATTATCTCTACCCTACCCTACCCGATACCCGATTACCCGACGGGTTATCCGACCCTACGGGTAAAGTTGACATCCCTAGTCACGATAGCCTCGCATCTGCCTTCCCGGTTGAGTATCTCAATTCAATTAAGTTGCCTGGGATGCCTCCACACAACCTGGTTCTAAAGGAAGGAGTGGTTGTTAGGCTGCTAAGGAATCTAAATCAGACTATGGGACTTTGTAACGGAACATGATTGTTAGAAAGTGTCATAAGCACACAGTGATTTGTGAAATCATTGGTGGAAGTCATACTAGAACCCGACATTTGATTCCTAGGATTGAGCTCTGCCCGACAGACACGAATTTGCCGTTCAATTTTGTTCGACTGCAATTCCCATTACAAATTTGCTTTGTTATGACAATTAATAAAGCACAAGGACAGTCGCTTGACCGTGTCGGTCTATACTTGCCAAAACCAGTCTTCTGCCATGGACAATTGTTCGTTGCCGTCAGTCGTGTTACTGTGCCCGATGGTCTGACATTCTTCATAGAGAATCTAGAAGGGGGAACATGCAGTGTTACGACTAACATTGTCTATGAAGAAGTTTTTTATGATTTGTTATCTAAGCAGTAGCCAAGTTATTTAAAGGTTTGTTCTGTGAGTATTTATCTTTGTTCTCGGTCAATTTATTTAACAATATCATGCCTAAAATCTCTTTATTTTGTTCCTAGGACGCGCTGGTTTAATTATATCATGCTGTACATCGTCGTCTTCATCTTCAATCCTGGTAAGAATATTTATTTATTTATATTATATTATTGTTTTAAAGTAGGTGAGAAGTGAACTTCAGACCTGAAAACCAGCGCATGCAAATGTTTTACTGTAATGAGTTCCATATACATGAATTCTCTGTTGACAGTGCATGCAAATGATTTTTAAGGGATATTTTTCCAGTATTATGACTCAACTGGTTTGAATGTCTTTCTAAATGAGTGAATTTCTTTGTTATATTTTTTTTTTTTGGTGCTATCAAAATGATTGTATCAATCATCTGTTCTTTGAGATGTATATAGGCAAAGAATAGATGTTATTATCCACAATGCATGTAATTAAAGGATGGGTGACTTTTGGTTTTAGGACTCTTTTGTTTTGATTCTTAAGATATTTATATAATTTCAGTTGGTTTATTGCTGAGAATGAAGACGTCTTAGTGGTCGTATGCCATTGCCTTTGCACACAGGTCACTATCTCCAACCTTCCATTTTTTCCCCGTCTCTCCTCTGTTAATTTAATTGATTGTTTTTATACTCTGAAGGCAGCTGCCAACAAAATTTCAGTCTTCTTATTTGATTTAAATTATTAACTTATTTGATTTATTATGCTCTCTTTATTATTTACATTACTTTGATGTAATTGTTAGTCTTCTCTCTCTATTTAGTAATGTTGATTTTGTAGAGGTAGGAAAATCATTAAATTATTGCAGTTTGATTTCCTGGTAGCTTGCCTGCACATCGTATGGATTTATTGCAGTTTAATTTCTTATATTTGACAAAAAAAAATTTGCTGGTTGCAGTGATGACAGAGCTGCATACGAAATGACTTAGTATATACACAACTCTTAATAATGAGCACAATTATCTCCTCTCCTCTCCTGTTATGTGTTTATAATAAAAATTAAGTGAGTGAGAAGGAAATATCAAATCTTATATTGTATCCATATATGTTGTTCTGATTATGGTGTATTTTTGTTGTAGGCAACAATTGATCTATTAGGAAAGAGAGCCATTGCTGAGGAATGTGAACTCAAAGGTTCTTTTTTCCATGGAGAAAGGTTTGCAAGTTCACTCTATTTGTTCACTTATACCTTTTAATATGGTCAATGTCTTTTTAGGATCATTGTGATTCCATTATGCTTCTAAAAACTTATGCGAATTGCCAAATTATTAATTTATGGATTGCTTGCCTTCTGTGGCATTCCTCATTGAATTGGACGTAAAAATAGTTGATATTGACCATCCGGATGTAGAATATGTTTTTAGTAATTTTTTTTTTACTCAACAAAGAATATCAGCAATCAGGAAGCAATACAACTTTTAAGAAGTGTAGGCAGTATGACAGTTTACCTGTAGGTCCAAAAATAAACTTTTCAGCAGTTAACTAACAGATATTTGAATATAAAGAATCCCAAATTATTCCAATAAGTAATGCATATATATTTTGTATATATGTAAGTATATTGCATTGTTTAGTAACTAAACAATTAATTAGTTTGTGGATGCGATTGATTATATACATTGTAAACAGAACAATACTAATTAAATTAATAAATTATTAATTTTTAGTTTATTATTATGATGATATCTTATTATTATTGAAGGATAATAAAAGATTTCTATCTCCTTTTTTTAGTTTAAAATAATTAGAAAAGAGACGTATTTTAGCAATTCTTCAATTGTGTGTTTCTCGGAAAAACAACAACCAATTTTGTATTTGTGTTGTTTGACATATATATATATATATATGTTTAATTTATATTTTTTTATGGTTATTTTTGTTTACTTGGGTGGAAGATTAAGATAGAACATAAACAACCAATTTATATCTAATTAAAGATATTTACAAGATTTTCAAATCTATATTAAATAAATATAGATTATGAATTTAGCTCAAAATATATAAAAGATTATGGACAATTGGTAATATATCTTTTCAAATATATATTACCTTAAAATAAAGATACACCATACCGAGATCCTATTTTACATTGCTTACAATATATTGTAGGATATATACAGTATAATTTAGTTTCTGCCGTTATTCTCCAGAAATCTGCAATTTCCCAGAAATCCAGACGTTCCTACCACATGCCATCCGACTTCATCAAGTTAACTCTTCAAGAAAGTTGCTTTTGAGTTATTGCAAGATAACTGGTAAGATCTCTATTCATCTTTATTCATGCTTTAGCTTTATAAAATTAGTTTATGTGAATTCCAAATTCATTTTTCAAGAATATAAATAATCTAAAAGTATTAATACTTGAATACTTGAACGCCCCTGCTAGCAGCGGTTAAAACACACCCCCTGCTGCATTTTTTCTTTCCTATTTTTTTTGGGGTTTTCAACTATGTTCTCTGAATCCAGTCCGACGTCATCACCTTACACAATTTAAAAAATCAGATTTTGAGGTGCTGCAAAGTACATGATTTCGTATATACCTCTATTCCTCTGTAATCTTGATTTAAATTAAAAAAATCATGATAATATTAAATAAATATTACAATAAAATGGTTGTTTTGTGTTCTGAAAAGGTGATTACTTTTTTGTTTGAGATATTGATTTAACTTCACAGTCAGTCCGTGGATGTTTATTCCCATTTATTCACAGTCACAATCTTGATTTAATCCTATTGTTGTAGTTGTGAGCACCTAGGATATCAATAGTCGAATTTATCTCATTTATAAATAAGACAGTTTACAGTTCACAGTGCAGATGCCACATCACCCATCATAAATTTCAGATAGAATGATGTACAGTTGTTTCTTATGATATTCACTAAACTATTTTTCTAGGTATTGTCCAGATTCATATGAAACAAAGAATATGTATAGTAAGCAAGTATTGGCAATTATTAACAGGTTTCCTATTGAGTCCTGCATCGACAACATAGGGTAGTGTTTTGGTTGATTAATAAATTAGCATTGATCATGTGAGGTCTATGCAAAACAAATGAATATTGTTGTCACTGTAACAAAATTTTAAAAGCTTTGCAATAGATGTGAAAACAGAAATCGTTGTCAAATGTACACATTAGCTTCAATCAATTTAATGAAATGCAATCGCTCAAATGATATTCATGACAAAAAAATCTTATATAAATTGGGGGAAACATGAACCTCATGATGAAATGATCTATACTTTTTCAGGTACTTTTATAGTACAGGAAATTGTTCTGCTACTTCTCCACTCGAACCCCCAACAACCCTCCGCCTTTGCCCCCTTTTTCAATTGGACATGTTATTGATTAATAGTTCTATGTGTTTGCTATTTCAATCATATATAGTGGTGATATAATGTTTAGTTAGCATCATTGATAGTTCTCTGTGCACTACCACAGAGCTAGATCTAGCTATGGTATTTTCGTTTTCTCCTTTTTTCATGTTCTGGATTTTCGACTATTAAACAAAGATAAGATTTATCTTGATAGGATGTGTGAAAGGGGAGGGAGGCTTGGCCTACGATGATCTAGGAGCTTATATTGTAAATAATGTCTACGTGAGTCAAGAAAGTAATGTAATTGGCATAGTATTGAATGTTATCATTGGAACGACATCCTCTACCTCAAGAGCAAAACGACATCCTCTCTCAATCTCCTCCGGCTCTCTGCAGTGTTCATCCAGTAATTCCACCCAGAGGTTATTCCGAATTCAAACTCCCCTGCGCTGACACTACATCCAATCCATCATTATCAAGGTAACAGATGTTAATGCAATTAATTTGATATCTTTCTGTACTTATATTTTTTAATGTTTAGATTATGTATAGAAATTATGAGGTCTACAAGTAAAAATGCCTATGTGACATCTTTTTTAACTTACATATTTTTTTATTCTTTTTTTTTGGTTTTAAGTTATGTTTTTTGAATCCATGCAACAATTGTTTGTAATTTAACAACTTTCTAGCTTATCTCCAACACGTAGCATGATTAACACATAAGGGTAATTTAACAACTTTACAGTCAAGTTACCTTTGATATTTCTGCGAAATCTTTGATGTAATCCCACTGCTGAATTTTGAGATATCCATAGGCACCAAAGAACTAACAAGCTGATAATCTTCTTGCCATATTATCTGTAAATTATAAAAACTTGACTGTATAAATTTCTAACACGCTACACATATATAAACAACAAAAAGTAGACTCTAGACTCATTTATTGCAGAGAACCAACACCATGTATAGATCATGTCCGATTATTGCCACTGTGAATACATTGGGGTCAGTAGGTGATGGCAATACATTTAGTTTAAGTACTAAGCCGAAAGAAAGAAACATATACTGCAAATCAGAAAAGTATGCATACAGGACAGGAAAAAAATTATCAATGAGGATCAACCCTACATGAACGGATGTAGAGAACTTAAAGGTATGTGTAATTTTCAGAACAAACCAAATAGCTCAGACCCTTTTTCCCATGACATGAAAAGATCAAAATTCACAAACAGCATAGATTTGCTAAAGCTCCCAACCCCAACCCTATATTCTACTGTTTTTTGTTAGTGCAAAGAATGCAGAACTGATGTAGAAAATAAATAAATAATCAAGAACACACCACTGGTCATTCATGTTGTGCTAAGACTCTCTAATTTGTCATAGATTACACAAATACCTGACATGTGTGGCCAAGTTAAGTAGATGATAGAATTTCTGCAAATATTTTATGTTCGCATTTTGTGCCCTATTCATATTCTTCCAGCGCTCACTTAGTTGAAATCTATAATATATGGTCATTTTAGTGTTCTTCCAACAATGAGGCACCATTGTGACGTTAGCAAAGAGTTGAACTAATTGAATCAGCACATTGTTCCTCTAATTAAATATGATGATTTAATGAATTGTGCCTTTGATATCAAAACTAAGGATGTGGTTTCTTGAGTTGTGCTTTTCAATTGAAATTTTTTTTTTTTTTAAAATTTTGGTCTCCAACGTGACCTTGAGGTGGGTTGCTTTGAATTGTTGATTGATATTCTCCCAGTATATCACTTTAATTGGCTAATTTGATTTGCGTGTTATATTGTTGGTACTTTTCCCATCAATTTAGAAATTTTGGTAGCATATCATACACAATTTTTTCCAAACAATTTCAACTGCTTTAGTGAATTACCTAATTATCACAAATTGTTGGAAATAACCAACAAATCATTCTATTTTCATTTATATTCTTCTTGATAATATATTGTTAACTTCCATATAGATTTTGAGAAATGACGAGTGCAATGAAGTATGATAATTTGGCTTCACTCGATGGCAGCAAGTATGATTGGAAAATTATGGTGAGAGTGATTTGTATATGGGACAGTTACAAGGTATCAGGAGATAAAGAATTCAATGGTCGTAACCTGTTGTTATTGGATAACAAGGTAATTATACACTAACTTCCTACATAATCATCTCTATATAAATAATTAAATAATATATCTTAATTGTTAAATTGTGTCCTGACAGCATGATAGGATGAATGCCTTTATATAGCGAGATAGTATGAGTTTATTCGAGAATAATCTTAAAGAAGGGGAAATCTACTTCATCAGAAATTTCTCAGTGAAACCATATACTAACGAAGGACGCAAACGCAAATGCACAAAATTGGACAAACAGATATCATTCACAAAGTATACAAAAGTAATGCCAATTGCATATGACCACCCTACAACATTGACAATACCAAAATTGGCGTTTGATTTCTTTGACTTTGGGGAAATGGAAGAATTGATTCAGCAGACCGATACCGAGACTGATGGTGATCCTGTGATCGGTATCTGAAAACAATATTTTTATAGTTATGTGTTTTCATATCTCTATTTAGCTAAGATTTTATCAACTAACATAGTGAACTATAGATATTATAGGTTTGCTCCAGGATATGGATGATCTTCAAAACAAAACAAATAGATATGGCAAAGATCAATCTTCTATTAGATTCACCCTTACTGATGGGAGGTATGTCATTTATACTTAACATTAACAATACATACACAATTTATTAACTATTTAATAATTGTGAGCCATGTTATAACCTTTCAAAATATAACCCTTGCGCAGTGCTTCCGTAAAAAGTGACTTTCTGGGACAAGTTGGCAGAACAATTTTTTTCTGTGTCAGCTACGGTTACAGATCCTCCAATAATTGTCATTGTGTCATGTTGCAGACTTTCTTCGTACAAAGGTACCAATATTCTATAACTCTTGAACTTAGATTATCTCACTAGAATCGTACTTGATTACTAATTTGATACTTTGAATTTTATTTCTTTTATATTTACTAGGAGAGCCACGTATCTCAAACATCCCGTCCACCCGTTTCTATATAAACTAAGACCATTATGGTGTGGAAGAAATGAGACAGAGGTAATACATAAAATATTTATCTTATTTAAAACATGTGTACTAACTACTAAACTTACATATACATTAACATGTATTTTTTTCTCTCTTTTGTGGAAAAAAAAATATTTTTGTATTGTAGGTTCAGTCGATCAGACTTCACCAAAAATCAATTACTTGATACAGAGGTCCAACAGACTGATGTGAAGACGATTCTTGAGCTACGAAACCTGGATTCTTCTTATATTTCGGTAGTAAAAAAGTTATATATTCATAAATCTATTTGAATTAAATATATAAGTCAACTAAAATATATTGTCCATCAACATAGAAAGAACTTACTTGCCAAGTCGCCGTACAAAAAGTAGAAGAAGGAGCAGACTGGTACTATGAAGTTTGTACCTCCTGTCGAGAAGAGGTGGACAGGATCAATAATAAATCAAAGTGCAACAAATGCAAACGAACCATACCATTCCCTCATAAAATGTAAGTGAGGACATATGTATTCAATATATTAGTAACGTTCATTTTAAAATATGCTGAGTGTTTTTAAATTGTACATAATTTCCTTATTATAGGATTAGGTTGTGTCTGCTGGCTGAAGATCACACTGGAGGTGCAGCTTTTATAATAGGCAACCGAGAAGTTGAACTAATTGTTCAGAGAACTGCATACGACATACTCAATCAACAGGCAAAGGTATGCATACACATGTATAATTTTCTTAACTTTTTTTTACATCACAATATATTTTCTAAATTTAGATTTTTTTTAAAAAAATAATTTTCATTTCTTATTAGGAGGGAAAATGTGGTGAATTCCCACCCATTTTGAAAATATTTGAGGGAAATCAATATACTTTAACAATTTCCATCGAAGATGAGAATGTCGAAAAGGAATCACATCACTATTCTGTAGTCGGCATCCACAAAGGATTTGATTCTATTGAAAACATCACCATTGATGATAAATGCAAGACCTCCGAGGTGACTTTACAACTATGTTTTCTTTTGGGGTCCTTATACATTATGATAAAAATATATTATTGTTATACATGTTGAATTTTCATTGATATATTACAAATTTATTTAATAGCACCCATCATCAACCACAACTAATGCATTGAAGACACCCAATACCGAGAAATCCGTGAACTCAAGCCGGCTCAAAAGATTCAATGAGTTAGATATCACTGCAATCCCCACAATTGATGTTGATGATGGCGATGAAAACATGAACGGAGATCGTGAAGGTTCGGGAAGAACAAAAGTCTCCCTAAAAGAAATCAAGAAAGAGAAGGTCAATAGTTTATTTTTTTTCTCATCGTAATAAAATTACAAAGTTTTTTGTTGTTTATTAGTTGACTTAAATATGCAGGTCTAATGGTATCGTGGTCAGTGATTGACGACATGGTAGCTGATGCATGCCGGTGATATTTAAGTACTTTTAGCTTGATTTGATTTTCAAACAATTTCATTGGATTAAGATATTTAATGTATCTCGCATTTTAATACTATTGTTTTTTTTAATTAATTTATCAAATTATGATCTTGAGGCAAGTGTATTGGCAGATCTTCTTCTTGTTTTCTTTTTTCTTTTTTGTTGGATTGTCCAATTTAAGTACAAAATTTACAGGTTTGTGGTATGATATGCTCTATTACACCCATTGATAATGAGAACTCCACCGATTAGCAAAAGTTGATTTTTAATGTAGTAAATTTATTTTTTTAACTAACTTAACAAATTATTAAGTTTATTTATTTAAAAAAAAAGCGCCCGTGCGCGGAGCGCGGGCAAAAATACTTGTTACAATATAACTCTTAAAATTTAAAAAGGATAGAATATATTATTTAATAAGGACAATACAGTATGCACATGCCAAAAAGTATTCGGGATTTATTATATACTAGGATTTTTTGCCCGCTACGCACGGGCGGTTTGTTTATAACTTTTAGGTAAACAAAATCAAGAATTTTTTGTGGCATTGTTATACTTAAAAGTGTTTAGGTGCACCGTCTGTAACCTACCAGAGTTCAAACATTTTAACTTATTTATTAGATCTAAAAAAAACAACATATATAAGATAAGGCTAGAGGAATGCTGTTGGATGTAGTTCTACATGTTCAAGTAACATATATAAAAATGATAAGAATGAGATCTAAATAAATATGTATGGATATGAGCTCTTTTCAAATACCAAAATATAATTATACATTTCATCACAATTTAACATAGCTCCAAGATAAAAAGCCAGAGGGGGAAATCAATAATCATTGCACATCAAGTAATGAAAGCGATTCCTTTTGAAGTTAAAAATATGTATTCCTCTTATTTCATTTTCTGGTGGTCAATAAAATTATGAATGAAACAACTATAGAGCTCTGAACTATCTCTTCAATATCTCAAATGCAAAAACATTACATATGAAATTGCAGTTCAGATGGCAGAAATATATAAGAATAAGTGTATGATATATTGTGCAATCAGAGTGTTCACAAAAGATATCATTTTATCTTTTATTAGGATTGAAAACCCTTACGCATGTTGCAGCTTATTGGGGAGACATTCTATCTTTTATTATGATCGAAAATATTTCGGCATGTTGTTGTTTGTTGTGGAGACATTCTATTTTTATTAAGATCAAAAACATTTAGGCATGTTGCTGCTTGTTGTAGATGTATTTGTTCATCTCCCTAGTGCATAATGTGTAGTCCTTAGTTTTTAAGTGAGATATTTTCTCTATAGATATAATTTGTGAGCAAAAATATAATTAGGTTCAAGTGAACAGTATAGATATATTGCACATGTTGTCTGCTACCAATATTGGTTTCCATAAGATAGTATCTACAATTTATAGTTCAACTATTAGTTATTTAATTTACAGTATGAAATCTAAATGTTCTATGAAATCTAAATGTTCTGGTAGAAAATATAATCCTCATTTGTCTACTTTTTAGTTGTGTTTCTTGGGTGACATTAAGATTCGAACATGATATATTCCATAAACAGTGAACAATGGATTTTCTTCGATAATGATATGTATAAGAGAGAACACATATACACAAACACTTATACTGGGTGGGGTTCACCGAACAATGGGGAAGGATGGTAGACATATTAAAACCCGGATTATAATTCACAATACGCTCTTGTAAATTACTTTCTCCGTTCTCTTTTAAGTATTGTGTAGTATCAACTATTCATTAAGTCACTATAATCAAAAGTTTAACATAGTTATATAAAAGAAAATATAGTCAAGTGAGATGTTGTTAAATTTGTCTAATCACGTAGTTTTATAATATTAATTTTCTACAATTTTTACATATACACAATTTAAGTTATTAATATTTAAAAATGTGTTTTGGACCGTGTGAAACGCAGAAATGGTGCATTTAAAAAAGAACAGAGGAAATATAAGCTAATCAACAGGGGAAGAAGGTCAAAATTGAGATACTGGGACAAAATTTAGTTGATTTCTCAAAAGGATCGAGATAAAAATTGAAAAAGAAAGAACAAAACTTAAAAATAATAATAATAATAATAACTGAATGGAGGCATTGTTTCGAACACATTGAATACTGCCTAATTTCCTATATATAATCCACACATTAAGAAACCAAAATGTAGAAAGATATCACATACATTGCCATTGGCATCGGGAATTCCAGAATCTAACAAATCGAAACAAATTGGAACGAAAACCAAATTGCTTAAGGCTCATTCAAGAATCTTTGAATCTTATGAAGACTATGTTATCAAGAGAAATAATGGCAACATAAATTCATTGTGATTTTTCTGAAGTGAAAAGAGAAAAAGAAAAAAAAGAAAAGCCATAAACTTATAATTCAAGGTTATGAAGACTATTAAATATTTAACAATTTAGTGGCAGAATTGACTATCTAACCCAATATTTAATATTTTAAATTTGAGAAAATATGTTTAGTACTACTCTTCAAATTATGAGAGCAGGTTACCATTCATCATTGATGGAAGAATTAATAGAATAATAACTGAAAAAAGAATAAAGATTCATTCTTATAAAAATAATCTCGTTAAACTGATGCAGATAATGTAAAAATTACACTAATATTATGCAACTTAAAGAATACAAAATCACTATTATGTTCATAAGTATTTGTATTTGAGACATTAGAGAAATGAAGACAGTATATAAAGCCATTCTTTCTGATGACAAATAGAAATGACTGATTTGCAAAAAAAAAAAAAAAAAAAAAAAAAAAAAAAAAAAACCATTTAACTCGAAACTGAAATATTACACTCTTTGATTTTTACGCTCTTTGGTATAGATGGGGCGAATACTAATGGCTTTTGTATAAGATTGTAAATGGCTCACGAAAAGAAAAGTTTGAAAAAGGAGATCCTAGCCATTAGTATTATTCTAATGATTATCAGAATACTAATCTTGGGATGGCCAGGGTTCTCAGATACCAAAGATTAGTATGATTCCATTGGTGAGTAATTGATGCCAAAACCCACTTCAGTTTGTATATTCAAAAAACCGCGGGATCTTCGCAGATTGTATACTGGCCACTCAATATCAATCTCTGAATACTGGCTCACGAAAAGAAAGGCGAATACTAATGGCTTTTGTATAAGATTGTAAATGGCTCACGAGAAGATCCATGCAATCTTATACTGCCATTAGTATTCGCAAGTTTAATAACCTCCGGTCTAGCCATTCGCAAAAGGGTGGGAATATTGAGAAGATCCCTGCAAAAAAAAAGAAAAAATGACATCTCTGAACCAAAGATTAGTCTTTGAAGAACCTCTTTACACCCTGATGACCAACACGAGCCCTCATTTTGAATAATACTTTGATTCTGCGGCCTCTTTGGTATCAGAGCCAAGGGGAGTGTAAAGAGGTTATTTATTTGTGTTGTTTTGTTTAACAGGTGAATACTGAGAATCCCTTGCCCTGGAGTTTCTTAAGTCGAGACCAGAAGAGTCCTTTATTCAGACACTCTCAGGATTGTAAGTAATCACTTGTTTTATTTCCGACACTCATGGATCGCCTCTTGCCACGCTCCTTCTCTTGTTCGTCAGATCAAAGCACATACAGTACTTCTAGTTCTAAGAAACTAGTCCGGTCGGAAGAAACAATCATTGAAGATTTTAACAAATCTATTGATGATTGGACTATTCCAAAAGTCTCAAAAAATGAAATATACCAAACCTCCAAATTCCTCTCACTCTCTACTGATCTAGCTATAAAAACTGAAGAAAGAGATATCCAGCTCTCCAAACCTTTTGAAACTATAAATCTGCTTTCACCTGATTCTCTCTCTAAGCATTTCTAAAAAGGTTACAAATACATTCATATAGGATTAGTCCATGTGGGTATTAAACCCCTTACTAAAGAAGGCCTTGATACTTCCATCCTAGCCATACTCCGAGATGCTAGATTCACCAACTTTGATGAATCCCTTTTAAGTTTGGTTGAATCAAGTCTTTGTACTGGACCCATATCCTTTGATTGTTATCCCAATCTTACAATATCCCTCCATGACAAAAACATCCTAAAATCCATTGTCCTCCAAATCAAAACTCATAATTACAAAATGTTAGAAGGATCCATCCCTGTTGCTATTGTCTTCAGAATATACTATAAAGCCATTCTTTCAGCTTTTGCTACTAAAGTAAAATTACACAGTAAGAAAGGTGAAACCCTTCTTTTACAAACTGACCTACAGAGATCTAATGCTGTTGTCGCCAGATCCCTCCAATGGAAGGACATAACCCTTCCAGAAAAATGGATTCTTGACGAAGCTGTTGAACCAGAACGGCCATCTATGCCTCCGCCAAACCCTCACTTGAAATCCATCTCTCAAGACAGCACCGAACAGGTCAAACTCTCATTCTACATAAATACCTCCTATCAGAGGAACTTTGACCAACATTCTGATGATTCTGGGGGAAGTACCATAAGTCTTGGAAGAATTTCTCAGTTTGGTACCCCAACAAAACCGCCCCGATATTCCATCTCTGACATTCCCACGTCTCCTCTAAAAGATGTAAACTTCTCCTCACCCATCCCTAAATCTATTTATCATAGACGTGACGAAGATCTTATTGATGAACCATCCAGCCCCACATTTTCCTCCGTTACTGAAAACATAAATGAGCTAAATGTTAGTGAAGGCAATTTTGTTATCAACAAGCTTGTTCTCCATGAAGACTTCTACTCGGAAGAAAATACACAAAAAAGAGCCTGGTTCTTCAATAACTTCTCCCATATCCGATCTGATATCCAAAGATCCTTCTATTCATTCATCTCAGAAGCCAAAACTCTCATCCCCTTTTTCACATAGTTTGAACTCTACCAGAACACATACCCTGTCAGGAAAACCATCAACCCTATTACAACCAGAAAACCCTACTGGAAAACAGTTTCCAGTGGCAAAACTTTTAACACAACTCACCCACCCCTTCAGGCTTTCAAATTCTCTGTCAAAGACCAACCTATTGAGACAGCCCCACTCAAGAATGCCAATGAAAAGGTTGAGGTTAATCTCAAAAACCTAATTGCCCAAGCCAACTACACAAATATACATCTCAATACCATTGGTAAACAACTTGACCGGATCGAATCCCATCTCACTGACACTCCGTTCAATTAAACCAAATCTAAAGAATCCCCCTCCAAAGCTTCACCCCTCAAAAAACCCCTGTTTAAACCTTTTGAAATCTCTAAAGCCACCTCCCTGAATATTTCCCAAGCCAGAACAAGCCTCTTGAAAGAACTCCAATCCCAGCTTTCAAAAGGACCAGAAACCTCCTCCGGAGACAGTTACATTCCAGAACCCCAACCCCAGCCCGAGTCAACATGGTTACTGACATACAACCTTTTCCGCAAACCGTCTCTTCCATACAACCTCAACCCATTCCTCAAACCCGCTTCAACTCATCATCTGTCTACAACTGGAATCTAGATGGCCTTGGAGAACATCAGATCCTTCTAATGCTCCAACAAATGACAATGGCAGCCAATGCCTATAGAGCACAAGGACACATAGAAGACAAAGCCATAGCCGAAATCCTCATAGCAGGATTCTCTGGGCAACTAAAAGGATGGTGGGACTTCTATCTTACCGAATCCCAACACGAAGATATATTGAACGCCGTCAAACTTGATGAAGAAGAAACCCCCCCTTCTTAGTGACGATGGTGAACCCCAACAAGATACAGTCGCCACTCTCATTCAAACCATCACAATCCACTTTATAGGAGATCCTACTCTCCTAACCAACCGCAATACATAACTCCTATCTAATCTCTGATGTCGAAGGCTCAGCGATTTTAAAACCTACAAAGAGGAATTCCTGTCCCGTCTCATGAGCCGAGATGACTCAAACCAACCTTTTTGGAAGGAAAAATTTCTTGCCGGCCTTCCCACTCTCCTTGGGGAAAAAGAAACAAAATCCGATCTCTTTCTGGATCTCAAATCATTGACTACGACATCTATACTTATGGTCAATTGATAAGCATTATTCAAAATGAGGGCCTCCACATTTGCCAAGACCTCAAAATCCAGAAACATCTCAAAAAGGAACTGAAGCAGACCAAAACAGAGCTTGGAACCTTTTGTAAACAGTTTGACACCTGCCATCGCAACTTGAAACACGATCCTTGTGATTGCCAAAAATCCCCCTCAAAACCTTACAAAAAGTTCCCCAAGCCTTATAAGAAACTCCACAACTACAAACAAACCAAATTCACTCCAACACCTGATAACTACAAGAAGCCTACAAAAGTCCCAACTCCTGCCAGACATCGCGGTCCCAACAAAGACCCAATCAGATGTTATCGCTGCAACAAAACCGAACATATTGCCAAGTATTGTAAACTCCAACGGCGAATTAATGAGCTGCAAATTGATGAAGCTATCCTCAACCAAATCTCTGAACTCCTGATTTCCTGCTCCACAGAACAATCTAATGAAGAGCTACGCCAATCAGACTCCTCCAACCCAGAAGAAGAAAATGTTTTCAACATAAATGTTGATGACATATCTTCTAGTTGTTCTGATACTATCCCATCCATTAACACTATCACCTCTGAACAACAGACACTGATTGATATCATCAAACAGGTCGAAGATCCCCAAATCCAGAAGACATGTTTTGATAAACTTGTTGAAGAACTCCGGAAACCTCAAAAACCCTCTTTTCATAATCCCTCATCTTCCAACACCTATGACTTGACCCGAATCCTCAAAAAAGGTCATACAACACCAAAATCCCCCACACTTCAAAGCCTTCAAAAAGATGTCAAAGATATCAAAAATGAGATCAAAAACCTCAAACAAAGTCTTGCTAATGACTCAGAAATCCTCCAACAAATCATCAACTCCATGAATCCCAAAAATGAAGTTGATAGTGAAGACATCCAAGAACAGATCCAACAGATCAGGAATGTTCAGCAGGACTTTCTCTTTGTTCTTAAAGAAATCACGTCACGAAAGTACATAGTCAAGGTCAAGCTCCGATTCACTAAAGGGTTAACTATCCAGGTTATCGCCCTTTTTGACACTGGTGCTGATCACAATGTTATTCGTGACATATATGCACCAACCCAATGCCAGCAGAGCACTGAGCCAAGTTAAAAGCTGCAAACGATTCCAACCTCGATGTCCAGTCCAGGATAGAAGCCTCCATTATCAATAACGGTATAGCCCTCAAAACAACTTTTCTTGTTGTAAGTAACATCCACCATGCAGTCATCCTTGGAACCCCCTTCCTGAATCTTATCACTCCTTACACTGTGAGAAATGATTCCATTACCTCCCAAGTCAATAACAAAAGACTATGCTTCACCTTTCTTGAAAAACCCCATACCAAGAAAGTCAATCTTTTGAAAGCCTGCTCAATCTATTAAGATTCTATCAACAGCATTGTCCAAACCAAAACCTTCACCCTCAATGAACTCAAAAAAGATATCTACATTACCAGGCTTGATAACCAGTTACAACAAAAAATAATCCAACAACTGAATGATGATTTCCATAGACAGATAACAGAACAGGCCTGCTCTGATCTCCCAACTGCGTTTTGGGAAAGGAAAAAACATGTTGTCACACTCCCATATATGCCCTCTTTTTTTGAAGAAAAAATCCCCACTAAAGCATACGCTAGTCAAATGAATAGTGACCTCATGGAATTCTGCAGAAAAGAAATCCAGGATTTACAGCAGAAAAACCTCATCTCCTCTTCCAAATCCCCTTGGAGTTGTGCTGCTTTCTATGTCAACAAAGCTTCCGAAGTTGAAAGAGGAACACCTCGGTTAGTCATTAACTATGCTCCTCTTAACAGAGTCCTCCAATGGATCAGGTACCCCATTCCAAACAAAAAAGATCTCCTCCAAAGACTCTATGATGCATATCTATTTTCAAAATTTGATATGAAATCAGGATTCTGGCAGGTCCAAATAGCTCCGCAAGATAGGTATAAAACTGCTTTTACTGTCCCCTTTGGACAGTACGAGTGAAATGTTATGCCTTTTGGTTTAAAAAATGCCCCCTCAGAATTCCAAAAGATTATGAATGACATCTTCAATGACTATTACAAATTTTGTATTGTTTATATTGATGACGTTCTAATCTTTTCCAAATCCATAGAAGAACACTTCAAACACCTCCGGATTTTCCTTTCGGTTACAAAGAAGAACGGATTAGTCATCTCTGAACCAAAGATTAATCTTTTCAGACGAAAGTAAGATTCTTAGGTCACTATATCACCCAGGGTACAATTACTCCTATCGAAAGATCCCTAATCTTTGCAGAAGAATTCCCTGACAAAATCCTTGACAAAACACAGCTTCAACGATTCCTTGGAAGCCTGAATTATGTTCTTGACTATTATCCCAACATAAAATCTAAACTAAAACCTCTCCATGATAGGCTGCAGAAAAATCCCGCACCATGGACGAATGCTCATACTAGCCTAGTCCAAGAGGTAAAAAAGCAGGTAAAAGAAATCCCATGTCTCTATCTTGCATATCAAACTCTTCCAAAAATTGTTGAAACAGATGCTTCCGACATAGGCTATGGAGGGATTCTGAAACAAGTCAACGACGGAAAGGAGTGCATCATCCAGTTCACCTCAGCACACTGGAACGCCACTCAAAGAAATTATTCTACAATCAAAAAAGAGATCTTAAGCATAGTCCTCTGTATCCTTAAATTCCAAGGAGATCTGATCAACCAAACATTCATTCTCAGAGTTGATTGCAAAAGGTCTAAGGAAATCCTTCAAAAGGATGTCCAAAACTTGGTTTCTAAACAAATTTTTGCTATATGGCAGGGACTTTTAAGTGCTTTTGACTTTGATATTGAATATATTAAAGGTGAGAATAATTACATTCCTGATTTTCTAATGTGTGAATTTTTGCATAATAGGGAAAATGCCTCCCAAACCGGTCAGAATATACACTGATAAAGAACAGAGGACCCGAGCCAGCAAGAAGGTCACTGCGAATACTGCGCAGAATATAAATACTCACAAATCCCTGAAAGAAAGGTTTCAAAAAGGAGATCCTCATGTTGGTGCTATCGACTCCTCAAATGGTAACTTTTAATACTTTGTTACTTGGAGCCCCACACACAGCCAACACGAGTCTGACCCTGATGACCAAAATCCCGAATCCCCTAATAACCCAACCGAATCCCCTAATAATCCCAAAAAGATCTCAGAAATCCCAGCACCCACACCTTTCCAGTAAATCCCCCAGGCTAATGAATCCCTGGCCGTTAATCAACAAAAAACCATCCCTGATACATACTCATCTTCCTCACTTGCCAAGAAAACCTCTGACTCCACTATCCAATCCACACAACCCTCCCCAACAGATTGGTTCCTCAAATTACAATTCCAAAATATGATCACGATAGAACCTGGTTTTGACAAAGAAGATCCTTTTGTTATAGTTGAAGCCATTTTTGGGAAAAATACCTGGTTCAAAAAATTCGATGGTGACATTTCCCAACTCTATTATGAGTCCATCCTTGAATTTATAGAGTCAGCCCAGATTAAGCATGAAAAATCCAAATCCAATCTGAAATTATATACTCCCAGTGCAAAATCTTCAGAGTCATTCCGCCCTCAAAATGGTATGGATCCCTTACCGAACCAATTTCTTTTGGCACAAAATGTAAATCCCACCCATTCGCCAAAAAACACTTCAACTACTTTGAATACCAGCAGGCCTGGTTCAATGCCTTTTGGGTAACGAACCCATCCAAATACCATACCTGGTTGTTCTATTTGTCAATTTTCGAATGGCAACCATAAATAAAATAAAATAAATATAATAATAATAAATAAATAATTTATAAATAAATATGTAAAGCCATAAAGGGTTTATATAATTATATATAACTAGAATTTTGACCCGCGCTTCGCGAGCGGTGTTTTTTCTCTTTTTTTTCCCAATAAAATCAAGTATTTGTGGTCTTGTTATTATTTGTGCATAAAGTTTATTTTACTTTAAATTCATAACATAGGCATAGGAAATCATAAGAATATGTATCAATTTGATCATAAAACATGCGATAAAATAAATAACCAGTTAATTACCTCGACATAATCAACATCAATTTTTATAGGAATATCTTGATCCACCAATTTCAATAAACCAAGCGATTCTAAACCATGAGTACGAATCTCCACAATTTCAATAAGATAGTATAAGGGATTGATTCAATTAATTATATTATACAAACCATTATTTAGAAGACCTAGAAAATATTAGATTTTAATAGAGTTGAGTATGAATGTTTCGTCATGAATTAAAAATTTACAATAAAGAAAGCATTCATAATTAAATCTCGGCCCTATAGCCAATTATTATATTCGAAGAAAGTTGAGCATCTATGTTTCTCCATGATTATAATAAAGCAATAACTGATATCAGATCTCAGCCCTAATCTCAAAACCAAATGTAAGATTCAAAGACAGGTGTGCATATTTGTTTCATTGAGGAATCGGGATACACAACATAATAAGATGTCAGAGGCATGGATGATGATGCATATTAAAATGTGGATTATAATTCACAATATCATCTTATGAATTATAAGCTAATCAACATGGAAGAAGGTCAAAAGATAATGTGTAAGAGTAAATCCTTAGGCAGTAAGAGATAATTGTTCTCAGCAAATAGAATTAGAAACCATAGGTTAAAGGACTAAACATGCATAATCTCAAATATTAAAAGATGATTGGAGTGTAAACTTCAGTAAGACTATCGGAAAGCATTAGCTATTACAAAGGTTTATGAGTTAATATGTTACTATAAATTACTCTTTCACACCCATTGCATGCAGATATCAAATTCACACATTAAGCAATCTAAATATAGAAAGATATCAAATTCATTGCCATTTGCATCTAGAATTCCCTTACAAATTAAAACAAAATTGAAACGAAAACCAAAGCGCTTAAACCCCATTCAAGAATCTTTAAATCTTATGCAAAATATAAAATTCTTAATCATTTGTATCATAAAAGGAGAGAATTCAAATAGGAACAGAATGATAGGAGAGAATTGATTCCATAGTATCATTATATCAATATTGTAATATAAAATTGCTAAAATCACCTGAAATTGCTACAATCACACTGAATGGGGTATGAGCAATCAAATTCAATTAGGAACAAAATGATAGGAGATATAATTGATTTTATAGTATCATTATATCAATATTGTAGTATAAAAACTACTTATGTGGAGGTGATTATGCATGAAATTAGTATATAGTCATCTTATGATTATGTATGAAATTAGTATATATCAATATTGAGTGAATCCAAACTATCATACTTTATTATATTCGTCATTTCTCTTAAATTATTTTCTAAAACTATCATAGAAAGATTTTCTCAAGATTTTTTTAATTAATATATAGATTTATTTTCTAAATATAGATGAAATCTTAGAAATATATTTTTTAAGAAGATTTAGATTAAATTTAATTCATGATTTATTATATAGATGACACGTGGCAACTGGTGGTATTTTTTAGGGGATGATGTGGCGTTTATGATGTGTCATGATGAGAGTCGTTGATATGTTTGATCATGTTTTATAATGATTTATAGATATAACCTTGATTTGATATTTTTTAATAAGAATGAAGATAAAAATATAACATACAATAAGGGCAATACAGTTTGCACGTGTCAAAAAGTATTCAGAATTTATTATATAAATTTTATAATTAATTTTATTATATTAAAAGATTACAGTGCAGTTCTTTTCTTTTCTTTTCTGGGAATAGGATATGCATGCAGTGGCGGATCCAAAAATTTTGTTCAGTAGTGTCCCAGAAGATAGTGGAAGCTATATTTAAATTATGAATAGTAGTTACAACACAAAAATATAGAGGAAAACTTAGTTGAAATGAATAATTATGGTGTCACCATAAAAATTAAGTGGTGTCACCAAGCCTAATTTAGTTAAATGTAAAAAAAAATCTACCATAAAATAACAATTTCATAAATTTAAGTGGTGTACCGTGCCACCCCTAAATTATATATAGATCCGCCCATGTATGCATGGGCTTAATTTCGCAGGCTGCTTAAGTAGAGTATCAAGCAACGGCGGTACATTGGAAAACTAAATTGCTTCTGATGCCCGCTACCAGAAATTTAGTGCGTAATTTCAACATATAGAAACATTACTCCCTCCCTCCCACTTGTTATGTCACATTTTGATTTTTGATATTGTTCATTAATCAACTTTGACCTAATATTATCACAATTACATAAACAAAAAATATAATCAAGTTCGGTCATATTGGGTTCGTCTTATCGTGTAATTTTAAAATATATATATATATATATTTTATAATTTTTATTTATATACATTTTAAGATATTAACTGCTAAACAAATATACATTTTAATATAGTTTTATAGTTTTGTGATATTTCAAATGAAACAGAATGAGTAATAATTATCCACACCATATAAGTATAATTGCATGTCTTTGTTGGTGATAGTAATCAACAAAATTATTTTCTATTGGGAATGTATACTTGGCCTAGTAGCTATGTCCTTTGACTTCCAACCTTATGGTTGGAGATTCGATTCTCATACGGTCCCTATCCCTCCCCTTTATTCTTATTTATAATTTTTGTGGCTTGAAATTCCATACAACTTTACCGACACATGAGCATCAATATTTTTTTTTTAAAGAAAAAAGAAAAGAGAAAGAGATAGAGAGAGAGAGAGAGATAGTATTTTACCAGGCCATCAACAATCTTCCCATCCCGCATTTCCAAACTTGCCAAAATTCCACTTATGGCAACAAACAGCCCTATTACTCCCATTGTTTGAAATATCCCCGAAATCATTTCGGGTTTTTTTCACATACAATATTTTTTTTGTAAAATATTCATCGAAATTTCGCCGAAACTCGATATTTCCCGAAATTTCCCGAATTTTTTTATTTTATTTAAAAAAAATTCTAAATTCTAAAAATATGTTTTTTTAAAAGATATTAAAAATTAAAATTTATGTTTTGACTCATTGATTATAAGCGATTCAATTAACTTGTTTTCATCGATTTTACATCTCTTATCAATCAACATGGTGCACGATATCAACAATACTATTAGCATAATATACCATTGAATTAGTATTGTTAGCATATTACTAATTCATATAGTAACATAGATGAGGAAATTTGAAATATCTTCATTTTCATCATCTCAGAAACTCGATGTGGTTTTCTCAAAAAATTGCAAATATCTTCGAAATTTCCTTAAATTTATATATCCGATACAGACACCGAAACCGATATTTAAAACCTTGATTACTCCAATGCAGTAGGTGGTGGCGGCTACATGCAGCGGTGGGGTGCAAAAAGGAAAAAAAGGACAAATAGGTCCATTTTCTTTTCCAAAAATCCAAATCAGTCCTTTTTTCTATTTTATTACCAAAACAGTCCTCTACAAATACTAATTATGTTCAAATCAGTCCATTGTTCACTAATTATACTCTAATTGCTGACGTGGCAAAGGTTTTAATTTAAACCTGACAGGTGTGCATAATATTAGTCCTTTTTCTTTTATCTTTTGCCAATTCAGTCCTAAACTTTTGTTTTGTTCTATTTAGTACTCTACCCCAATCACTCGTTTTTATATTAATTGGCCTTCAATCTTTCAAATTATTTCATTTTACGCAAATAACCTTAAATTTTTTTATTATTACTAATCCATTTATCAAATAAATGCCCAACATACTTCCATAAATAAAATTAAACACCAAACCTCATACATTGGGTTTGACTGCTTTGTTATCGGGTCTTCCAAGTACCGGAATTTTACGGACTCTCTCTAACCACCCGACCGCAACCGATGGTTCATTGGTTTTTGTTTCCTTCCGCAACAATCAACACAATCTTACTTTGCGTCCTACCTTAGGATGTAGCAATGTTTGAGTAAATGATTTAACTTGAATTTTTGGAAGGTTATGGATACAAGAAGCCTTGGTTTTATTGAAAAAAAATATTAAAAAATATATTAAAAATATTTTAAAAATAGCCTGAATTTTATTGTCCACAAAGTATGATTGTGTTGATTGTTGCTGAAGGAAACTAGAACCAATGAACCATCAGTTACGGTCGGGTGGTTAGAGAGAGTACGTAAAATTCGGAACTTCGAAGACCCGGTAACAAGGCGGTCAAACCCAATGTATAAGGTTTGGTATTTAATTTTTTAATTTTTTAACACTGTTCATTGTATAAATTTGACTCAATATTATTATAAGTATATATTTGAAAATATTGTCGAATTCGGTCTTATTAGATTCGTTTAATCGTATAGTTTGAGAATATATGTTTTCCATAATGTTTACTTGCATATATTTTGAGATATTAACAATAAAAAAAAATATATTGAATTATGTACAGAAGTCAAACAGAACATCTTAGTTGGGGAGTACATACATAATAAAGGGAACAGAAGGAATAATGTTTGCCAACAGCACAAGCCGTGGCCATTCTACATCCACTTCACATGTACAACACCACATTCCAATCTGGATCGCTGCCCCAATTAAGCCCAAAAAAATCTATCAATTCCATCCATTCGTAACACCCCGCGACCAGGCTCACTATTACATTAGCTGCTGGGCTGTAAGCTCAATTCCCTTAAAACCCAATACTACTTACTATCTACCATAAGCAAACAACGAGCTACTCTGGTCTGGGAGTAATACTGACTTCCAGTAAAACTGATAGCCATCGACAGCAACTACTATTGGCAAGAGAACAACCAATCTAACTTCTAGCGCTACCGCTTAATACTAGTACATAACTAGTACATATTAGTACATAACTAGTACATATTGTTGAATGTGTCGTATGATTGTCAAATTCAACTACATAACCAACAATCAACAATACACTCTATATTCATTCATAAAAGTATTCCACAACGCAACGCAATGCAATGCAATGCTACCAGCAGCATGAGATGACATGACATGTGAGCCGATGGCAACACCACCACCTTCTCAACACCCCTCACATTTTTGTTAGTTTTTTTTCCCATTTTAAGGCACAGAAATGACGTTAGAGCTCACAAAAGCACAACAGCTCCTGAAAATACTGGGATATACTACCAACTCCTATATCATCCATCCATTATATATACCCTCGAAATCCATCAATTCAAAATTACCACTAGCAACTTCCAACAAGACATTACATTAACAGAATGAAAGGAGCTACTACTAAGATCGAGGCATTCTTAGCTCTGCTTACAATTGTTGTGCTGGGGATGCCGCAGGGAGGTGAGGCTGTTACCTGCAGCGATGTGGAAATGGCTCTGCTCCCATGCCTTGGGTACCTCATAGGGCAGGATGGCGAACCATCTGCACCATGCTGTGATGGGGTGAAGAGAGTCAAGGAGTTGACTGGGACGACAGAAGACAAGAGGACTGCCTGCAGCTGTGTCAAGGCTGCAGCTGCCCGTTACACTGACCTGAAGGAAGGGGCAGCCAAGAACCTTCCCACCAAGTGTGGTGTTCAGCTGGGCATCCCAGTCTCACGCAATGTCGACTGTGACAGGTTAATTTAAAAAAAAAAAAAAAATCTTTTTCCCCTGTGATGCAGTGTTATGATATTTTGTTCCCGACATCTAATGGATATTTTGATCACAGGATCAACTAAAGATGGATAATGAATAAAGCAGAAGGAAGGAACAAATGGAAAGAAATAAGAGTGCTTGATAAGCATTCCTAGAACCATTCATGTTAAATAGTGTGAATCTTGTGGGTGTAACGTTCATCTATGTGTGGAATGATATTAATCTCTCAGCATGTCACAGAAATAAAGCTATAGCAATAATCAACAATGACAAGGTAAAGTACTAAAGTATAAATAACAGGGAACCCCAGATATATTCAACATAGTAACAGTTTCCATAAAGCATAATGACAAAAGTGCATTGAAGAAGCTACTTCCGTAGGTTTTGATTAAAATTGTTGATGCTATAATCACCAATTTTAATTTGAGTTGCCAAATTCTGAAACTAACTAGGACGGGTCTTCATAAAATCTAAAAGAAACTTCACCGAGAAAATACAAGCCAAAGCAGGCAATTTCGATCTAAATGTGAAGCGCGAGTGCAATTCAGAGGGACTGACCCTTGTTAACAGCAGTGATTATGTGTGAATGGCACAGCTCGAACAAATGCGAAGTTACCAGTTCACCCCTAGGACCTCACCTCAATGATGATTTCTCCTCAACCTATGGGATGTCTTCTCCTGTACAGAATCAAGTCAAATAGGGAATATACCAAAATATAAGGTATTTTTTTGAAGTGTGTTTGAGTTACCTCTTGGGACGGCTGCGATCCTCCTCAAAGTCCATCACTCCACCATGTTCAGAAAAGATCTCTTCATGCCCTCGGAACTCCACGTCTGCCTGCTTACAGTTTGTAACTTCTGCCATGACGTAAGTAAGACACATCGACCAACATATCCAAAGACTATGCAACCTTGGGCTTATAACCGAAATCACAGCCCAAGGACTAAATACCAATGGATGGAATTCATCCACCAAACACTGAAATGTCAACTTGAAAGGACCAGTCGCCATTTAACAGTGCCCAACAACCCTTGATCTTAACATCATGCAAGAAAATATTGGGTATATATAAGAGGTAAAGGTAAATGGTATACAAAAAAGAACTTGAAAATGTAAAGCATACATAAGCTTTACAAAGTTGATTAAACTTAATGAAAATTAATTCAGAAACTGGGGCATGCAGATGTATATGATCTTTTGCTATTGCAGCATGATGAACGATGACACACAGAATAACAGAGACATATTTATTCAAATTAGAGAAAGGATTCAACTTTTAACCGACCTTCATAGATAGTGTCTTCTTTACTTCTTCAACCCTTTCTTCCATCTCCTTTCTGTGCTTCTTGTCTAGATCATTCATAGTATCTGCCCATTTGATTTTATCTTGAATTGAGCCAAGAAGATTTTCTGAGGTAGATAGCCTAAAAAATTAGCGGAAAACACAATTTTATTAGATATTGGAGACATGCAAAACAGACATGAACTGGCACTCACAATGCACAAAGGTTTCCATCATGACATCACACGAGAACATATCTTCTATTCAAGTTCAAACCTCATAAAAACACATTGCATCAAAACTGAGCATCACTATTCACGGTAGCTCACACAATTTTTAGACCAATCCATGGGGAAACAATGCAATGCCACAAAAAGAAAATGATTTAACTGCATGGCAGAACAAAGCACTTAAAATGTTCAATTAGCAACTGTTTGCCCATGTGTGCTGACTGTGCCATTTCTCAATAGCAAGCAAACCATGGGAGAATTTCTTCAAATTCAACTAAAGACTTTAAAAAGGTCACCATAAATAGATTAAGAAAAAAATTGTGTTCCGATCGTCCCTTGTCGATCCCCATATCTGTATTGATTTTCACGCTGCAGATAAGGAGTAAGGACCACTACAAGCAACAAATTTTCTAGAAATATATAGCTTATTAGCATATAAGCATATTGAAAAATCAGGATTAGGCAATATTTATAATGCACAGTACAAGGAAAATCTACAAAATGATATCTTTGAAAAAAAATTACCAATTCTCTAGTGTATGAATCATATTGCCCATTTGTTCAGGTCGAAGGTCCCTCCCTGAGGCAAATTGCACCTATATTACCACAACTAGATTTAGTATTAAGTCAAACAAGTAACAAAGCTCCCAAATTGAGCCTGTTGATCCTAAATCAAGACCTCAAAGCATCTTCGCAACTGATCCAACTTCCCTCTGACTATCCCCTGTCCAGAACAGCAGAAAAAGTAGAATGTTAATCATCAATTTCAACACACTACACATCTGCATCAGCCACTTTCAATGGTTTACGTCAACTTCAGATAAAAACTCATGCAAATGAAACAAAAGCACAAGAAGCTGTTCAAGTGTCCCTTAGAAATGGTTCCTATGTGTTAAACAGGTGGGTGGGTGCAAAAGCACAAACTTACCACATACATGCAGTCATTAATCAGAAAATCTTCCAACTCACGAACATTAGTGACATCCAACTCCTGCATCAATGTATCATATGGCAAAACCTAGCAAGAACCAATTAAACGCTCCACGAATCAAAAAATACTTCAGTTGAAGATCAGCTTTCAAAAGACCAATATGTAATTCAGTACTTCGAAGAAAAATGAAAAGAAAATAGCCGATTAAACAAACAAAACTATCGCACAACATAGGCAAATCCACTTCTGCCATGAAATTTCATAATAGAAAAGAAGGGAATATACGAAGTTTCTAAAAAAATATCTGAATATCCAGGCATCCAGCCATTCCACCTGAAGTAACAATTAATAGTTTTAATATAGCAAGGCAAAAACTTAGATCCTTTGTGTCAATCAACGGTGCCATGTCAGTTTGAAAGCCATTCAGTGATTTCAATCCCACAGATGCACATGAAATTTTATATTAACATGCCAACAAGCTCGCCCTCCAACACTATACAGAAATAAATTAGCCAATAGATTTGATTCATAATCCTGAGAACTACAATGGACAACAAAATCTGTCAATCGTTTAAAAATAGAATCGGCACACAGAAAGAACAGGTGGCTAGATACCTTATTTGTCTCTGCCAGAGTAAGAACAGTAAGCTGTTTTAATTTGAGGACTTGCTCAGGACCCAAATGTGGGAGTCGGTTAGCAACACCTATATCACAACATGAAAACATAACTTTATTTTTATTCCTGTAGGTAAACAACATCCTACCTCATCATCAAAAAGATTATAGCTTACTCTTATATTCACTCCATGTGCCATGAGCAAACATGCGAAGCAAATCAAGGAAGACACTATTCTCAGTCCTTTCCAGCTGCATACATATTTAAAAAAACAATATGATATTCCCCGAACAGGAAATTGTTCAATAGTTTGCCAGTTTAACATTGCATAAATAGAAGAACAAGACTTGAACTGAAATACTGCTGATTTTAATTCCATATCAACAGGGTTCAGTAATCTCAAGAGTAAATATCATACTATCATAGTATATAAGACTCATTTTAAATGTTCCTATTCCATCCATTATTACTTCACTCAAAACACGTGCAACGAAGATTGATTCATCAAACTAAATGACTGCATCTCTAACAGCAGTCTTGCCACATACCACAAATCACATCACAGGAAAAGATAAAAATCAGTTGTTGATGTAAATACATAGTTCATGACCTCATGCATGGCTACAACAACTAAGAACCATCAGACGTTAAAAGATAGTATAAATCAACAACAAAAACCTCAAGCATGCTCTAAACTAGACCGAGAAATGTGCAAAATCAGTAATTCGGTGAATTCTTGACCTCTGAATTCAAAATATGCAATAAAAATAGATTTTAAAAAATATATATACTCCCTCCGTTTTTGTGAAACTGCAACACTCTACTTTTTGCTACTATAACTCTAATTCGAATTTTTATCATAGTTATACAAGAAAAAATATAGCCAAGTGGGATCTTGTTGGATTCGTCTTTTGTAGTTAAAAATATCAACTTTTTATAATTTTTCCTCGTACATAATAATATGTATTGGATTGTGTGTCTGAGGGGAATGTGGCATTTTCCAAAAAAAAACAGAGGGAGTGTTAACCTATTTTGAAAGTGTTAATGTTTAATGTATCAAAATACGTCTAAAGTTAAGCGACCCAGCACGATATGTCAGCACAGTGGCATAGATATCTCAAATTATAAAGTGATGCTCTGTCAATGCTGTAAAAGATAAAACATTTGTAAGAGGACACCCAAAGCAGTAATTAGTAACAATATACTTCCCAATTGGCAATCCAGTTAATCAGTTGCAATTGCTTACATGAACTCAAAAACTATCAGGATAGGAAACCTTTGCAAGTTTCATTACCAAAACATGAGTTTCACAAGCTGGTTATCACAAGTCTTGTTCAAGAAAATGTCTCAAAAGATTTTTTGACTATCAAAGTTGCAAAAACTGTCTTGACAACACCTCAAAGTAAGACCTCACAGTCATTCCTTCAACAGGGTATGTTGAACACAATTAGCTTATATACACTGGCCAGTGTTCTTAATTATTCCTCAAAGAACCCCTGTTGTAAACACTTCAAAAGTACAGTTTTTGAGCAGGAAAACTTTGTTTAACCCTTAATTATCTAAATTCTAAACTGATAGAGGCAACCTAGTATTAATATAAATATAAATATATACACAACCGCATATATTATTAGTTGACAGGTTTCCAAAGAATACGACGCAAATTACTGCAGAAAAATATCATCAAATGCCATCGACAATCGTACTCAGCGACTTAATCAAAATGCAGAGCAAATAGAAACCCGTCCAGCAGTTGAACTCAAACGGCATTGGAAAATAAATTACAACGAAAAGCCCTCCACAAGAAGAAACCATGTAAGTTCATCGTTACCAAAATCATTTTTTTTTTTAATCAAAGGGAAATCTAGAGATACAACGAAACCACATTACTCATACCTCAAGTAGATTAGGAACCGAGAGAATCTCGGAGAAAGCAAATAACGAAGGATGGGAAGTCGCCTCCACGACGACGCTGCAGAGCGCAGAGCCCTTGAGATTCGAAGCCTGCTTCACAAAATGGTCTATATGCTCCGCCTGCCTTTGCTCAATGTCCATGCTTCCGAACGCAAACAATATCTATTGATCCACCACAACCGAAGAACAACTAAAAATCCTCAACGAATTGGGCGGGTCGAATACCTACGCTCATTAATATAACATAAATTTGGGCACGTACAGTCGTCGATCCCAAACCATTGAAATTTATGGGTTTAATGATCGCAATTAGGGTTTAGAAAATTGGAGAAGTCGTAGTTTGGTAGGAGGAGAGACTTACGGAGCACGAAGTAGCCCTCGGTAGAACCGCTGCAAGAGCATGTGCCAGGTGCCAATGGATTGTTTGGGGTCGGTGGCGCTGATATTTATAGTGGTGCTGCCGCTGCTCCAGGCTCCAAGGTTTCTCCAATTTTGATCATTTGCCTTTTGACCCTTCAAATATGCATATGATATTCAAAAGATCCCATAAAATATGTACTATTTCCATTATCCAACATGTTTATTACTACTCCCTCCCTCCGACGAAACCTTAACTCATTTCATTTGGACACGATAATTTAGATAGTAGGATTTAGTGGTTAAAGTAATTGGGCATTTGTGTTTAAAATTCTAATGAATTTTGACATCGTTTATTACTTAACTTTGACTTAATATTATCATAATGATTTAATTTTTTTAAAAAAAAAATACTAGTGTCAACTTGTTACAATCGCATAGTTGCCTAGTTTCAGAATAGGTATTTTATATAATTTTTATTTGTACTCATTTTGAAATACTAAGAATTAAAAAAATTCAAGGGACTTTGAGTAGAAAAATAAAAGTACATTTGTAATTTGTGCACAATATTAAAAGTGATAACTTTTATTAATTAGATTTTATATTAATTTAATTTATCTAAAAATAAAAAGTTGTCAAATTTTATGGGACGCCCCAAAAAGGAATATGAGCCAACTTTTGTGAGACGGATGGAGTACTTGTTTTGTATACTACTATTATAGAGTACTTTGGATCAAGTTGAATTAATATTTATCAGTGAATTCGATGTTTATTTTATAATAAAGTTTTCATTTTCAAAATTAAAGAGATTAAAATTATTGCTAACATATTGTGCCATACTTCAAGGGTGTTTGGATAAACTATATGAATCAGATTATCTGATTATTTGCGTTTTTAAAATGTAATAATAAGAATGGAGCTTCTCCTTTATGTTTCTATATTTGTTTGTTTGATGAACCTCATCATAGGACATGAGCAAAATATCCTCATCTTCTTCCAATGACTGCTTTGTGCAAATTAAAGGTTGTCTGCGGCGGCGGCCTCTGCCGTGTCCACCTCTGAATGTACCTCGACCCCTTCCTCTGCCTGAGTAACCACTTACTCCTCTTCTTGTTGGCCTTGCATTCTTTGTTCATGAACAAGTAGGCTCCCATGTAATAATTCATCAATGCTCAAAGTACTTGGATCATTTGCCTCCTCAATTGAGCAAACAACGCAATTGAACTTTGTAATTCTGTCTGGACTGGGATGGTTCATGTTCAAACACTACTAATTTTCAAGTTTCAACTCATTTTTTTCTTCTTCTTTCTGTTAGTGATTAGAATTAGGATTCAATGAAATGTTATTATTACTAGTAGAGAAACAATGAAACATAAAATGACAATGCCTCATCAAAATCGGACCATCCATTTATTGTGGGATCCATTTGCATGAAAGGTAAGCAAGTGGGGTATTATATGAAGTATATATATTGTGGGAAGACCCCTCCAAATGTAGTATCATTTTGCTAGCTGGTTTAGCATTAGGGAAACGTGGTAGGGACCCTTCCATCATCTTCCATCTTCCATGATCTTCAATCGTCCACAAAACACAATTAGTAGGGTTGTGGTCATGACTCATTGTTGTCTGCAGATTATGGGGATGTTTGGGAATCAGTAGATTTGTTAGCAGATAGCAGATTTAGAGAGAGAACTGTGAGACAATATGTTGTTTCAATCTACTGTATGCTAGTGAATATGCTGACATCCAAACATGATCTATATGGATTATACTTATGGCCTGTAGGAAAACAAAAGCCATTGTCTATTTCAGAAATCTGAATGATATAGTAAATGCCTAAATGGTATCTCACTATCTATCTATCCTCACTTTTTTTTTTTTTTTTTTTTTTCATTTTCATTGTGTTGCCTACTTTATTTTGTAAGTAGTAACTTTTTTGCTTTTGTTGCAATTCATGGAATCTAGGCCAACCAATTTGATTGGTAGATGAGGACATTCATTGCTCCCTAAGTAGCTGCAAGTACCTTGATGGCTGATGATGATGCCACTATACTGCTCACTGCCCCAATTAATTTAAAATTTCGGTGTACCTGTATACAGCCTAAAAACTAATAGTAGTATTGTCTTTTCCTTAAATAAATAAAAAGCCAAGAAATAAATCAGGTAATTTTGGAAGATTGAGGGATAAAGTTAAAACACATTATTTTTAGGGTTTATTTTGCTGCTGACAGAGAATTATATAGATTGTGAAATGGGCTTGTAAATTGTAGTAGTATTATCTCTTGTATCCTGTAGGATGGCCCCATATACTTTCTACCACTAGCAGTTTTTTAAAAGCATATACTACTTCATGTGGTTGTGGTGGATCATCCCTATTCTTGTTCCTAATCCTAATTCATGTTGTAAGAAACAAGGGACTCTTGGTAAGATGTTAAGTTTTGAGGAGTTGAAGTTATGTTCTAATTTCGAATTATAGTACTATGTATTTATGAATAAGCATAATAGAAATATAAGTGTTGAATACTTGAATTCATTTATTTAGGGCAGGCTTCTGGTGTGGGCGCGACCTTATCAGTATCAGATGGAAGAGTAAAAAAATCTGATAGTACATTTTAGTATTTGCCTGTCACGGTTGAAAAGTGTGGATTAGTATTGTAGCTGGATTTGCGTATTAATTTTATATTTCTGATTTTGTGTTTTTTGAGACTACATTATCAACCATATATCATTCTGGAGTCTGGACTGGACCATTGTGTGAAAACAGGTTTGGTTTGCTAGTTTGCTGAGCCAATTGGAATAAATCAAATGCAGACAAGATAATTAACTTTTGAGTGGTGTGGTGGGGGCTGTGACTGTCCCGGCCTCTTTCTCCTTTTTAGGTAGAAAATTTAGAAAAGACACATCTATATATATTACTACCTCCGTTTCTTTTTAAATGTAACGTTTCTCTTCTGCACGCATGCCAATGCACATTTTAAACTATTAATAACTCAAATTCGGTACAAGTAAAAATTGTAAAAGTTTGATATTTAAAAACTATAAGATGAGACGAATCTAACAAGATCTCACTTGGCTATATTTTTTCTTGTATAACTATAACAAAAATAGAAGTCAAAGTGTTACAATGAACAGTAAAAAAAGTCAAAACGTTACATTTATTTAGAAACGGAGGGAGTACCTCTTACTATATATCTAGACAAAAATAAAAGTAAACCAAATGTTAGAATTTTCTTCATTCTCATTGATAGCAACTAAAGTGACCTCCCCTCTCCCACTTTACTATTATCTCTTGAGCCATATTGATATTGCCATCCTCTATTACATAACACATGTATGAATGGGTATATAAAATACTTCTACATAGGTAATGGAAATCTTGCATTTGCAGCTTTTTTGGGTCAGAAAATCTTGGCTCCTCTGGTTTTAGAACAATTTCTGAATCAAGATTGAGGGCTTCCATTCTTTTTTTTCTTTTTTATGTAGTGTATATATATGAATTTGATGGTACTGCAGATTTAGGGTTCTTGTGGAAGCGTTTTTTTGTCTTGGTGTATGTTCCATGGCAGCTGGTACAAATGTCTGTACTACTTAGACTGGCTTGTTTGGGTTATGAGAAAGCTGAATTTGGAACCCTTTTGCCTCTTCAGGAGATGTGTACAAAAAGTTGTGGCATTGGTGAGTGATATAAATTGCAAAAGAATACTATAATTAATTGGTAGCTTTGTGTTTCATTGAAATTTTAATGGATTAAAAAGTATACAAAGAAAGGGGTTGGGACTTACCCTAGCGGTCAAGTCCCCTTCTCCCAACTATTGGTTGGGAGTTCGATCCCCACCCGGCCCCTATCCCTCCCCTTTTCCCCCCTTTGTAATTTGTATGGTTTGGGCTCCCACACATCTTTACCAAAAAAAAAAGTATACAAAGAAAGCATAGGATGAGTTCTGATAACATAGAAATAGGAATTCCGTACGGGGAATAGGAATTAAAAGTATTCACTCGGTCCAAATGAATTTGTTTCGTTTGATTTTTTGACAATATTTTTTTTTATTTTGATTCAATTTTATCATGAATATATATATATATATTAAAATGTAATGAAGTTGGTGTTATTAAATTAGTTTAATCACGTTGTTTTAAAATATATACTCTCTTTTTTTTTAATAACCACTCAATTTTATGTGTTTCATGCAATATAAATAAAAATATAAAATTTTAATATTTTAAAACTACATTATTAGACGAATCCAACAAGATTTCATATAACTATGTTTTATCTTATACAACTACGTTAAAATATTTGATAAAGTTGCTCAATAAATAATAAATAAGTATTATGCAAATTGTGCAATTATATCATAATGGATGAAGTATATTATATATAATTTTTATTTATATGCATTTTAAGATATGAATGGTTGAATAAATGTATTAGACTCCATATAAATCAAATGGGATGAAGGAAGTAATTTATTTATGACACTTATTTATAAGAAGCTTCTTATGGTAAAGTGCATCAATACATGTGATGGAGTCTTCAAAGTCTTATGGGTAATATAAATGTGATGGAGTGTTCAAAGTCAAAATTTGTAAGTATGAATTGGGTTACCTCATCCTTGGGAAAAAAGACCAATATAGTCCATTGTTTTTTACAAAAAAAGCCAAATCAGTACTTTTTTAATTTTTTGTTCCAATTGGTCCGCTACATATACTAATTACGTCTCAATCGGTCCTCCATCCACTAATTATGCCATAATTACATATTTTTGGCCAAATCAGTCCTTTTTTTCTTCAAAAATCTAAATTGGTCCGTTATTAATTTTTGTCCCCTTACATGCAGTCCAATGCACATTTTAAACCACTAATAACTCAAATTCGATATAAGTAAAAATTCTAAAATTTCGATATTTATAAACTACACGACGCGACAAATCTAGCAAGATCCTACTTGGCTCATTTTAACTTGTATATCTATGTTTAAACTTTAAGTCAAAACAAGTGTATGAATAGTAGCAAATTAGATAATGTAATTATTTAAAAAATGGAGGTATTATATCGCATAAAATGGTGTTTCTCCATAAAATGTAATTATTAAAAAAATGTAGTTATTAAAAAATGGATCATCTTTTAGAGTTCGGTGGTTTTTAGTGTTTCTCCATAAAATGAAGACCAATTGCGATATAATCCCTCCATTTTTTTAATAACTACATTGTCTAATTTGCTACTATTCACACACTTGTTTTGACTTAATTTTTAAAAATAGATATACAAATTAAAATGAGCTAAGTAGGATCTTATTAGATTCGTCTCGTCGTGTAGTTTATAAATATCGAAATTTTAGAATTTTTACTTATACCAAATTTGAGTTATTAGTGGTTTGAAATGTGTATTGGACTGCATGGAAGGGGGCACAAATTAATAACGGATCAATTTAGATTTTTGAAAAAAAAGGACTGATTTGGCCAAAAATATGTAATTAGGGCATAATTGGTGGATGGAGGACCGATTAGGACGTAATTAGTATATGTAGCGGACCAATTGGGCCAAAAAATAAAAAAAGGACTGATTTGGCTTTTTTGTAAAAATAAAGGACCATATTGGCCTTTTTCCCCTCATCCTTGTGGCGAGGCTCGATAATTTATTGCCAAGTAAGACAACCAAATGAAAAATGGGTGAACAAAAGTGCTACAATGTCCCACTTCGCTTATATGTTGGAATGTTATCCTATTTATATAGACTTAAAGGTATGTTCTGCACGCAGCTTTTGGGAGCTTTTGGCAGCTTTAACTTTTATTTCAAAACAAAAGTCTCGTTCTGTACACTAGCTTTTGTGAGATTCTTTTTAGAAACTACAAGAGATAGCTTTTTGAAGCTTTCGGAAGCTACTTTCCAAATTTAATTAATTTTTCTCTTCAAATTATAATTTTTGACAGCTACAGCTACTTGTACCAAACACTTATGCAAAAACTGATAGCTACAGCTCCCAACAGCTACAGCCCGCAGCTACAGTTCGACGTGCAGAACGAACTGTCAATTGGTTTTGGATTGGAATCTCATATTCATCATATTTCTAACATGGTATTGGAGTTGAGTACCCATTTAGGTATCTCCGGGTTTTACGATATCCCACACCGTTTATATATTGAAATGTAGCTCTGTTTATATGGACATTCAATTTTTGGTTGGAACTTCATATCCATCATCTTTCTAAGAAAAAGTATAGAAAGCAATTCTAATAAAGAGAGAGACAAAACAAACAAAGAAAGATTACCGCAGAAGTCTCTCATTAAGTGCATGTTATATATATATATATATAGGCTAGTGTACTTAAACATATGGTCACAGTGGCGGATCCAGAAATTTTTTTAAGTGGTGTCCCAAAAAATAGTGGAAGCTATATTTAAATTAGAGATAGTAGTTACAACACTAAAATACAGAGGAAAACTTGGTTGAAATGAATGATTGTGGTGTCACCATAAAAATTAAGTGGTGTCACCATGCTTAATTTAGTTAAATGTAAAAAAAAAATTCTACCCTAAAATAACAGTTTCATCAATTTAAGTGGTGTCCCGTGCCACCCTAAACTCTATATATATCCGCCCTGCATATGGATATATTCTAAACGAGTTTTTTGCATTAATAAGGTTGGAATCATACAATCACCCAAATTTGGTGATGGTTCATATTTACTAGTACTAAAAAAATAACATGCTATGGGAAAATTGTCAAGCAATTCATTGCTTTTATAAATGCTATGAGAAAAAAATGTGGGACGTTATTATAATCATGCTATGGGAAAATTGTCAAGCAATTCATTGCTTTTATTAATGCTATGAGAAAAGAATGTGGGACGTTATTATAATGTTTATTTTTTCTTTTTTTTTAAAAAAAAATGTGTATTGTCATCTTTATTACTTTTACGCATGTATAAATTATTTTCTTTAGAGGAGCCGAGCAAGAAAACAAATATGAAACCTTCGATATTCCTTCAACCTTGACAATTAAATGCTATTTTTACAGTCAAAACGTTCATTCTTTTAATCTTGATCAATTTCTTATTCATTGCTTCGATCGTCAATTATTTTACCTTATACATTTTCTTTCATTCAATCCGTGAGGATAATTTATTCTTTTATTGAATCTATAAATAAAAAAAATTTATATTTTAGGAACTTTTCTCGCGCATCGCGCGGGGCGGGTAATTCTAGTATGGATATATTCTAAATGAGTTTTTTTTGCATTAATAAGGTTGGAATTCAATAAATTACTTAAGCGATTAGAATCATACAATCACCCAAATTTGGTGATGGTTCATATTTACTAGTACTAAAAAAATAAAAAATAAAAAACTTTCAATATATTTATGAAAAATTAAATGTGTATAATTATTAATTTTATTCTACTAATCATTTAATAATTTGAATTCAATTGTTTAATATTTCAAATATTCGTAAAAAGAATATTTGCCTCTATTTTTTAATAACTATTAATTGCACCATTTTTGCATTTCAAGCAATCCAATAAATATTTTTAACTAATAATAGCTCATATTGTATATAAGTAAAAATTATAAAAATTTGATATTTTAAACTATGTTTTATCTTATAGAACTATGTTAAAAAAATTTGATAAAAGTTACTAAATAAATATTTATACTATTATACAAGGATCAATTAATTGAGAACGGAGAAGTAATTAGAAATTAATACACATATTCTCTCTTTGTATGCTATGTTACAAGGAGCAAGAAAATAGGGTGCATGTCTCCTTTCATTGACAAGAAAACATGAATAGGGAATAGGGTCTTGGATGATGACAACATAGACTTTCTTGCCAAGTATTTAAATATATCAAGAAAAAGAAAAGTTGATATTCATCAATTGGAGGAGACGGATTAACAAAAGCAAATGAAATGGATAATAATAGTTGGGTCCAACAAAAGGACTTTTGAAGGGTAAAAAAAAAAAAAAAAGGGAAAGGTGGGTGGGTGGTGGGAAAAGAAGCCCTTTCACAAATTTCAATCTTTATTTATTTACTTTTACACATATCCTATGTTCCCTTTACCCAAAAAAACAAACACAAAATTAAGTAAATGTGATCCACCCAACACCAACAGCATTTTCATGCCACTTTTTTGGGCTTTTTATAATTATTTTTGGGGGGAATCCCTAATTGTGAAGTGGCCCCTTTTTCCCTTCAAAAATAATTACTGTATATTGTAATCAAAAGTTTGTAAGAATGAATTCCCAAGGTTTAAAAACCAAAATAATAAATACAGTACATAAATAAAAAAGATTAAAGGTTTCTAATGGAATATGCTGTTTGGACACATGCTAAGCCTTTGATAAATATAAAAGTTTTAATTGATTTTTTTTTAAAAAAAGAATTAGCACAGAAATATGAGTTAAAAATAGAGTAACTTCAACTATTCCATCACATTCTGAGTAATAGTATTAAATTGAGTTTAATCTTATCTTATAAAATAATATTCCAATATGAAAACAATTTAGTTCCATCACTAAACGCTTTTAAATATTCAAAATAATTTATTTTGGCCTTAATTCCGAACGCCCAAAATTTGAGAATTATTTCAAAATTAATTATATAAATATCCGAGGTTACTCTAATGCTTAAAAAAATTAGGAAATCCGGTTTATTTATCTAAAAACAAAATTGTTCCAAAATTAATGAGTTAATAATATAATAAAATGATCTAACAGTAATTCGTACCGTAATAGGGTTGAACACGACCAATAGCCTATAGGATCATACAAAGATTACATCCGATAAGAAAATCAATTAATTAAACAATCAAATGTAATATTGTAATAATTAATTCCCACAACAACCTGAAGCTATTAATTATGATTATGATAACGATGTTGATTATTTCAATATAAAATCATTATGATTATGAATTTTTATTAGACAATACTACTATATAAATTATTTTTTTTTTTGGGTGAAACTATATAAATTATTTTCAAACAGTTAAAAGATAAAAGATAAATGGGGTTGGGGACTTACTCGTTAAGTCCCGTCTCCCAACCATAGGTTGGGGTTCGATCCACACCCGGCCCATTATCCGTCTCCTTTATTCCTTTTGTAATTTGTATGATTTGAACTCCCACATACCTTTGCCAACACATAGGTTTCACTGTTTAAAAAAAAAAAACAGTTAAAAGATAAATATATAAATAGAATTAGCAATAACATAAGGAGCATGGGTCACATTAATTTAATACTAATAATTACAACCCCAATCATCAATAAATTACAAACACTTACTACATGCCAACATTTCATTTAAAGCAATTTGCCACATTGCTCAAGAATCACCGTGGGCCCCACTGGGATTTCCTTATAAATATAAACTCTCTAATTCTCACTCAAATTTTTTAGTTGTATTTCTAGCAAATATTACACAAACCGAGAAACATAATTATTACCACACAATACTTCATTTCTACATCTCTCACTTACCAAGAAAAGTACCTGGATGGAGAGAAAATGAATATCATTGGGGAATAAAAGGGTAATATTGGAAAACTTTCATAAAAATATATAAAATGACAACTATTATGAAATATATTTTCATCTCTAAAACGACTATTATTTTGGAACGGAAGGAGTATCATAGAAATTGTTTTGAAAGTGCAAGAAATTTCCACAATTCTCATTTTAATCCATTCCTTTGGTTCATTGTAATTATAAATCAATGAAAATGATCATTTACCGTAAAACAATGAAATTTATGCCATAAAAAATTTCATAAGTTAAATATTTTAATTTAGGTTGGAAGTCAGAAGATTTGACCACTAGTTCACTAGATAAATCCTCATCCTCATATTATTTTCATTTTGATATCGCTATTATTTTTATATCTTTGTTGTGATGTTGGGGTTTAACATTAATTAAACCTCTATGTCCTTTGGTAATTGTGTAGTATGGTCTCCACCACTTTTTTCTAGTCTGTATAAATTGTTAAGTAAAAAAATATGAATTAAACCCATTTATTTAGGATGAATTGTTAAATTTTTAAATAAAATTAATAGATATACCCCCCCCAAAAAAAAAATTAGTATTGTGGCATGAAAAGTCTTGTGTAAATAAAGTAGGAAAAATGATGTTCCCTTTTTAAGCGGTGGAGAGTGAAGAGTAGAGCAAAATAAAGTGTGTGTAGTGAAATGCTGGCGAGAAACTAAGGCCAACGGATGGGCCATCATCCACCGTCCATTTCCTCCGTCTACACCCAATCTCCGCCGCCCACTTCCTCTCCCTAATCTCCATTCCTCCTCCGCCGGTCGCCGCCGCTTCCGCCCGCCGTATTTCATTTTAGGTTCTCTATTTTGGGGGTGAGAGGGGAAAAAGTAGCGATGGGATGCACGGCGTCCAAGCTGGACAACGAGGATACCGTGCGGCGGTGCAAGGACCGGCGCCGCCTCATGAAGGAGGCCGTCTACGCCCGCCACCACCTTGCTGCCGCGCACTCCGACTACTGCCGCTCCCTCCGCATCACCGGTTCGGCGCTCGTCACGTTCGCCTCGGGCGAACCACTCACCGTTTCGCACCACTCCCCCGCCGTGCTCCTCCGCACACCGTCGTCCACCACCGCCGCCTCGTTCGACATCAAGCCTCCCGCTTTTGTTCCGCCGCCACGCAATCGTGGTGCGAGTCCTTCGCCGTCTGTCCAGCAGCCTCCCCCTCCTCCGCCGCGCGCTCCTTCCACCGCCTCCTCCCGCAGCACTCGCCAGCCACCGCCGCCGGTGCGTCGGAAGAAGCCGGTGAAGCTTCCGCACATCCTCTCCGACTCGAGCTTCACATCTTCTCCTCCTCCCAACCACAATTTCACCTACGAGGCGAGAGCGAATTCGACTTACTCCAGCACTCCTTCCCAAACCTCCTCGGTCTGGAATTGGGACAATTTTTACCCTCCTCCATCTCCTCCTGACTCTGAATACTTCCACCAGCTCCAGAACAAGAAGAATTCCACAAATCAAATCGATGATGAAAATTCCGACGACGATCGCTTCACAGACCGAGCCTCAAGCTTCCGATCGTATTCCAATCCCCAGGATCAGGCAGATCAGTATCAGAATCCTTTCAATAGAAACCCTAGCAAGCATTCCGATGACGAGGCATCGAATTACTCTTCACATTCACGATATTCAAATAATTCTCAGGCTAAAAGCCACACCCGCCAGGGCTCCACGGTGCAGAAGAAGGGGAAGAATTTGGAACCCTGGGGAAGTGAAGAAGAAGAAGAAGAGGGGGAGGAAACAGAGAGGGAAGAAGTGCAGTGCAGTGAGTGGGCTGACCATGATCATTGCAGCACCACAAGCAGTTCTTCTGATGCCGATGAACGGGAGGATTTGAAGTCTAGATCTGAGTTCGAGACACGCTCCAATTTCGGGTCAGTGAGAAATGAATCTGCAGCGGCACCTACTGAAAAAGGCAATGTCAATACCAAATTCTCTAGCAAATCGGAGAAACTGTCTTCAGAAGACGATGGGAAATCATCAGTTAGCTGGGGGAATGGAAACAACGATAGGGCGAATTTGGATACCAGAATTGTGGTGAGGCACAAAGATTTGGCTGAGATTGTGGCTGCCATTAAGGAGTATTTTGATAAAGCGGCGGGCTCCGGAGAACAGGTATCCGAGATGCTCGAAACAGGACGAGCTCAGCTTGATCGAAGCTTCAAGCAATTGAGAAGTAAGTTCTTTTGGCTATCAAGTTATTGGTTAAAGAAATTGCTATTGATTTGGAAAAAGATGTAATCTTGTGCAGTATAGTGATATTTTAATAGTCTTTATGGTACCAGTGCTCACTTTTTAAGATTGATACGGTTTAGGAACTTGAGATACTTCTAGTACTGGGGGCGATTGCTGCAATTTTATCATATTCATGGATTGTTTGGTTTCGAGGTTGCATTAGCAAGTGTAATAGTATTAATTTAGCATATGTTTTGATTGATGTTGCAGAAACTGTGTACCATTCTAGTGGAATGTTGAGTAACTTGAGCTCCAGCTGGACTTCAAAGCCTCCATTGGCAGTTAAATATCGATTTGAGCCCAGTGCGATTGAGCAATCAGGTGGGCAAAAGAGCCTTTGTTCGACTTTGGAACGGTTGTTAGCATGGGAGAAGAAGCTGTACCAAGAAGTGAAGGTAGTGATCTATATCTCATGTTATCTCATTTTCGTTCTTGGTTTTGCTTAATGATTTCAATCTTTTTTGTTTCTCTGAATTTTGTCCATTAGTCATTCTTAGGGCATTGCATACACAATAGTCCATGATTAATTTTTGCAATCGATTTTATTTTGCTATTTCTTTGGCAACTAAGTTTCAGTGAGCCCCTCATTGGTATGGGAGGTCTGTTGTACTGATCTCGACCACAGTTTCTTTTGGTTGGTATGTCATGTTTTGTCAATATCTTAGTCTTATCAATACACGCTTATCGCGCTGTCTTTGCTTTGTAAGCTCCTCTACGTGGAATCACTAAAGTTGATCTGAATTGTTTGTGATGGGTGACAAAGGATAGCCTAGATGATCTTTGAATATGCTGGTGGGTTTCCTTCTAATAAACATGTCATTAGTTCTTGACAATATGTGCTTTCTGTGACACGGGAACGAAAATACTTGAATGATTAACAGTTTTGTTATACTAGATTTTTGTGTTGTCAGTCCATTAGTAAAATTTTACTTCAAGCAATTGCCTGTAATTCTTGAGTTGCCCTTCTGCTTCTGGCAAATTCCTGTACAGGCAACAGAAACTAATCTGAAAAAATCCAGGGACCCAACTAACTCATTTTTGTTTGACTCAAGATTAAAATACAAAAAAACCCTTTATTTGTTATTATTAGTCATTCACCACATTTTACAACAGTTAATTATGTTTCTGCGTCAAAGATCCATTCCATTTCTGGTATAAAAGTTGAAACCATTCCATTTCTGGTATAAAATTGAACATCACAAACCCCTTTATTAAATTTAAAATCCAATGTTGCTTCCTTTTGTTTCTACTCATTTTTGGATGATGAATTAATTTGTGGTTATGTATGATCTACTTAGGCAAGGGAAGGAGTAAAAATAGAGCATGAGAAAAAATTGTCTTCACTTCAAAGTCAAGAGTGTCGAGGCGATGACGAATCCAAGCTTGACAAAACCAAGGCATCAATTAACAGGCTTCAATCTCTAATCGTGGTGACATCTCAAGCTGTATCAACCACCTCATCTGCTATTATTGGTCTAAGAGACTCTAACCTCGTCCCCCAGCTCGTTGAACTTTGTCATGGGTAAGTGCAGTTTCCTTTAGGTTCACATTTTAAAATATTGTCTGATTATTGTGGTGCCCACTCTGATAGATTCCATTCACAACTTTCTCCTTTGAAGTTTGGCTTTACTCCATTATATATTATTGAGATTTCATCAAGTAGACGTACTCTGTTTCTGTCTTGCTTAAAACATGCTTGTGCATTTGCTGCCTTGTCCCTGGTGGTAGGTATCACATTAATGCGTCTTTGTGCTTCGTTACTGTCTGCTTGCAATAGTTCCTCAAAATTGATTGTGCTTTGTGGTCCCTCTAGGACAAATCTTCCCAGTTCCCTTTGGGAACGGCAATCTAGGGCTGGCTTTAGATGCAAGGATATCTGTTTACTGCATCCCATTCTTTAATGACTTCGATTCTGTTTAATTGATTAAAGTAGGATCGAAGTAATCAGGTTTGTCACCTATCACTTAGGCATTCTTAGGTGTTAAGATTTTGTGTATATTTTTGTAGTGATTTATTAAATTTGGATTTCAGTTTGGTCACGCATTTCAGAAACTGCGAACTGCTTGAATATCCGAAGATCAGCCTGTTAATTTAAATTTGTCATCCGATGACATTCATGTCAGTGGTAAAACTATTATTGCAGGTTTATGTATATGTGGAGATCGATGAATCAGTTCCACGAAGTCCAGAATGACATAGTGCAGCAGGTTCGTGGCCTCGTCAACAGCAACATCAAAGGCGAATCCACATCGGATCTGCACAGGCAGGCAACCCGTGACCTCGAGTCAGCTGTATCTGCATGGCACTCCAGCTTCTGCCGCCTGATAAAGTTCCAACGCGACTTCATCCAATCTCTCCACGGCTGGTTCAAACTCACGCTCCTGCCAGTCAGCCACGAAACTCCCAACACCAACTCGGAGCGATCCGAAGCCTTCGCTTTCTGCGACGAGTGGAAACTTGCACTCGAGCGTGTCCCAGACACGGTCGCATCTGAAGCCATCAAAAGCTTCATCAATGTCGTCCACTCCATATCTCTGAAACAATCCGAGGAGCTCAAGGTCAAGAAACGGACAGAAACTGCATCCAAGGAGCTCGAGAGAAAGGCCTCCTCTCTCAGGAATATCGAGAAAAAGTATTACCACTCCTACTCCATGGTCGGGATAGGACTCCCTGACACCGGCCCAGACAGCGGGCATGTCCTCGACGCAAGAGACCCTCTGGCCGAGAAAAAAGCAGAGCTCGTGACTTGCCAAAGGCGGGTGGAAGACGAGATGGTTAAACACTCAAAGGCGATCGAGGTAACCCGAGCAATGACACTGAATAACATCCAAACAGGTTTGCCCGGCGTTTTCCAGGCGATGACAAGCTTCTCTGCCTTGATGAATGAGGCTCTTTCCACCGTATGCACCCGATCCTATTCGATTTAACCGTAGAACACTGAAATGTTGTTTGTAATATTATTCGTACATGTTTCATTAAAAGTTTTTTCGGTTTTTTGAGGCAAAATTAGAGATATAGAAAGGCTAGCATTTTTTGCACGGTGGCTCTATTTTTGGCAAGCGTCCTTCACTTTGGTTTTCTTCTTTTTAAATTTCCTTTTTGTGTTCTCGGAATGTGTGAATAATATTTGGAATTGTTTTGCATACTCTTCAGCCTTTGTGTTGATGAGAATGGGGATCCATCTTTGTACATAAAAATTTGTATTCATATTAGTATTGCTGTATCAGATATTAACATATTTTTTCTTCCTGCACATCAATAAATTGTGTGTTAAATTGCTTAACATAATACATAAATATGACATGTGATTGTTTGAAATGATGCACTCATTACATATGTTCTAGATTGTACTACTAAGTATGGCAACTGTGTTTCTTTAGTGTGTAATGAATGGTTCACTCTGTCTACTTCTAATTCGTCCTTTAACATGAAGTTACATTGATTTTTTTTTTTTTCTCTCTCTCTCTCTCTCTCTCTTTTTTTTTTTTTATAAAAAAAGTTATGAATAAATAAATAAATAAAAAACCCATCAATAATTGGGCATGTGAGATGACTTGACATAAGTAATGCCTAGAGACCAATTCTACCACACATGACATTAAAGATAAAAATAAAAATAACACATGGGGCGTTGCCAGAAACACACCCATTTCTTCTTTTATTTTTATTATTTATAGTAGTATTTAGTTTTACTGCAGCAAACACAATTATTACTTACAAGAAAGAAAGAACAGCCCAAGAGGCAAGAGGAACAGCTTTGCATTATCATTGCATTATTGGTAAAATAGTCCCAGAAAAGGAGAAAGAAGACAACACAAGACAAAACAAGAAATACACTATCAAAAGTGTATGCGTATGTTTGTTAATGTAGAGATGGTCATTTTAGCCAGAAAGTGCATTATGTACTAGTATGTCTGTCTGGCCTTGCCAGCAGGATCCTTGCCTACAAAACAGGATTACCAATGCCTACTTCCTTTTCTTTCTTTTATTTTATTTTTCATTTTTTATATTTATACTATTAATTAATCTATTAGTAATATTTAATTCATATTTATGAGCCAAGTGGGTACACTTGAACTGATCATAATCAATCTTGGATCTTGTGATAATTTCATGTTTAGCTTATTATTTTGTAAGGAGTTGGTATCAAAGATTCCACATTCTGTACTCTGTTTGATTTAGTGTATTTAACCAGTGTGAGTCGATTTTTAAGCTGGCACATTTGATGTATACAAAAAAAATCACACGTTGTTATAAGGCATATCGTTATAATGTACTAGTACATGAATAGAGACAGTCTGATGCTATGTTATAGTCTCAGTATTGGTGGTTGGGATTCAAATTATAAGTGTACATAATATATAATGCTTTCACTTTCTAACACTATAAAAAATTTTAATGGAATTCGTCACCCGGCACAAGGCAGCTAACAACGTGACAAAATTCAGTGGGGATGATATTTAGTCTTCTTTTTCATTGACTTCCCTCGAATTTCTTGTATTGCAACAAAGAGTCTGTTCTGCACGTAGTTTTTGGTAGCTTTAGCTTTTACTTCAAAACAAAAGCTCTGTTCTATACACTAGCTTTTGGGAGCTTTTAGAAGCTACAAGATGTAGCTTTTGGGAGCTTTCGGAAGCTATTTTCAAATTTTAATTAATTTTTCTCTTCAAATTTCAATTTTTGACAGCTACAGCCTACAGCTACTTGTACCGAACAATTATGCAAAAACTGATAGCTACAGCTCCCACAGCTCACAACAGCTACAACTCCCTACAGCTGCAGCTTGCAGAAATAATTAAAATGAACTTAGTCCCAAAAAAGGGGAGAAGAAGAAGTAAAAGATTATAATTTAAACCTAGATGTGAGTTTAAAATTACAATAATTCACACATCACACAAATACTCAGCCCAATGGGCCATTATTAAATGAAGCCCACTCTAATTTAGGTACTACTTCGGTCAGATTCGGGTATATTTGGTATCCTTAAAAGGGCCGATAGTTACGGAAATGAGTTGTCTCTGGGCAATAGCCCATTTTTATTGCTGAATTCAAAGAAATCATCGGATATACTATTGGATTGGGCTTAATTTTTGTCAATTAGTATCAATTTCCGCTGCATTTAAGCCCAACAGGTTGGCCCCGTGTGGGTCGGTCTATTTCGCCTCGGCCTATTTCGACACATCTATATCAAATGGTGTCTCCTCATTAAAGAATCCAAGGGTCTGTTTGGGAATTAGTTGTTAGCTGTTAACTGATTATGTGAGTAATAAATTAGTTAAAATTAGCTGTTTGACAGTTTTGAGGCAAATTTTTTGCCTAGAATAAGCTAATTCCAAAATGCTGTTATTAGCAGCGGTTTCAAAAATAGCTGATTGAACACTATTTTAAGGGCCCTGTTTGGCAAAACAACTAAACTAGAATTAGCTTATTGTGAAATATTTTTAAAAAATTAGCTTATTCAAAAAGACAAAAATAGCTTAAAACAACATTCAATCAGCTCTTTTTGAAACCGCTGCAAATAGCAGCATTTTGTATTTTAGCTTATTCTAGGCAAAAAATTAGTCTTGAAATTGTCAAACAGCTAATTTTAACTAATTATTACTCACAGAATCAGTTAACAACTAACAGCTAATTCCCAAACAGGCCCAAGGTATTTTGTCTTTTGAAATAAGCTAATTTAACTTAAAATGAATAGAATAAGTTAATTTCGTTTAGCTTATTTGGCAAACAGGACCCAAAAAGATTTGAAATTCCTCCAAAAATAAATAAATAAATAAATAAAAATATAAAGCATTAATCAAGATCTTTGAAGCATGCTTCGTGGAAATCATCACCTAAAATAGTTCCCTAAAAAATATGTAAGTTTTCAAGTGGATAAAGCTATAAGAAATTCTCGAAGTTCTCCAATCATCGAGCTCAAGCCTTCAAATATTCAAGATTCAAGACTTCAAATCTTCAAGAAAATAAAGCGTTCCTGAATTTCCTCCAAATCTTTAAAATGATCAAGCTATGAGCCCCTTTTTGAAGTTTTTCAAATCTTCAATTTTCGAGAGGATCAAGTTAGAAGTCCATCTTGAAGTTCAAAACCTTCCATTGTCAAGCTTCCAAAACTTCATATCTTCAAGTCTCCGATATGCGAGGCTTCAAATATTCAATGAGGATATCCAAGTCTTCAATGATCATCCTCAAGAATCCAATAGTATTTTGTATGGACTTCAAACAAATTGAAGCCTTCAAACCCTCCCATGCAGCGCTAGTGAAGGCCAGTGCAAGCTGGGCCTTTATACGGCTCCAAAAATTTTGGGGCCCATTTTCTTATTATCATATTTATTAAAAAGAAAATTTAACGGAAAAATATTAAATTTAATTTGGTAAGTCCGTAAAATGTCCTTTTTTCATTCATAAATCTATTTTTTTTTTTATCTTTTCTTTTATTTTACTCATTTGTAATGAATTACCACTGTTAATATGCAAGTTTTCGGGTTAAGTTTTTATTGTTTAAAGTTTTTTTTTTTTTTTATAATAGTGCTAGTTTTACAAATAGTTTAAGACATTTTGTAATTAATTTATTAATATGATAAGTGGACTACAAATTTTAGCCAAACAGAGTCACATTAATATGATAAGTGGACTAAAAAATTCAATTCCATTTCTGTAATGGCATAACAATTGCCAGCAGGTGCAGACAGCGCTAAAAATGATGTGTAGCCCTTTGTAAAGTGATGTGTAAGCCTTATAAAGTGATGTATAGACGGTAGATTGTTTTTTTTTATTAGTTTTTTGTTCATAACCTTCATCCATCACTTTTGTATACTCACAAATCACTTCATATACTCATACCCATCACTTTTGAATGTGCCATCACCTACAGCCGGCCTGCACCCAAACCGGCCCCTAAAAAATTTAGCCAAACATAGTCGCTAAATTGATTAGAAACCCAAATGATTTTATATGGAACTTAACTTGGCCTCTAGGGGAACAAACCCCCTGTAGAAATTCATTAAGTAGAAGTCTATGGCTCAAAGTTTCAAAAGAAAACTCTACACAAGGAATGAGATTTGACCCCAGTGGTGGTGTAGTCGCCAGGACCAATGGATTAATTATTCCAGTAATCCCCGAAGGGCCAGTTTCCAAACAAAAGGCCAAGAAATTTTCTGATGCACTGTATAAATTTTTCTTGCAGGAAACAATAACATGAAACCCTAGGAGGCCCAAAAACTGCAAATAATGATCCGGATAGAGCCAGCCCAGACAAGCCCGGAATCCATTAACATGGATTCCCCACTTCGGAATTAAATAAAGATGGAAAAAGGCCTTAGGATGCACAAGAAAGCCCAACAAGCATGAAGAGGCCAAAAAATCCAACACATGCGATTGAGTGCATGCGGTCTAGGCAATGCGGTTTAAACCGTATCACCCTAAACCGCATCACTTAAACCGCATGCATTAAATTTGTTGAAGAAGCCAAGTCTGAAGAAAACGATGCGGTCTTCGCGAGGCGGTATAAACCGCATCGAATGATCTATTTCGCATCGATTTCAAAGGAAAAAACAAGCTAAAGAAACGAGGCGGTCTCTTCAATGCGGTATAAACCGCATCGCACCACTTAGACCGCATCGACTCAAAATGCGGGAACAAGGCCTGAAGTCAACGTTAAAAAACGATGCGGTTTTGACCGATGCGGTATATATCGCATCGAATTAAACCGCATCGCCCCAAACGCCTTGAAGTTTTCTTTTCCAAAGCAATGTGGTCTTTTTGTACCAATGCGGTATAAACCGCATCGCCTCCCTATAGACCGCATCAGCTGATATAAACCGCATCACTTTTGTACTTTGGTTATTTTGAGCTCAACATTATATTTTATTGTATTCTCTTGTTTTCCTTGTGGCTTGGACTATATATATATGTCCTCCCACACCTTTGTACACAACTTTGCTTAATATTAAAATCCATTCTCATATTTCCAAAGTTCAAAATCGAGAACACTCTCTCAAAAGTGTTCTTCCCCATCCGTGTTTGTCTTGAGCCTAAGCTCATTTCCCTCATGCCATCAGGTTGGAAGATTGCTCGATAGATTGTCAATGAATGATGCACGTGAAGGAAGCCATTTGTCTTGAGTTCGTCTCACTTCCCTTGGCAAGTTCGGGTCCCCTTCATTCATAAGCTTTCTTATCCCTTATCTCATAATTTAGTTTCATCATCTTATATTATATCCGTCTTTTGTGTGTGTTCTTGTTCTTCATCACCTTCCATATCCATATCCTTCTAATCATCATTTTACCTAACCCTAAAATTCATTACCACTAATCCGGATATTGTCACTAAACAAGTTTCGATCTACGGCTAGTGGTCATCTCCACTGCCTTCCAACCATAGGTTGGGGGTTCGATTCTCACCCGGCCCCCTATCCTTTTCCTTTATCCCCATTTGTAATTCGTGTGGTTTGAACTCCCACACATCTTTGCCGACAGGTGTCAATATTTTAAAAAAGAAAAGAAAAGAAAAGAAAACTCTACATAAATGTGTATGAAGGCCGAACATTCCTTTAGCAAAGTCAAAATACCAAATCAACAAATTAGCTATCGGAAATACTGGAGTCCAAATCAAGTCGAAGAATTAACTAGAGAGCCAAAAAAGAAAAAGATACTATAATCATTTCTTTCTTTATATTTATCTAATGAAAATGTATTTTGTCTACACCTTTTTTTTTTTAGGAAACAAAGTATCATCATATTTATAAACAAAGTAAAATCCATATCCATAAGGACCACAACCCACTCCTACTATTATAAATGAGATATATTCAAGAAAAGAAAAATATGTGGTAATAAAATAAAGTGTAAAATGATTTTATGAGATTCACTTCGTATACATATTGTGTTAAGGAAATTGGCAATAACAAACTTTAAAAGAACTTGTAAGCAATAACACGCGTGTGATCTTTCCTAGCCATGCTGACCTGAAAAGATCAAGCACACCAACACTAGATTCTAATCGTTAAAAGAACAAACTAAAAAGAGATAATGGTTCGCACCACAAGCATATGACCAAAACATACAAAAGACACAAAATATAAGTAATCACAATATATCACGAAAAACAGAAACAATGTAGACGATAAACAGGAAATAATACACGCAAAATTCAAGCGAAACCTATGTAGACGTGCAAGAGACTCACACATAGGAAATTCATCCAAATTCAATGAAGAAAAAACAAATAACCAAAAAATTAGAAAAATATCGAGAACACGAATTGCATGGTCGCATTCATGCTTTAATCAATATGCAATATATATATCTTCTATCTTCTATATATTATAAGAGGATTTGCCAGAGAGTTCCAAACCCCAATTTAAATCTCCACCGTCCGTCGTAATTGAATTTGAATCGTAGCCGCTCATTTCTAAATTGATTTTGGACCGTCAGATCACAAATTGAAGGTGAGATGGAATGGTGGCCATCGGATCAAACTGTCAGTGGATCGTCATTCTTATCTGGATCGATTGTGCTATGTCTCATTTCTCTCCTCTAAACCTAAACCACTGCTCCCCCTCCTCTTCGTTTCCTCCACCCTAAATTTTCCACGATTAATTTCTCACTCCGCCTCCATTCCCCTCTCGGTTTCCATCATCGCTGAAGTCGACCTTTACAAATTTCATCCATGGGAGCTTCCAGGTTTGTAATTTTGTGGTGTCGGGTAATTTTATCGAATTCAGCTTTGTGTAATTGTGTTGTTCATTGTATTTTACTGTGATTTTGGAATTGGAATTAGCAAAGGCTGTATTTGGGGAGCAAGAGTGGTATTTCTTCAGCCCTAGGGATAGGAAGTACCCGAACAGGGCTCGGCCGAGCCGGGCGGCGACTTCCGGGTATTGGAACGCGACGGGGACTGACAAACCGGTTCTGACGGCGGGAGGGACGCAGAAAGTCGGGGTTAAGAAAACACTGGTTTTTTACGGCGGGAGGCGGCCAAATGGTGTCAAGACTAACTGGATCATGCACGAGTATCGCCTTGCAGATAATAAGCCCAAATCGAAGCCTCCCGGCTGCGACGTCGCCACCAGAAAAGGCTGCTTAAGGGTATGCGAGTGTTCATCGTTGATAATCTCAGGGTTTTGGTATGGCGATTCGTTTAATTAATTTGTTGAATAATTTTTCGTTGTAGCTTGATGATTGGTTATTATGACGGATTTACAAGAAGAACAACCTGCAAAGGCCAGCCGATCGCGACGAGATCAACGATATGCTGGGGTCGATTCAGCATGGGGATGATGACTGACAAGGCCTCCAATTATGTCTCTTTTATGGAAAACGGTCACAGTTTGCTCACAGGGATAATGGCCAGCGAGCTCTCTCCCTCTGCACGCCGGTATCTCTCTCTGTCGGTGAGCTCCAGCCACCATCACGCTCGTTTGCTGTTTGCAGGTCGCACAAAGTTTCTATTCCTGGTGGTTTGGGGTTTGAGGGAACGTGTTTGAGGGGACTCGCTTCCTGGTGGTCGTGTAATTAGGCTTCTTTTTATTTGAATATGTTTTCTTTCTTTGGATTTTTGGCGATTTCCGTCCCTGATTTTGTTATTTCTTGAATGATTACGCATTTCTGTTACTGATCGGTTTGTTTTGTTTGACTTCTGTTTCTTTTTTTGTCGTAGATTGTGGTGAGTGTTTTGAGGTCACCGAAGCGATTATTATCATCTGTTTTTTGTGTTTTTTGAGATCAAATTTAAACTTGAAGGTTCGGTCTCTATTTTATGTGGTTGATTTCTGCCCTATATGAACCTACTCTATTGTAAGTAAGATGAAAGGTGTTTTTTGTAGAAGGGGACTCGAAGATATCTGTATGATACATTGATTGGCTTTTGTTTGTTTTATGTTGATGGCTTCTCGGGATTTCAGTTTTGAAAGAATATGTGCTTTCTGAAAAATATTAATGCTTTCATTGTGGTAGGTTGTAGCTATGGCTTTCTTAAAAAAGATGGAGGTATATTGGGGAGAGCTGCCTGTACCCACATAAATAAAGAAGTTTCATCGTTCGGTCCTTCCATCTTACAATCAGTAAGATGCATGTCAATATCTAAGCTCTTCATTGGAGGTAAAATTTCCTTTTTATTTAGGATTTTTGAGCTGTTCTTTTCTTCTGTGAATTTTGTTTCATATCTTTTTGTATTTCAGGACTTCCATTCAACACCGATGATATGAGTTTAAGAGAGGCATTTGAGAAGTATGGTCAAGTTGCTAAAAGAAATAATCGGGGTATTTTTTTGTGAAGTTGTTCAGCAACAGTTAAGATGCATAGTAATTCACACATCCTTTTCCCCCTTTTTTTCAAGCTACCGAACTCTGTTATATATGTTTCCTTCTTTTAGTCTGCTGTTAGATGTGCTTTCATTTTCTGGTTGAAGAAAGATTCACGAGAGCCCTAGCGCTGGTGATGAAGAGCGGTAAGTTTTTGAGTTGTGCCCACCATATGTAAGTCATAGTCTTTTGTTTCTTCTACTTTGTTATAACTGGCATACTCATAAAAGCAACCTTATAAAACAATCTATGATTTATCTGGGTGTTGTCACTGGACTGGCAAGTTTTTTATACCTTGGAAGTACCTTACAGTCATAGATACAATTTTTTTGTGTATTAGTGATAGAGTCATCTCATTAATTTCAAGAAAAAAGATAGCAGCAAGGTGATTAGATTTAAAGGTGGTGTGACTATGTATTGCTAATGGTTGTTGATGTGAGAATGGATGTTTGGTGACTGTTTTGTGGAATTATTATATTCAGTGTTTGTGCACATTTGAAACTTCGATTTACCATAATTTTTTTTTTGTCAAAATTTATATTGTGCCTATTGATAAAATGTTCCATTGAGTTCTTTATGAATTTTGAGGTTAGTTTGTTTGGATTTGGCCCCAACTTTTTAAGAATTTTGTCGATGGTCGCTGCCTGCTCCAGCCGCCACTCTTCCTCCATTTCTACTATTGCCGAGCTTGAGAGGTAGTGGTGGTTTTTTGGTGTTGTCAATATTTAATATTAGATAATCTATGAATTGGTTGTTAGTTTGATAATCTATTAATTAAGTATACACATCCTTTATTAAGGGTTAATTAATTGGTTGTTCAATTTTTGCTTGTTGAAGTATGGGTTTAAGATGAATAGGAAGATGAACAATTAGAAGCTCATTTGTATTATGTTTAAGTCATTGTGGGGCCGATTTAGATATATTGTGAGAGGTAATTTTTTGTTTTCTTCTCAGGAAAGCATAGATGGCTTCACTTAGTGGAGATTTGATTTTAGCTCTGAAAGACACTCTGAGATACGGTGTGTTTCTAGGTACATTTGCAGGGACTCCCTGGAAGAAATTATTGCTGCTGTGGGTGGTCATCCAGGCATGGTTTTCCTCTTCACCACCTTCACATTTGTATGCATTCTTTATTATTTTTAAGGACTGATTGTTACTTATATTTGGTAGTTGATTGAAGTTTAACGGTTGTTATAAGTTATAGAAGTTTGTGTATTGATGACAGTGTTCGGCACTTTGATTATCAGAAATTTCATGTCTACTTAGGACGGCAACATGGAGGGCATTGTTGGCAGAAGCAATAGCAGGGCCATCATTGCTTCTTACTGGGTTGAAAGCAGAGCACACAAGCTTGGCTATCTATATTCTCATGTGCGCCACTGTATTCGCTTCAGGGTCTGGATCAAAAGCAAGAGATTTGGGCGTATATACAAGCCTCTAGCATGGGTTGATGGAGATATTTTTCTTTTGTGTCTGTAAGAATCCTATTTCTATGCTGCCAAAAAATATCATTGTTCACTAATGCTTTTTATTTTATTCTTCACTCATTTTCCATTGTTGATGGTTTGTACCTGTTTTTTTATTTTTATCAATATTATCCTTGAACTGACTTATTGATGATCAAATTTGAGTGGTGCTAGCACCTAGATGAGATGTCTTAGTAACACACAAATAAAGGCATTGCCTATATTGGAATCTCAGTATAAATAGTCTCTTAATCATTTGGTTGATCAAGGCTGTTGCTAAATGCCGAATATTAAAAGCTTGTCTCGGTGAATTAATTGAATAATGTAGACATTTCATTCTATCTCACATGCGGGTTGATCATCACGTGTGTATCATAACTCTTTTATATGCTTGCTTCGGTAAATTTTACTGGAACACAAGTATATCACCTTGAAAGTATGTAAGGCTGATTCTTGCTCTTAAAAGTTGTGTTTTTAAAGTGTTGTAGAAAAATTGAGCAATTTTAAGAAAGTTGAAGAAGCATTGACTGTATTGTTGAATTCATCTGAGAGGAAAGCACTAACTAACTGGAATGCAATGATTTTTCATTGTTTCTGAAAAGAAGTTAATTAATTACATATGTTGAAATTGATTTGGAAAGCCTTTTAGGCCTTAAAATTTTGCGATTGTCTTGTTTTCCATGTCATTTTCCTGGTTTGCTACATTGTTTAAGCTTTGTTTTGGCTTGATGTGTTGCCTAGGCCATTTGCCACAATGCTTCTGTTCCAGTATATACTTTTTTGCCAGCTATTTACCAGAATTCTAATTTCAGGCATATTTAGCTCTGCCTCATGGAACTGGGTCTGCAGCTGGCCTTATTGCTATGACTAATCATTACAGCAACATTGTAAGTATTTTGATTTAAATAGGATCCTTAGCATCTAGAGACGTTTCTCTATTAAATTCACTTAGTTGTGTGGGCACAGTGTTTCTAATATACATCATTGACAGGTAGAACTTGGAAGTGGGTAATTGAGAAAGTGACACTTGATTGGAAAATACTGTGGAAACTACAAAGAAGCAGATGCTGCTCTCATAAGAAAACCGTGTGTTGATGCCGATCACTGGTTCCTAAGTCATAGCCTATAAATGTAAAAATCATTTTCCTTCAACTTATAAAAGTTACGGGCTAAAGTCAGGATATGCTCTTAACAGGCAAGAACATACGTCGACCAAAACAGCAATGATGGAGAAGGACCATCTAGAAAGATTCTGAAACAATCCCGTTGTAAACTCCAGCTGAGTACCTCCAAAGCAACTGACGAGCAAAATGTTTCTCAAGCTGCTCCCTCAAATTATGGATGCCTCCCATTAACAAAAATAAAGTTCTGAATAAGTCTCTAAATAGTCAAGTAAATGCGGCTCTGTTTTGAGCTCGATTGCATATCAAGTGGCCAATGGCTTGATCTATGGATGCCAGCAGCATGAGCAACACACCTGGAATGCTTAGCCGAATGGCTCCCCTTCCTGTGCTGTTAAATAACAGTCTGACGAGTAGCATGTTTCCGCACTCACCCAAGGTATAGAACTGAGTTGATGTAATTGTTAAAATACATACAAATGTTAGCTTTTAATGAATTTGGATGTTATACTTAAAAAAGAATTTTATTGAACATTGACAATTGTTCTATCGTTGCCTGCTCTTGTAGATGAAAACCCTGCCTGTTATGCACTGCAAACTCTAGCAGATATGTCAGCACTGATGCCTACAGAAATTGAACATGGTAAGTATTGTGCTTCCCTTTTTTTATTAAGCAACTTGTGATTGCCAAGATGTGTTGCTTCAAAGTTAGTCACTGCTGAAATTTTCTATTTTCTAGTGCGGCAGCAGGGTAAGTCAAAATTGAAACTTCTGCAATGCAAATTCTATTTTCTTAACATGCTTTGGTTTCTTTGATGATTAATGTGCTTTGAATACATTTGATTTATTTATTTATTTTTCATCCCATGCTTTATGAAGTGATGCTGAGGCGATGGATGTGGATCCACCTCCTGCAATCCAAGTCAACACATCACAGGATAGGTATGTAAATCATAAATGACAAATGATCTGTAGTAATTTATTTCGGTGGTTTCTGACTATAACAACTGTGATTTATTCTTTTTATACATGGGCAGGCTAAATGCATTTAGCTCTGCTTTAGGGAGGTATAGACGTGCACAACATATAGAAGAAATGTCAATTGCAGATATTGCTGGAGTTGTTAATAGTGGAGGAGATGCCCCCTACTCAGACGCAGAGATCATGTCGCTTCTAGAGGTAAAAGTTTATGTTCAGTTCAATGATACATATAATCCATTATCTTCAATGGTTTCCCTTACATTCTTTTGAGGATGCTTATTTAATAATATAATCTTTTAGCCAGGATTTATGTGCATACATATACTTGAATATGTTCATATATGTGCCGTGGATTCTGATCAAAAGCATGTTCCTCTGCATAAATTGTTTTTCTGCATTTGGATCCTTATCCTGACAAAGCTGTCTTGACCATTTGTCCGAGGAAGAGACTTGGAAGAGATTAAAGAATCAGAACATAGAGCACACTTGCAAGCTGAATCGTTGAAGACTGCTCTCAATGAACATAGCTTAGAATTGCGAGTAAAAGCAGCTTATGAAGCCGAGGCAGCTTGCCAGCAGAGGCTTTCTGTTGCTGAAGCTGAAATAGCTCAATTAAGGGTTGAGTTGGATGCTTCTGACAGGTTCCCTACTTGTTCTGTTTGGATAACAAGAATGAGCTTTGTGCGGCTTATGTAAGCTTTTAGGAATTTTCATTGAACCATCTATAATTGTATTTTCCCTTTATATTTGTGTTTTTGGATTTTGGTGATCTATATATTGTTTTTGTTAGGATACAAACCAATATTTTTTTTCCCGTGCAAATTATGGTGAATATTTAGTTTTTGTGGAACGACTCACGAATGGTTTTTTATTATATATTATTAGACAATATCTCTTTTATTATAGTTTTTCGTCACACTCTTCGAAAAATAAGCAACGACTCAATTAAATTCATGTAAAAAATATAATTTTTTAAATATTATGCTATTTTTTCTGAAAAATAGAGCATATCTTACTTCCTACTCATTAATAGCAGGAAATTTTCAATTTAGAAGGTTGATTAATCTTGTTCTATATTTTTAAGCTGTACCAAATTCCAAATAGTTTCACAATCCAGTCAACGTGGAATATTTTATGGTTCTCTTGTCATAGATTTGCTTCCTTCCAGTAAGCATTGTATAATTATGTTTCAGATCCTTGTATTGATAGTGGGAATTTACTTTTACATAGCATATGTGCTTATGGTGTATATTATTCATTTCTTTTTGCCCAGAAAAAAGATCGAGAGATCTTTGAGGAAGATGCCCTTCAGCCAAAGTGATGAAAATCATGTGTGATTTTCTTACCTTATTTTCTCTTAAGATCCTTACAAGAAATGAAATAAATCTCAAATCCAGTTGTTGACATATAGCTAATATGTTTTCAATTCTCATAGCACCCTGCTGGTTGATCGTTTAGCTTAAGTTCTTCGTTTGGTGTCTTTCTTAAGCTTGTTACATTGTTGAGGCTATATTGCTCGTTTTGTTTTAGAAAATATTGAGATTAGTCAAATGCATTGTGTTGTTTTTGTACGATCATTTATCCGAATTACTCTGAAAAAAAAAATTAAAAGTGGTGCGTGCATACTGGTATAGGTTACACACTAAACTACTTTCGTTTCACAAAACTTCCATTTCCTTGCTACAATTTGAGCTCTGGCACTGTTTCGCACCTCTCCCTGCTATGTTCATTATTTTTTTAGATTTTCCTCGGCTCTGTAATTTTCATTGTCTGTCCTATCTACCTGCTTGGGTCTAGGAAACGGAAAAAGTCCACAGTTCCAAGTATTTCTGAGGTAAGGATGAAGGATAATTGGGTAGCCCTTTCCTGTTGGATTGGTGATCTAACTGCAATAGAATTCTTTGTGCTTTTTTAATGTTTGGATCTTTTTGGTTCTACCAAGTGTGAAGAAAAGTTGTCTGTCTCCAAACTTATACTGTTAGCTTTACTGAATTTGTACAAGACAAGAATATGGAAATTTGATAATCCAGATGTCCAAACTCTGGATCCTGAGATTAGACAGTACACTGATCTGCCTTCCTGGATAGATAACAATTCTCAACAATTGTGAGGGAATAATATCCTTATGTGAGCTTTTTAGTTGCACTAGATTTACACTCCTCAAGTCTTTATAGCTAACTATTAACTTATATAATATAATTAATGCTTTGTAGTCTTTTGCTTTCTTAATATGCCTATACAGGTGGTTTTTATTGCTATTGAATGGCCAAAATCTGTTTGATGTTCGTATTAAGTGAAATGTTTATCTTATGATGGCACTTTTCCTTGAAATCAGAATTCTTTGCCTACTTTATACTGTAACTATATAACCTTTCACTTTCATGCTTGGTAAATCTTTGTGTCACTTATTGTTTTACTTTGTTTGGATAATAAATATTTCTTTAGTTATGTGACTCTTTTGGGGGGTTTGTTTACCTGTAATATGTGGCTATCTACAATGAAAAAATGAATTTAGGTCTTATGCCCTACGTTGTTGATGCTATTCTATTTTTTTAGTCTTGTTAAGGTAATACTATTTCAAATTTTTATAATGCATAATCATTAATTTACTTTATTTACGTATATTTGCTATGTTTCTTGTCATATAAAGGTATTGCACTAGAGGAATTAGATGTGAGATGGCATCTGCCTATATCAGATCTAAAGGTTTGGTGCTGGCTTTGAAAATGTTTTCAGGTAAGTCCTCTGAATGTTGTAGGTCTTGCTTCAGACGACTCTTAATTTTGAGCATCAAACACCAAACAAAATGATTTGTTGAATAAGATCCTGTGCTGCACAGGATCTGGTGGATCTGGAATCTGATGAAAAATGCAACTTTCTTGTGTTATTCACATGGGTCCCAGTCGAATCGGAATTGGGTATGTGGATTTCAAATCAAAAAGCTTTTGTTCGTCGTGTGGCTAATTTCTTTGTGACATCTTTGTCTACTTTTTTAGGCTTCTATTTTACTGCGGATTTAGGACTTAAATTATTGGTTGTTTTTTATGTTGTGATCTGTGCTTGTTTGATTGATATAGTTGAAATGCATGTGTGTTTCTTGACTGGATGGAGAATTTCAGGTTATTTGGGTTTGGGGATTTTGTGTGGCTTTTGTTTACCTATGCATAAATACAGTAGTTCGCTAGCTTGTTTTCTGCTGCCGTTTCTGAATGCAGGAAATATTTATGAGGTAACTATTCTTGGATGTTTTTTGTTGTTATTTTGGGCTTCTAGAATTATGTTTTCAGCTTACATTGTATTTCACCGAAACTTTGTTTAGGTAGTGAAAGCACAACATACTAGCCAAGGAAGAGGTGGAGCTATAATACAAGTTAGTTTCTACATTTTGTGTTTTGATGTCATTTTTTTCAATGACAATTGCTCTTTCATTATTGAATTACTCCTGTTTTTCTTCAGATTATCTATTGTTCCAACACATGCATCTAATGTTCTTGAACTTAAATTCTCCTTTTCTACTTGACCAACTATATCAGGTGGAGTTGCGTGATGTCAGTTCCTGTAGTAAGGTTGCTAAAATATTACGAACTGATGAGACAGTTGAAAGTATGCATTTTTCATCATAATTCTCCTTGAATGTTTTGTTTTAAATATATATATGTTCTCTTTTATTTTTTGGAGGTAGGGGTTAAAGAAAATGGCAAAGAGAGGCCCTGTTGTGTAATTTCCCCATCTATTTGTTACTTATGGCTTTCAAATTTTGATCATATCATAATTAAAAGAAAAAACCTTGGAAGATCAAATAAGTGCAATTTTTTTAGTTAGTGATCACTTCACAAAATTGGTATATGGAGAAAAGGTTAGTCCGGAGACAAGTTTAATTATGTGGTTATATAATTGCAAATCTAATATCATATTGCAGTGCTGCTTCCCCGACTATTCTTGTTGCGGTTTTGCTTCCCTATCCCTTTTATTTTCCTTTTCGGTTATATCTATTCATCCCTTATCTTCATCTATTTTTTTAATCTTCCGCTTAATCTCTTCTTAATATTCCTTAATCTTTTCTTAAGCAAGTTAGTAACCAAGAGATCCATGGTACAAGTGCTTTGATGACTCAGTTACCCATTAATTTCAAATTTTCTTTCTTCATGGCTCTAATCCGATGCTTTTACTTCAATTCCTTCTTCTCACTCCTTTATTCTTCTTTTATTTTTTTATATAAAAAATAGAAGCACACAACAATAGATTTTGAACATATATATTCTAAAAATTCTTGTCAGGTAGGAAAATTAAGTTGCCCATAGAGCATGTTGTTAATATGCTCATCAATGACTTGATATCATCCATATACTTAATTCTTGTCAGCTTTGCCTTACCATATTTATATTGTTCCTTTGGTCCGATGCATCCGATTTGATTCTTAGCAGTGGAGATGTGATATTGTAGCAACTGATTAGAGTGTCTATCAAAGCATCACTTGAGTATACAATTAATCGTTCATTCTGGAAGTATGAGTTCATGCTCTCAGCTGTTGGAAGACTTCGATGGGTACGGAGGGCCAAAGTGAAATGCGGGGGATATTTCAGCGGTAATGGACAGCTTCAATAAAAGCCGATGGTGGACCGTATTAGAAGATCTTGATGCAGAAGTATAATTGTTGGAAGGGTTAAGCAGAAGTAGTCAGGAAATGTGTATGAGGCTACCGACGCTTGGGCTTATTCATAATGATATCTATGTTGATAGTGCTGGTGCTGTTGTTTGTGATAATGTTGGTGCTAATGCTTGTGATAGTGTTCTAGCCGAACAGGTCAATGTTGTTGTACGGGGTCACTCTTTTGATTGGAAATAAAATTTGCCATTCCACAAAAAAAAAACATTTACTATTCAACCGGTCTTTTATGCACCTGATGCATCTTCTTGCAGCATGGCTCTTTATTTGAAAAAGATTTGGGGCAGTTGAGCTTCCTATCTGTTAAATTCTGCTTAAATTATCCTAACATTTGTAAAAAATCCACTTACACTTACCTACAATTATTTCTTTTTCCCCACGGGCAGTTGTACCCCTCAGTTTGCTGTGCATTTGCACAGCTTTTTCAACTAGTATATATATATATATATATTTTGTTCAATACTTAGTCCACAAAGTGATCACAATGCGAAGGAAATTCCTTTGATATGACCTCAATGGCTCACCTTAAGTGGAGTTTGAAACTAATACTTGCAGATTGAAGGACCGACGGAGTTCCACTGGCATACAGGGAACGTTCTGCTTCCAATTGGCTTATTCCTCAAAGTATCTAATTCCAGTTGTATTTGTCTACACTTACAATACTATTACCATTTTAATTAAATTACGTTGAATTTTTAAAATATATTGATAAACATTTCCATGCACTCCCAATTCACAATTTTTTTATTTACACAGTTGAATGCTTGAACCTGGAACCTTTGCATAAGCTGTCAGAAACTCATATCACTCAGATTAATAACATTTGTTTGGCTCCAACATTTACTAGATCTTTTTATAACATTCTTAGTATTCTCTAAGAAGATGTTGCTATAATGCACATTCTACAATATATCTTGGAATAAATAGGCCTTGCCCCGCTTTTTATCCCCGAAAAAAGGGGAACAAATAAAAAATTGCATGAAAAATAATATACTTCATTAATTTCTAATTTATTTTTTTATAATAATGTATAATTAGGGTCAGGGTTTGTCCCAAAAATTATGGGTTTTAATTAGGTAACCAACAATCCTCTCATATTCAAATAAAAAAAAAAAACCTTGCTTTTCTTTTTCCCTGCCCCCTTCTGTAGCTTTTTTAGTCTTCCTTTTAGCCGACGTTTTCACGTCACCATTATCTAAAAAAAACAAAAAAAAAAAATGGGGATAAAGACTTAGCCGGCCCCCTATCCCTACTTTTTATTCTCTTTTATTATTTGTGTGGTATGGACTCCTACTACCCATTTCCAGGCCTCCAATGACTCCTCAAAATCAGTGGCGATTCCAGAATATAGAGTCAGGGTGTGCGAATTTCTATAAAAATTATAAAACAATAATCATATTAATTACAACACTTTTCCACACACCGACATTTTTTCGAAAAAAGTTCATAACTTGAAATATATTGATTGTTTTCTTCTTGAACATTCTCAACATTGTTGACATCTAATTCAACCTCAATTTGAGAAATTGATGATTCACATAGAGGGCATTTCGTGAAGAATCCAAAAAAACTTAGGCTGTATAACTGGTAGAAATAACAAATTTGTTTCTAGATATAAAAACATACAATTACCCATTATGTTAAAACATCAACAAATTAAATAATAGAATTTAGGACACTTTGCCTTTTTTAGACACCCTTTAATATTGGAAATCAAATAGTGATGAAAAATCGAAGTATTCCGTTCATAGCAAACAAGAACCTTTTATACACATACAATTGTTATCGACAAATAAGCTTCGAATAATAGAGTTAAGGTAGCAGATCAAATGTGAACCCATATTGATGAATATTATGTGCCATCTAAAATAACTTTAAATACATAAATTCGATATTCAACCCTTTATCAACAGTTAAAATTTTAAACTCAAAGCTATAAAACAAAGAGGGACAACTAATTATGTGGGGCATGAAATCTCAAAGCATAATAACCAATTAACCACATACCCACTAAATAATAACCATATAATCTATATAAACTACTCAATTTTATCACCAAACATTTGCTGTTGCAAATTGGGACAACAAATCTCAAAGCATGAAATGCAACATAATATTGATCAGAATTTGCACAGGGAAGAAGGGCGTGAGAGGGAGTAGTGAACAAGAATAAAAGAATAAATATAAAATAAATATATATATTTATATAGAATAAAAAATATTTGAAATTTTTTTTTTTTTGAAAATCAAGGGGCCTATACCACCTGTAATCGCCACTGCTCAAAATAATAAAATAAAATAAAATTCCAGGAAAGAATTTGCAAATGAAACTACACAGTGCACACTATGACACTAGTAGTAATACTATGCACACATATGTACACAGTATACAGATACTGGAGTGAGTATTATTTTATAAATAAAATATTCACAGTATAATTTAACGTAAGCCGTTCTCTACTGATTCAGATAAACCTCACTTCTCTGCATACTGGGGGTTGCGGCTAGGGTTTGGTGAAAGCATTTTTTCTCCTTTTCTATGCTTTATCTTCTTCCTCCATTCGCCTCTTTACTTCTCAGATCTGCTGATTCTGTTGGAGTTAATCATGAATAGACACTTCAATTAAGTCTTCTGTTGTTATTGTGGTTGTTGCTGGGCAATCAAAAGGTTCGTGCTTTGTTTTGGTTGCGGTGTGCTTAGAAATGGCGACACTGAATCCGTTTGATTTGCTTGGCGACGATGATGCGGAGGATCCGTCGCTGTTGGTTCAGAAGATTGAACCCAAGAAATCCCAGGTTTCATCGGCTAAGCCGGCGGCGGCGGCTAAGCAGGTGCCCAATAAGGCGGCGCCGCAGGCTAAGCTGCCTTCCAAACCTCTCCCTCCGTCCCAGGCCGGTTAGTTTAATTTATCTACCACTTTTGCAATGTTGAAAGCATGAAACAGTGTGTTCCTTTATAGTTGGTTGTGGTGAGATTAGGACTGATGTTACATGGATATACACTGGTGAATGATGCGGTTAGAATCTTTTTATTAATGCGAGGAGTTGTAACATGGATGTGCACTTGTCTGTGACGTGGTTAGAATCTTTTTATTAATGCAAGAATGTGTTTTGTCAGCCAAATGGGCGAGATGTTGAGGCAAACTTCGAAATAAAATATGAATGTTTACCTGTCTATTGTGCTAGGCATACCGCCCTCTTGTTCTGGAAAGGAGTTTACTTTTCCTTTCCTTCTTTGATGAGGGTGTCATTCAACCTAACAATGGTCGTTTTTTTCCCTCCTGCAATTGATCATGAGTTTAATTACCTATTTCTATTTGACAATGTTGAAATTAGAACGCTGTAGTTTGGGATTTAAGTTTTCTGTGTGATTTTGGATGATTTTTGTGGAAACAAGCAGAGTATGGATTGTCTTTGTCTTCCAGCATCTAACATCATGGCTCTATGCTAGTGAAGGCGGTTATTGCAATCATATGAAATTATGAACTGTTGCAATGAAACATTATCCTGTAACAAAGGCATTTCTTTATATCTATACAAGTCGGTGTCAATTGTGTACATAAACTTCCAACCTGTTAACTACATATTACTGAATAACATCATCACCGTGGTTGTGGTTTAGCCAGGGATGTCTGTATAACTTTGCTTTGGGTGAATGAGTGTCTAATTATTTTATGTTGCTAATATTATTTTGATTGGTGCCTATTTTGATGTTTTATCCATTGCCCAATTTCTTGTTCACCCAAATAGTCAGAGAAGGAAGATCTGAATCGGCAAGAGGTGGCCGCGGTGGTGGACGTGGCTATGGGCGTGGTGGTGGCGGTTCCGGTGGGCCATTTAGAGACTCACCCAATAATGAAAATTCATATGGTGACAGAGAAATTACTATTGCTCAAGGTTCACCAGATGATGCTGATGGCAGAAGACCTTCTGAAAGGCGTGGTGGTTATGGTGGTTCTCGTGGTTCGTTTCGTGGTGGTCGCCGAGGTGGTTTCAGTAATGGAGAAGGTGGTGAAGGAGATCGTGACCGACCTCGTAGGGTATTTGATCGCCGTAGTGGAACTGGACGTGGGTGTGTAGGATTTGTTTTTGTCGCTTTGGTATCTATACTGCTATTTCTATCTGAATTTCGTTTAATTATGTAACTCCAATTATTAATGTGCAGAAATGAGTTCAAACGGGAAGGATCTGGCCGTGGAAACTGGGGAACTCAGAATGATGAACTTGCTGAGTAAGTATTTCCTTGTTACCTTTGGTCTCTGATCGTCGTTAATGTGAGCTACTTAACTTGACTAATTCAGTATATTACTGGGGTTGTTTTTGTCTTCCATTGGCATATAGTATCTGCTCTTATGGTTTCTTTTTTTAGAGTGACCGAAGAAGTGGTTAATGAAGGTGAGAAACCTCTTGAAACTGAGAAGCCATCGGGTGAGGAGGATGCTGCAGCTGACGGAGATAAGGAAGCTGCTAAAAACGAAGCTGAAGAGAAGGAGCCTGAGGATAAGGTGAAGAAATTATTTAATCTAAATAAAAGTCTTTGTTACACTGCACATAAATGCAACTCTTTGATGTGTATACCCCATTGTACATGGTGGGACAAAGGTTTGGAAGATGAGGATCTTTAATTTTTTTTAAGTTCATCAAGTATTTGGGATTGAAAAACTTAAGAATGATTCTTTATGGTGTGTCTTCAATATACTGCCATAATTACTTAAAGCATAGTAAAATACAAGCCTTGGAATTTAAAAATATAATCCAAAATAAAATCAGGCGAACACATGGCTTGTTATTTTATAATATGAATTTTATAAAATTTTTATCACCAGTCTCTTTCTTTCATGATCATGGTCTTTAATCTTTATATGAATGTGTTACATCCTCCGTCTCAAAATGAAGTTTGGTAATGTACTACTATTCATACATACTTTCACTTAAAAGTTTTATTATAGTTATACGAGTTAAAATATAGTCAAGTGGGATCTTGTTAGGTTCGTCTCGTCGTGTAGTTTTTAAATATCGAACTTTTAAAATTTTTACTTGTACCGAACTCTTGTTATTAGTGGTTTAAAATATGCATTGGACTGCGTGAAAAGTGGGTCTGTAAACAACATTCTGAGACGGAGGTATTTTTTTGGTGCAATGTTTAGCCAAGTGTTGTCTCTTGTTTAAATTATCGGTTGCTATGTGAATTTTCCTGTGCTATATGGGCTGTTTGATTGCCAGAACTTAAATGTCTTTCATACTTTGCGTTTCAGTTTGAGAAGTTTCTATCCAAGCAATTAATAATATTGAAGTGTATTCTTCGTTTTAATTATTCCTTTCAATTGCAGGTGATGACCCTGGAAGAGTATGAGAAACTTCTGGAGGAAAAAAGGAAGGCTCTGTTGGCTCTGAAAACTGAGGAAAGGAAAGTTGATCCAAAAGAGTTTGCGTCGATGCAACCACTTTCAAACAAGAAATCTGGAGATGAGATATTTATCAAATTGGTGAATCCATTCTCACAACATACCGAATAAATTTTGTGTCATTCACTTTTTTATTTGTTTCCAGTCATGCAGTTACTATTTCTATATTGATGGGTTCCTCTTGCAGGGATCGGAGAAGGATAAAAAGAAAGAGTTGGCCGAGAAGGAAGAAAGAGCCAAGAAGGTACCTTTCATGCATGCTACCTCCATTTTCAAATAATTGTTCCATTTCAGTTTTCACGCAATCTAATGAACAGTTTTAACAATTAATTATTCAAATTATGTACAAGATTATAAAAGGTCTATATTCTAAAACTACATGATTAGACAAATACATTTCACTTGATCATAATTTTTTTCTTATATAACTGTGATAAAAAAGTTGATCTAAGTTGTACAATGAACTACGGCAAAGTCAAACATAGATATTCGTCCATCGAAATGATATGCACTCTAAAAAAAAAAATACATTTTATGTAAATTTATTAGATTCTCTCAGTGCTTGTCCTTGAACCAATGAGAAAGGAATGTGAGAAGTGAATATCTAGAAGATGTATATTGAACACATACATTTAGATAAAATGTTATAGAGTTCCTTAAGAAATCAAAATTTTGTATCGTGCATATAATTTTCTTACAAGTACTACAATTTTGATGTCTGTATTGTATTTCTGTTTGGTCATTTAGTCTGTGAGCATCAACGAGTTCTTAAAGCCAGCTGAGGGTGAGAGGTACTATGGTGGTCGTGGGCGTGGGCGAGGGCGTGGCTCAAGAGGAGGTTACAGTGGAGGCAGTGAAACAAGCAATGTGCGAGCACCGGCCATTGAAGATCCGGGTCAGTTCCCAACATTAGGGGGCAAGTCATGAATATGCTGACATGGCTGTCAGTTGTGGATGTCCTGCTTCTGCCATATTTATGTATCTGGGTGGGAATAATGTTGAATTTGAAAGTGTCAGTTACGAGTTCTTTCTTTTTATGGTTAAAAATGTACATCTTGTGATTCCCCATGGAGCAGGAGCAGCAGCAGCAGCAGAAGTCCCTTATCCCTAATTTGTCGGTGATTTTAATTTCGCATTGGATTAAGTTCTAAGAATCAAGAGTCAGTCAGTGACATGAGTTTATTATATCATGAGTCCAAGTCCGTACACTTGATTATGATGCTCAGTTTTGTTTTCTGAATGTCGAAAACTTGTTTTACTTTTTTACTGTTAACTCAAATCATTTGCTGTTCTGCTCCTTGAATGGAATGCGCATTTGGCCAGGGTTTGTTTCATTTTCCTTTTCTGATTGTGTTGAGAATCGAATGTTTCTGAGGTTATGGGGATGAAATTACCAAATGATAGCTTTTAAATTCTCGATCTCCAACCAACAATAGTAAGGGTGAGGGCTTAGATAGGGGAATTCGAGTTTTAGTTCAGCTTGAACCCCTCAGGCCCTCATTATGGGGTTGTGTCTATAGTAAACATTGTGCGCTCTATAATTTGGATCTAAACTGTTCATTTAGGAATGACAATGGGTTGGGCTTTACAAGACCCGAGATTGGCTTGAATTCAGTTTGATTGCAGAAGTCATATAAGAACCAAGATCCAAACTAAGAACTAGTCTGGCTCGGTTTTCGGGTCTATCACTATCGATGAAGGATGTTCTTTAACATACAATATGTTCCAATGGCACCCATAAAAATGGGGAAAAGAAAAATTAGTGGCAAATGCACTTCTTGTCATACTCATAATGCATATACTTGTCATGTATGTGCAATTGTGAATATAAAATGCAAGATTAGGTATTAGAGTTTGGAGTTACCAAACAAATACAATTGACTAAACTATACATCCATTTTATTCTTCTTGGCTTGTTTTACTGAGATGACCTTACATACTTATTGTCAATTGGGTTCTTGATTTTGATGGTACTACCAAATTTTTAGTTTTCTATTTAAATATCACAAATTCCCATGAGTCTGAGAATTGATCAAGCCATTGCTGTCTAAAACTTTATCATAAATAATACATCTAAATAAGTTTGGACAAAAATAAGGACAACCCAAGACAAAACTCTTCAAGAAACTGAGATTTTGGTTTTAATAAATTGATAAAACCCTTGTCTTAACAACGTTGAGAAAACAATTCATCATAAAGTTGACCAATGGAGGTTTTAACTACTTTGATTCCCACATGGCAGAAGAGATTCTAGAAAAGTAGTACTTACTTACTACTATAATACACACCCACCCCCACCCCCCACATAGAGAAGAAACCCTCAAGTAAATAAAGGGATTAGAGGAAGAAATATAATAACAAAATCCCAGAAGTATTTGTTTGACAAAGTTATTATTATGTAAAGAAACCAATCATCATCCCATAAATTATCAATAATTTGATTAATAAAAACTCTATAATGCAGGCCTTTACCTAATTTCATCATCAATTTTCTTTCTTTTCCATCTGAAACTAACTAATTGATTATTTAAGGAAAATATTAGGTGGTTTTTACATACTAGTATATACTCCCTCCGTCCCAGCTAACGTGTCCTGTTTGACTTTTTGACACTGTTCATTGTTCTACTTTGACTCGATTTTATTGCATGTATATATTTCGAAAAAATAGTTGAGTTTGGTCTTGTTAGAATCGTATAGTCATGTAGTTTTAGAATATATATTTTATATAATTTTTTGTTGTATACATTTTGAGATATTACTGATTAAAAAAGTGCATTGGATTGTGTGCAAAAGTGAAACAAGACAAGTTAAGTGGGACGGAGGGAGTATATTCTAACAAATGAACCAGCTTACGACAATTTTACAAGATGTTGACATGACATGCCAACTATCATTTCTTAAGTGTTTGGGAACTTAGGCTCCGTTTGGATTGGCTTCTATACAAGTTTTTTTAGTTTTTGCTTCTGACAAAATCACTTCCAGTAGAAAAGATGTGTTTTTGTTTGAGCTTTTAAAAAAAAAAACAAAAGTACCTGGAAAAGCTAAAAAAATGGTTTTGAGAGAAGCAATTCAGGAATGCTTCTCCCAAAAGCAGAAGCAAAAAACACCTAGTAATATGTGCAAAGTTTTAAATGCCCTTACTAATTAATATAAAATACACTATCAATATATCTAATTCCCATATAAAAAGCATGATCTTTTTGGTAATTACTATATTTCAAAATTACTTTTCATTTTTATTTATCCAAACATATTTTTTTTTTAAAAAAAAAACTACTTTTCAGGAATTCTATCCAAACACAAAAGTTGCATACTTTTGCAACTTTTGACCTTTTTTTCTTTTTTTTTACATTTAAAAAAACTCATCCAAACGGGCCTTAATTAAAAGACTTCATTAAATCAAAACTTTGACATTTTGTTCACCACAAAACTTTGACATTTTAGATGATGTAGAATATTATTAATGACAGAAGCCATTATTCAACATGCTGAATATCTAAGATATAAAAACAACATAAAAATTAATAGTAATAACAATTGTTGAATTTAGTTAGTATAATAGTTGAATATGAATGATGAGATGTATAATGTATTTAATTTATCCATGTTTATTACTAACGACCATGCATATATGAAAGAGATTTTTATAGAGATGTTAGTAAAAATGTTAATTAACACAAATAAAGAGATATTCAATGCATTGAATAATTGTATTTAATCATATTTGTTTAATTGAACGAACTCAAATTTGCGAATAATAATTCCCATATTTTTTACAACACCCAGACCAAGGATGTTATGAAGGGTTTTGAAAATAATTCTGTACTCATGCATGGACAATTGTTGCCATTAATTAACTAGAATGATTTTTGCATGAATTGATGGACCTTTCCAGGTTGATCCTCTCTTTTAACATTTTATTATTAATTATTGTATTGTTCTTCACTTAATAGTGGGAAAAAAAAACCCATTTAGTCCCAATAGTTTTTTCAATTTCCAAAACAATCCCACAAATATCGAATTAGACGAATCCGTCCCATAACTACTCTAATCATCGCCGAACCCGTCCATGAACTGGTATTTTCGCTAATGTTCGTCGCACCCGTCGCGTAACTTCCCTAATGGAGGGATGGGTTCGGTGATGATTAGGGTAGTTATGAGACGGATTCGGCGATAATTAGCGGAAAAACCGGGTTCATGGATGGGTTCGGCTATGATTAGGATAGTTATGGGACGGATTCATCTAATTCGATATTTGTGGGACTGTTTTGGAAATTTTTTAAATTATGGGATGATAGTGGGTTTTTTTTCCTTAGTAGTGAATAGCTTTTTTTTTTAGAAAAAAAAATATTGACACATATGTGTCGGCAAAGGTGTGTGGGAGTCCAAGCCATACAAAAAGTATGAAATGTATGAGCAGCAAGAAAAGGTATGCACAAAAAAAAAATAAATAAAGAAGAAGAAGAAGCCATACATGATACTCCCTCCTTTAGAGATGCTAACATTTGCATAATTTTCATTGTTCACTCAGTAACTTTGATTCTATAGTTACATAAAATAAAACATAGTCAAGTTAGATGTTGTTAAATTTGGCTAATCAAATAGTTTTATACTATTAAAGTTTTATAATTTTTATTTTTATATAATTTGAGATATTAATCGTTAAAAGTTGCATAAAATTGCATGGAAACAAGAAATATTAATTTCTTTTGATTACGGAGGGAGTATATATGATAATAGGTGTAGTTTGAGAATAATGTTTTCCCAAATTACAATTGTTTGTTGATTGAATGTGCAACACTGTTTATTTTTAAGTCAAGGAACTTGACCATTATGCTAAATCCTCATCCCCGCAAGACATTGTTATGGAATCCAATAAAAATATACTTCCTCCGTTTTTTAAAGATAGCTACAGACCCACTCAGCACGCAGTCCAATGCACATTTTAAACCATTAATAATTCAAATTCCGTACATGTAAAAATTCTAAAAGTTCGATATTTAAAATCTACAAGACGAGACGAATCTAACAAGATCACACTTGGCTATATTTTAACTTGGATAACCATGAGAAAACTTTAAGTCAAAGTATATAAGTGAACAGTACTCATTAGTCAACAGTAGCTAACAAAAAAAAAACGGAGGGAGTATGTTAAGTTGTGTTTACACGAAATGAAGGTTCAAATTTTTGTTTTTGTGTGTTGTGTATAAAACTTTTGCAAATTAAATGATGTCGGATTAGTGTATATATTTAGGTTTGATTTGATTCTTTTTGTATTTTGTTTTCTTAACATATACCCCTCCGTCATTTTTTAATTCTAACATTTGTATAGTAAACACTATTAATTGAACAATTTTGATTGAAACTTTTAATATAATTTCATAAGTTAAAACATAGTCAAGTTAGATGTTGTTAGATTCGTCTAATTATATAGTTTTATAATATTAAAGTTTTATAATTTTTTTTAAAAAAATTTGAGATATTAATCTTTAAAAATATTTATTGAATTACGTGAAAACAAGGAATGTTAAAAATATTTTATGAAGGAGGGGTATTTACACACAATAATTGATCAAAGGATTGTTTATGAGAACAATCATTAAAGACTACGAAATATGAATATAAATATGTATATAAGGGAATCATTGAATTGTTAACATAATTATTTTAAACCACCACACATTTGGCTTATGGAGTATTTTATTTATTTATTATTTTATTTTGTTGTCAAATGCCATGGCTTTAATTTGCTTAGTATGGGAATATATAATTACAAAAAAGCTATATAAGCTTTCTTAGTATTTGTTTGTTAAATGTTTTTGGCTTATTTATATTCTTGTGCGTGTAGGAGAATATTTATTGGATGGTTACTACCAATTTTAGGAGGCGCATAATTTAGAGCAACACAATCACATTCACACATTAATCCTAATTGTGTGTTTAATCCTTAATTTCATATATACTACTAGGTAAGAAATATATATAAAGTTAATATGTATATATATATATATAAATAAATGTGGATGAAGTTGGAAAAATTGTAAGCAAAGACAGCCTAAAAATGTTAGTTGAAAGTTGAAACACTGCTGGCATATATGCATCTGATCATGTTTTGGCCATTTTATCCTTTACTATTTTCAAATCTCCATCCCATTCCTAATTGCCAATTGCCAACAGCCCCGGATGAGACCTCCAGACAGATATACATATTGAAATTGAAAGAATCATTTGTTTCAGGACATTCAAACTCTTTTATTTATTTATTTATTTTATATATATATATATATATCAATATATATATATATATATATATGAATAACCAGCTATCCCCAGATCATATTGGACCTAACACTAATCCTTTCAAGATTTGCATGGACAATGAAGAACGTCTCTCCCAAAGCAGTTTTTTGCATACACAAGGCTCGAACCCGAGACCATGCTTAACCGACTTAAGCCTCAATCTACTCAAACTAACTGTTGATCGCAGGACATTCAAACTCTTGAGACAAGCAACTTTAGCTTGTTTCACACCTACTAAACAAATACTACTTCTTATTTGTCCCCATACTCTTCTCTATATATATAACTACTTTGGTCCCTCTCATTTTCCCTACATACCTTCTTTTAAGTTAGTCTCTCATTATCATATACATCCCTGGAAATGGCAACTAGAGCCATTGCCTTCCTTGTCCTCCTACTCATCTCTCCGGCCGCCTTCGCCCAGGTTACCCACAACGTTGGCGACACCAATGGCTGGAACACCGGTGTCAACTATGATACTTGGTCCCAGTCCCAAAATTTCACCGTTGGAGACACCCTTGGTAAGTTCATTCATTCTCCGATCCATTCAACACCTTTTGTGCTATCATAATTCGAAATTGGAAGCCGCTGATGAACAATGTTATAATGTCCCACATCGCATGTGTTGGGATATTTCCTGTTTATATCAACATGTGTCACTCTACCTATTACCAATTAGTTTTAGATTGAAGTTTTAGGTCCATCTTATTTCTAACATGGTATCAGAGCCATGGGATACCCATTTGGGTATTCTCGTTGTTTCCGAGATGTATCATCTATTATTTCTAACAAACAGAAACAGGGGATAAGAGGTTCAGCCAATAAAACAATATGTATATATTGTCCTTTAATTACAGGAATCCTCAAAGTGAATTGGTTTGAATTTCAAATGAGTCGATATTTTCATGTTTCCATTACATATATTGTCCTTCAATTACATGATGATGATGATCAAGGAGCTAGGGATTGAAATTTTTCTGATGAAGTTGTTGGATGACATTATTATTATTATTCAGTATTCACCTACGATTTCTCCCATTCCGTGGATGAGGTGACTCAAGCAAACTACCAGAGCTGCGGCACCAGGAACCCGATAAGTTCGGCCTCCGGCAGCCCCGCCACGTTCACCCTGAGTGCTCCGGGAACCCGATACTTCATCTGCCCGCGCTCCAACCACTGCGGCCAGGGCATGAAAGTGTCCGTCACTGTCGGCGCAGCTAGTGGAAGCAACCCTCCATCAACTCCGACGACTCCATCGACCCCGGGCACCAGTCCATCAACACCGCCGTCCACCCCGGGCAGATCGCCGTCGCCGCCGGGTGCATCTACTCCCGCCGGCAACGGTGCGGCGGCTGGCATTTTGGGGGGTTGCAGGAGTGGTTTGGTGATCGGATTGACTGTTGGTTTGGTGGCCCTTTTGGGGATGAGGGGCTAGGCAAGAGGCAGTGCTGTTTTTGCATTAACAATAATTTTCTTGGTTTCTCATTTGTTTAAGAGTTTTTTTTTTTTCTTCTTTTTCCTTTTTGTATTTAATTTTAGAAGGTGTGTATGAGTGTGTAATAATGATATATGGTGAATATGTTTGTTTGCTCACCACTTTGTTGGGTTATATATTTTGCTTCTTGTGGGTGTTATTGCCATTGCCATTTTGTATGGTTGAATAAAAAAAGGGGGCATGTTGGGGTCTTCATCTTCATATTTGTCTATTTAGTTTGCATGACTTTGTTATGCTTAATTATTTACTACTATAAAAATTGTGGATTCGATTGCTAGAATAGTAGCAAATAACGAATTTTGGTTGCTAAAATTATGTTAACTAATGAATTTCAGTTGCTAACTTCTTTAGTAATTGAGTGATTGTCCAATGGGGTTAATTGCATGTGGCCTAGTCACTTGACTAATTAAATGTGTTTAATTAGGGGGTTAATTGTGATTAAGGCGTAGATTAGAAGGATTCGGTTGTTGCTCCCAACGCTAAGGCAATGAGAGATTTTGTGAATATTGTATGATTGAATGCTTCCCCTTCTTCCTCGTGTGTTTGTGTTGTTTACGCAATTTATTCATCGCCATGATTTGAATGAAGTTATTATTTTGCTAATTTTTCTAAGTTAGTTGTATTATTTTGTCACTACACCAAGTATCAATCATCAATATATATGATTCAATCAAAATGTATGAAACTATATTCAAAAAGAAAAATGAAAATCTAATGCCATTTCGTGCTATTCATGATTCTATTATGAAATTGCATTTATTTATATTATTCCACGAAACTATATAAATACATGCATATATAATAATGTCGTCATTGCACCAATCTAATGATGTCAATATCATATGGTGTTTGTCGCTTCATTCTTCCTATGTATCTCGTGTTGATATGTGGAAAGTGTTTTACTATTACATACTTCCTCCATCTTATTATTTTTATTACGGACCCACCCAGCACGTATGCCGATACACATTTTTAACGATTAATAATTTAAATTGTGTACAACAAAAAATTATAAAAAGTTAATTGTCTAAAACTACAAGATTAGATGAATCTAACAACATCTCACTTGACTATGTTTTTTCTTACAAAGCTATAATAAAAATTTGAATCAAAGTTAAACAGTGAATAGTGACGAAAAATTCATTCGTAACAAAAACACCGAGGCGGAGGTAGTATTTCACACTTGAAATATTTTTGCACGATTTTGTTATATCCCTTTTATGTAAAAATCAATATGTCATCATTCTCCCCATTGATGAATTTTCCATCGTTGTCTTTTTTTTTTTTTTTCCCGTCATTTTTCTATCAATTTTAAAACTAGCTAAATAGGTTAATCTATCAATCTCTAATCTATATATATATTAAAGCATTAGTGAACAACCCATCCTACATTTAATGTGGTGTCTCCATTTCAAATTTCTAATTTTTATAAATTTTTGCAATTTTTAATTATCAATTTTAGATTTTCACATTTATTAATTTATTTATAATAGATTTTCAGTTTTTGAAATATATGATATTTCTACCCATATTCACTTTTAAAAAGATTTGAAAGATTTGAAATTTAAAATTTTGCATATCTTATTTTATCTATATTATTTTCATTTTTAATTTACTAATTTTAGATTTTCATATTTATTTATTTATTCATTATAAATTTTAGTCTATCGTGTATAAAATCTACCATTTATTTATGAATTCTTACTCTATCATCCTATCGTGTCACTATATATTCACTTTTAAAAAGATTCGAATATAAAATTTGAAATTTTGCATTTTTTATTTTATCTATGTTGTATTTTATTTATTTGCATTTTTTTATTTTATCTATTTTAGATTTTATTATATTGCAATTTTGTTTTATTTATCTTAAATTTTATTGCTGCATTTAGTATTTATTTATAAATTTTCAGTTTTTACACTATAGGATTATTATGACGAGATTTTGCACTGGCAACTAAGAACTATTTTGTGTTTATATTTCAATATGATTAACATATTATAATGCCGGTAATTTTGTGTAGGTTTGGTCTCAATTTTGATTATATATTTTTTGTGTGGTGAATTATGTAAGCAAAATGTACATTGCATATCAAATTTATTTATTCATGTTAAAGATATATTAATGTGCATATGAAAATTTCAATTTGTAGTTTTTAAAAGATATTTAATTTTTAATTTATATGAAGTTCCCACAATTTTCAGTTTTTTTTTTAAAAATAGAATTTCAAAATTTAAATGAAATTTGCAGTGTATTATGGAATTTCTATTATTAAAATATACATTAATGAATATATAAAAAAATTGTATATATTAATTAATGTATATATAGACTATGTTTCCACAAAAATATGTCACTTCTATTAAAAGTAATATATAATTATATAGTTGCGAATAGATCCATCAGTAAATAAAGAAGGAAAATTTAATTTTTTTAAATCTACTCCCTCTATCCCATTATTTATGTCTCAAAAATTTTGGACACGACATCCAATACATTTTGTTTAACATTTAATATATTAAAATGTACATATGTAAAAATTATGTAAAATATATATTCTGAAATTACATGATTAGACAAATCTAACAAGACCGAATTTGACTATATTTTTTCATATCTAATTACGATAATATTAGGTAAAAATTGATCAATAAACAATGTTAAAAACTCAAAATGAGACACTTTAAGCGCGACAGAGGTAATATTTTTTAAGAAATACTCCCTCCGTATTATAAGTGTAACACTAGGAAATGACACAAGATTTAAGGTAAGTTAATAAAATTTATTTAGTTGAAGTAATTAAATAAATTAAATAAGTCACATTTGACTTTATTCCTTTTGAGTTTTATTTAAATGAATATAAAAAATTTAAGTACAATTAGTAAAAATTATTAACCTTAAAAACATTTTAAATATGGTAATGTAACACTTATTTCCAAACACCCAAAAAGGGAAAGTGTAACATTTAGATAAGGATGATGTAATTCATTAATCTATATTTTAACAGATTTGCAATTGACGAAAAACAAATATAAATCTAGCTTTGTTAGAAAATTGTGATTGTGAATGATCAAAGTAAGTTCATATTGAAAGGCTAATTGGTGCAAGTTCTATAAGTTTGAATATTTTCTCTGGAACGCCGGTACTGAATGAAATTTTAACGTCTGAAACAAATAATCTATTGATACTAGAAGAGACATATTGTAATAAGAAAGAAATGGAAGCGGATCATGCTAACTTATTGCCTTTGTTGATTGATGATGAGAAGAATATTTATAATAAAATAATGTCTGTAGTTGATAGTGATAGGTGTTGATTTATTTTCTTTACGCGGTGGACAGGGGCGGAGCCAGGTTCGACATTTAGGGCGGCTAAATTTAAATAGTCGGGATTGACAATGAGTTATCATATAATTAATCTAGACTCAATTGAAAGATTCAGTCAAATGATTTAGATATATGGAAGCGAGCGGATCCCAAACATCGTCATGAAATAAAATGAATATAGATAGTTTATCAATATAAAAGTATAAAAAATTAGAGCATACATATATGAAAATTATAAATATTAATCATATAAGAAGATAACGGAATACACCCTCTATACATCCTAAATTTTGACTACAAAATTATCATCACTAACCCTCTATACTATCCTAATTTATCAACTGAAAATACTAATCACATGTGTAAATTCAAGTTTGATATGTTATTTTCAATTTAATATAGATTTTACTATTAATAAATTTATAAATACCAAAAATAATAAACTATAACAAATTATGTAGCTAAATTCAATATAAATGTGGTCCAAAAATTTATTATAGTGAATATTGCTACATAACATAAATTTACATTCATAAATTAATAGGAGTATATATATTGATAAATTTTTATATATATATAATAGGCAGATTTTTTTTTTTAATAATCTCGAAGATATACAATTAGATTTGACATTTCCAGATGATAATTTTATAAACTCTACCAGAGATTCTATAGCGGCAATTGTTGAGCGTACTTATACAAATATAAACTGCACCACTTCAAATTCAAACATTTTTACTATATATTAACCCCTACCAATGAAATTGTTGCTACAATCAATACTTACCTCATGGAACGTATGCCTGCAAATGAAAATGTATATATATATATATATATATTAGTTTTAACAATATTTGACAAAAGGATGAAAGTATAGATAATGCCAATGAATTATTTTCACTGAAATATCTAAACACGATCAATTGTTCTGGATTATCGAATCATGAAATATTGTTGAACAAGGATTGCATAGTCATGCTTCTTAGAAATATATATACATCAAATAAATTATGTAATGGAAGTAGGTTGATAGTAACCAAGATGCGAAACTAGATAGTTGAGGTTAAACTAATTTTCGGGAACCCATGAAAGTAGAAAATTCTTTATTGGTAGAATGACTAAGAGCCTATTTGATTTGACCAAATTTTTTATTCGATTTGAGATGAGAAAATTCTCACTCACAGTTTGTTTTGCTATGATTATAAACAAAAGTAAATGTCAATCTTTAAAGAATGTCGGATTTTATCTTCTAAAACCAGTTTTTAGCCATGAAAAGTTATGTTGCAATATTTCGTGTCACTAGCAAGATGTGACTAAAAGTATTAATATGCAATTAAGAATGATTAACTCAAGATACCACAAGAAATGCTGTTTACAATGAAATTTATATATGACAGATGATTTTAAAATGGATAGTAGATGTAGGTGATGGTACAACGGGTATTGATTTTGGAGATGTACAATTAGATGTGACATTTTCAGATGATATTCTTATAAACTTCACGGGTGATCATATAGCGGCAATTTTTTAAAGTACATATACAAATACAAACTGTACCACTTCAAATTCAGACATTTTTAAAAATAGTGTTATACTAGCCCCTATCAATGAGATTTTCACCAATGAAATTTTCAGCAAATTGTTAGAAAAAATTTCATATAATGTTTCATACTTATTTTTAAATTTTATTTTATCTTAATTTAAATTTCAATCAAATAAAAATATTATTTTAATAATTATTTTTATTGATCAGTTACGTTAGTTCCGGACAAGCCATAGAAGCTAAAGATACGGTACAATATGATTTCTTTATTAGTTTTAAAAATAATTAAATTATATTATCTTATATATATATATATATTCTCTTTTGAATATATAAAAAAATCATTACATATTTTTCATTACTCAAAATACAATTTAGTATTACTAGGGGTGGGCACGGTTCGGTTATCATGAGTTTTTGAGATATTTGTATTTGTATTTGAACCAGACAAATACTTAGATAAAGTATTTGTATTTGTAACCAGACTCCTCGGTTAACCGGGGTTTCGATTTCGATTTGATTCAGCGGTTAAACGATTCGGTTCGAATATTTTATCCAAGTCTATTAAACTTTATGATCAAATCTTCATTTCCTAATTCTTAAACTTTTGTAGGTTTATTTTTGAGGTTATTACAATATAATTAAAAAAATCATATAATTATCGAATTCGGTAGTATATTAGTATATTTTTAAAAAAATTATCTAATGATTATTTCAATAATGAGTATTCTTAAGGGCAAAAAATCAATATAGGACGTATTTTTTTTTGCTATACAACCAATTAAGGCTAGGAAAAGTCATCAAAAAGAAAAAATAAAAAACAAAAATAAAAAATCGGAAGCAGGAATGAAACATAGACAAAACTATTGGCGAGGAAACCTCACGCCCATGGCATCTGCAGGCTGCAGCAAGAAGCGGCTTCACACTATCCGGCAGGAACGCCCACAATATAGGACGTATTTTTGATAATTATCTTTACTTTTTAATATTTATTGTATTATATATACTTAGAGATTTAATTAAATAATAATATATATTATTGATAGCCAATTATGTACCATTAAATATGTATAATATATACAATATATAATTTTTTTAAACACGAGAAATATATTCGGTTCGGTTCGATTAATCGGGGAAAAAAAATTAAATTATTTGTATTTGTATTTAAACCGGACAAATACTTAAATGAAGTATTTGTATTTGAACCGGGGTACTCGGTTAACCGGAATTTCGGTTCGGTTTCGATTCGATTTTGCGGTTCAGTAAATCGGTTCGAATATTTTGCCCACCCATACTATATATAATATAAGTATATATATTATATAAAATATGTAGTTATGCCCGTCGAGTCTCGACGGGTTATTTACTAGTTACTTTAAAATTTTATTCCCCTTCTCCCTTTCCCCTTTCCCCTTTTTATACTATGCGCATCCACATTATTATTATTATTATTATTATTATTATTATTATTATTATTATTATTATTATTATTATTATTATTATTATTATTATTAAAAATGATGTATAGAAATACAACTATATTTTCTCTTTTTGCATAGCATTTTTTTTTTGTTCATATTCCATGTAATAATTACATTAACACTTTGGTTTCGTGAGTTTTGTGGTCCATTATTTATACCTTTGGCATTATACTCCTCCGTCCCATTAGTAATGTCTTGTTACTGTTGGGCACGGAAATTAAAGTAGAGTTGATTTGTGAGTATATGAAGGGTCCATATAGTTGTTAGAGTGAAAAATTATTTTCTTTTAAAAGTAATTAAGCAAAGAATATTATATGAAATAAATATTTATTAAAAAATGGTAAAGATAGGCAGTCAATTTATACAGTACATTTTTTTTTTCTAAAATAAATATTATTCATATAAAGACAGAGTTTATGGATAGTGCATGTTTCTTCTTATTATGACCTTTTCATTTAAAATGAAAAGGGAAAAAGAAAGAAAGAAAGAAACAAAACTTTTTTAAGCAAACCTACACATGAAATATGCTACAACAATTTATATAAAAAAAATACTTAATTAGTTACGAATTTTCTAACTATCGAAAATTTAACTCTTTAATAAATACAAAAATTTTAGCTATTGAATTTCATAGTTAAACTATTTTCGTGTCACATTAATATATAGTATTTGACAGGAATTATTTATCCACAAAATAAGTTTATCACTTGTGAGTGGGATTAAAAAATTCATTTCGTGAACTAAAAAAATAACTTAGTTTATTACATCAAATTAACATATATTATGAATGCACCAAATCTCTTGACTAGGATCATGCTTGCCATTATTGTAAAAATTAGGTAGTGACTATTTCATGCTGCACCAACTCCTCTATACCAAATCATTTTTTTAAATTACAAAAAAGTCAAATTACCTCAATCAACTTTTTTCTTTTCTCGATGAGGTTTTGGCTAAGTGGTCAAGTTTCCTGACTTAAATTCGATTCCCTACTCGGCCCTCTATCCATCTCCTCTGTCACATTTTAATTTATGTGGAATAAACTCCTACCACCCTTTTCCATAAATAGTCTATTAAAAATACAAACTTCGTGATAGAGTTGCGGTTGGAATCAAATTATTAGACAGTAGATAAAATATTTGAGAACAAATTTTTTTTGGATATATTTGACAGCTTGACATAAGATAGGTTTTGTATACTCTGCATATTTTGCTAGTTGAAAACTTTGGTCACGATACAAGATTGTCAACGTCATATGGACGAATTAATTACAATTTCTGTTCTTTAACTTAAGAGTTTCAACAGAAACTTTAAACTTTATTGATTAATAACAAAATAAATTATGCACAAGGAAAATTAAAGCAGAAATAATAAAATAACCAAACACAAGAATTATTAACCCAGTTTGGCAATTAAGTTTGATTTAACGCATAGAATGGACCTCTTGTATAGGTTTGTGCATATCTTTTTGAAATTTTAATTCTTACTTGCCTGTATGTTCAAATTTTTTAAGTATTGTACATTAACAATACTCATGTTCATATTTATTAGTAAGTAATGAATTTGACATTTTTTAAGAAAATATAGAAGATTTGTTATCATCTGTTAATTTCTACTATTTGCTAATTCATAGTACTCCCTAATTTATCTTGTTTGTATATACTTATCGAACAATATGCATTAAATAATCTAACAAATTTAATTAGGAGCCATCAGTCATGTCCATCACTAAGTAAATGCTAGTAGTATTTGTTTATAGCCCAAACCCAGAACGATTTGGGACCATTGGGCCCACATTGAATTAGTGGGCCGGCCCAAAATAAATCAGATTTATTTATTACTAAAAGAAAATTCTCTCTCTCCCGAAAAAAAAAAAAAAAAAAAATTCTCTAACATCATTTGTTCATCCTTTTTCAGACAATTTTCAGTTATCATAACTCATGACAACCTTCAAGAACACTTTCTGGACAATGGATCAATCATTGCTGGATGCTAGTAGTAAATTAGTAATTCATAGAAATATCATAAAACATTGGGTGTATAATAGTAGGAGTGTATTATATAATACTATAGAACCAATTATGGCATCATAGAATACTTTTGCTTTGTGCTCTACTAATCCATTTGATAAAATTAATGTTTTAGGTGAGGTTTAGGTTGTCAACCATAGGACCGGTTATAATATTACTGTCAATTTATTGGTAATACATCGTCTCAATTTATCTTAATAATCATAGAAAAAATGAGCATATATTTAGTAATATATTTTTTAAAATTACACATCATTAAGAGATAAAAATTCATATATTTTTAAAAAATAGATACTAATACTTCCTCTCTTTTTTTTAAAAAAAAAAATGCTATATTGCAATTACTGCTTTCAACTAGCTAATTTTGAAATCTTATTTTGTTAGGTTAGAGAATGATATTGAAGGTAAGTCCAACATAAGTTTTGTAGTTTGTAATTTCTATTTTCACTACCATTTTACCATGTTTTTTTATTTAGTCTTGTAACGAATCATAAAATCATCCAAAATCAGTTTGTTGAAAATAGTAATTACAATGTAGCTATAAAAAAAGGAGGAAGTATAAATTTTTTTTACATATTAATTGTATTTAAAATTAATATTATACTACCTCCGTTCTCAAATAAGTGATCCATTTCACTATTCATTGAGTAACTTTGATTAATTTTTTAACATAGTTATATAAGAAAAAACATAGTCAAGTGAGATCTTGTTAGATTCGTCTAATCACGTAGTTTTAGAATATCAAATTTTTATAATTTTTATTTATGTACAATTTGAGTTGTTAACTTTTAAAAATGTTTATTGGACGGCATGAAATGCAGGAATGATACATTTAAAAAAGAACAGGTAGCAATTAGAGTATCATAGGTACCGAGCAAAATATCATAGATATTAACTTATAACTAGAATACCAAAGGTAGCGACTAAAATATCATAAGTAGATATTATGGTATCATATATAGTGGCTAGAATATCATATGTAGCTAGTGGCGTACCTATGTGTGGGCTTGGGGGCCGTCGCCTCCAGTTTGAAATTTGCTATTAAATTTTATATAATTATGTAAATTTTAATTATAATATAGTAGTACATTTTTCTGTAAGTCCGACTCCCCGAGCTCAAAGTGTGTCATTATTTTTTATATAGTGTTGTGAATTATAGTTATGATAAAATATACGAAGTATTTTTCTATAATTTACATGGGGATTAAGGATGATGACAAAGAAGTACGTATTATGTTTCTTTGTTGGTGGTTTTATTTTTGATTTTTTTTTAATATAAACTCATCTACTCTTTCATCTTAATAATAGAGAATAAAAAAAAAAAAAATTGGCCCAATAATGAAGTTGTAACTAAGGTAATAAATTACTCGAATTTCTAACTGAAGGTTGGAGGTTCGATTCCCACCGGCCTCCTATCCCTCCCCTTTATTTCCCTTTGTAATTGTGTGGCATGGGCTCCTACCACCCTTTTCCCAGGCCTTCAATGTCTCATCCAAAAAAAAAATTACTCGAATTTCTAACAAATGGGTAATAGATTTTTAAAAAAATAAAAAAAATTGGCCTACCGGAAACGGTGAATGGAAGTGGTCAACATTGTTTAAATCTCCAGCTCTCCAATAAGTCTTGCAAAAAAAAAAAAAGGTTCAGCTGATAACTGATACTATTTCTGTTTGGTTTACCAACTTATGCTATTAGCATTGGTGCTATTGTTCAAAAATATTTTTCTGTATTGAAGTTTATTTTATATGTTCTCAGAAAAAAAAATTATAGGAGTAATAAAGTTCGCCACTAAAATATCATACGCAACTACTACTATATCATAGATAGCACTTTCCAATTTTTAACCCAATGAAGAATAGTTACACTAAAGTATTAAGGCTTCATAATAGATAATAAGTGTTCCCATTTGGCGACTCAGTTACCGGGTGTTTGATTGGGGTAATCTTCGATATCCAGTGGTAATCTTAGTAGGGAATTTTACATTCCTTTATTTGGTTTGGGGATATCTTTTACCAAGTAATCTTAGATTACCATCTAAGTGGAAATGTTGGTGTGTTTTGATGGGAATGTGATTCCCGTGTAGAGGCATGTATTATGAGATTACCGGAATCTTCTATCTTATCTTACATTGAATTGCCTTTTATACTCTTTAAAATTTTAAAACCATACATCATCCCATTAAAACCATTTTTAATGCTCAACCCTCTGCAACAATTTTTACTTTTGGATGGGCTTTTTTTAGTAAGTTTTGATTCGGTATAATAAAAATTTATTGCTTGTTTAATTTATTTTTTATTCTTTGGTGATTAAGTTTTTGAACACTTTCGATATATTTCACTGTATACAGTTTGCACATTATATAAAATTGCATTAAAAAAAAGTTTAGATTTAACTGATTCCAAGCTATAATTATCTTCCAAATGTGATGCAATATACAATAATTTACGAAATGAAAATTCACAGAGGATGAAGAGGATTTTATTGTAGATAACGAAATTTTAAATTGAATGGGAAAGCTTTATGAGAATTACTAAATAATAATTTTTTTAAGGGCATTATGGTCTATTTATGTAATGTAGGAATCTGAGATTCTCAATCCAACCAAATGCAGTAATCTAAAAATACCAAAAAAAAAAAAAGAAAGTTCTCAACAATCTTATATTCCCAAAACATAATGTTGTACTTGCTGATCCATTATTGTCTTAGCAATTGTTCTTTACTATATAATGTTGTACTTGCTCAATGGATGTTTTTTTTTGGATAAACGGTGACGTGAAAACGTCGGCTAAGAGGAAAGCTAAAAAATCTACAGCAAAGGGGACAGAGGGGGAAGGGAAAACAAAAGCCAAACAAAAATCACCAAGAAGGCCTATCGACGGGGGAACCAAACCCCCACATAGTCAGCAGCAAGATGCGGTCGAGTATCATCCGGTGGAAACGCCCAGGTGGTGAAGAATTCAATCGACTTGGCACCACGTTTAGCCATGCAATCGGCCACCATGTTGCCCTCTCGGAGAATGTGAGCCCAAACATAATTTGGGTGTAATTGCAGCATATCTCGAATATGTGTCACCAAAGGAGCCAAAAGATGCGTATGCGCTACCCCCTGATGAACAAGACGAAGAGCCTCCTCAGAGTCGGAAAAACACAAGGCGGCTTCGATGTGCCTCTGATGCAACACCTCCATGCCCTTCCACATGCCATAGAGTTCGGCCACCAAGTTGGTATCTATACCAATACATCCTGTGAAGCCAACAACCCACTGGCCATCTCCGAGACGAACAGCGCCACCAAACCCGGCCGGCCCCGGGTTGCCAAGCGAGCTACCGTCCACATGGAGCAATACCCCAGCATGAGATGTCGGATTCCAGGTAACCAGTCGCGGTTGACGCCTGTGCATGCAGCGCCCATAAATCCGATCCAGCGCCGCACCAAGACCTCGTATCTGTCGGCTAAGAGCGCGCGTAGAGATAGTTTCGCCACGCATGCAATATGCATTCCGGGCCTTCCAGATAGACCAAAAAGTAGCCCAGCATTGGCCTCTCTAATACTTACACATGCGACGCACAATTTCTGAATTTTCCAATGGTGTACCTATACTGAGAAGCGATGCAGCAGCCCCGACACCCTGCCAGACATGGAGCACCCAGGGACATTGGAAGAACACATGATAGGCAGTCTCCTCCAGCGTGCCACAGATGGCACAAACAGGCGAGGGCACCATGCCCCGTCGATGACGGACCGAATTCGTAGGCAATGCGTCTTTGATAAAAAGCCAAAGCAGTAGTCTGATTTTCTCAGGTGCAGGTACTCGCCAGACCCAAGAACTCCCATCGACATCATGAACACCTCGATGGATGTTGATTATGGCAATAAAAACATTTCCTCAAAAAAAAAAGAATATTCCCAAAAATCTCACATTCTCAACAATCACATTTCCACTGGTAATTCAAGATCCCTCCAACCAAACGGACCGTTAGAGTGTAGAATGACAACATTCTGTATATGTAGAATATTGCGAAAGTGAGATTATATAATAGAGAATGGTATTATGTGATACGTTGAAAATATCATTACAAAACCAAATCGGACATCACTGTTATAAATATTACAAAAATTCACCCGATGCAGTGGCGGATCTATTAAATTAAATTCGGTAGGTCAATTTTTTTAGCTAATATCAAGTACTATTATTATGACGGGTTCTCGTATTTTAGTATCCTTATACAGTAGCATTAATACTAACATAATTATTTATTCTTTTACAGTAGTCATTGGTGAAAAAATTTGTTCTATCGTTGCATAATTTTTTTTATTAATATTCAAAAATAATCAATTCCATAGTTTTTAAAATTTTTTAGGATAAAACTTTGCAAATCTTCTCAATTTCCTATTTTATCAAATGAAGAAAATTAATTATACAGATTAAGGGAATATATCTATAATATACTAAACTTGAGTATCCTCCAAAACTTTTCCCCTAACAACCACTCTTTCGTCAATTTATTGTTATATTAATTGTTTCTTTTACTAATTCTAACATAAATCCTCCATATTAATTAATCATTCATATCCTATTTTTTATATCTCTTTCCTATATAAATAAATGTAAAAAAAATTATAAAAAATTTACATTAAATAAAGGTTGTATGTCATTATTACACACTCATGAAATCCTTGAATTTAAAAGTGTAAAAAAAAAAATTATTTAAGATGAAAATTTCATTCAAAATATTTTAATTTACGTTAATTTCAAATGATATATTCTTTTTTTATTGTTATTTATTTCAATAACTAATGGAAATACTAATAGCATTGTCCTGAGAGATGTTAATATAAAATTTATTTAATTATTATAAATTTTGTTGAATTCTAAATAAATTAAATACTGATTTATTACTATAACTTTAAATTTGAATATACAATTTTAAATTGATCTATTTTAAATATATTAAAATATTGAATTAAAATAAATATTTCATGTCATCATCATCATTATTATTATTATTATTATTATTATTATTATTATTATTATCTCATTATTTAGATAGTGTATTATGATCAATTGTTCGCTCTGAAGAGTTTTATGTAAGACATGTGGTCTCATTCTTATGTGAATATCTATTATTTCAATTAATCTGATGAGATATATGTATTGTTTTCTTTCAAAACTATGGTTTTGATCATGTGATTGTTCACCTGATCATTTATATTGACTTTGAATGTAAACATCGTTTGATAGTTCATGAATTAGGTAGTATTGGAGTGGTCATCAAACTACATTGTAATAAGATGCCTTTAATTATTTAGTTTTATTTTGATCATTTTCCAGATAATTCGAATTTTGATATCAGATAGGTTGGTGGACGGAGGAGCATTTTAAAGTATTCTAACAAAGATGGAGATAGCCTCTTAAATATCAGAGAGTTTAATGACTAAGCTGAATCGCTAAGAGTTTAGCTTTCATAGGGAAATAAAATATGTGTTTTGCTGACGTATTGAATCTATATATATATTTTTCCTTTTAAATTTTATTTTTCAACACCCAACTGAAACAAGCACTTCAAAGTTACTCCAGTGGTTGTGCAAAGAATATATACAATAATATAAAGCATTTCCTTTAATTAATATTCCTAGATGTAAGTTACAATTATTAGGAGTTCTCGCATCTCGGAAATATTTGTTTCAATATTTCTTCTTTGATATTATTCATTGGTAATTTGATATTGTGTAACCTAATCATATTACTCGACGCGAAAATTAATATTTGGTCTCCAATTTATTTTATCTGAAACCGGTATCTGGTTTTATGACTTTTATTTTTGGTCCCATAAATATCGTTTTTCATATTCATGTTTCTTCCGTTAATTTTTTTATTTCAATTCTTTGGTTAATTGGATGGTATAAAGTTTAACTACTACATCAAACTTTAATCCCTAAAAGAATATTTGAGTTATATAGACGTTAAAAATAATTAATAAAACTGTAAATTTGAAAGATAATGTTTTTTTTTTTAAAAACATTGACACTCGAGTTAGCAATCCTAAAGTTTGAAGGCAAGAGATTTGCAATTCGGTTTCGGTGCAACTGCACACAAATTCTGCAGGTGCTCCATGATGAGTGATGCTCTAAAAATAATGACATTAAAAAATAGAACAAATTATAGACATCATTTATGAAAGTGTATACATCATTTTTGTATTATATATCATTTATTTAACTTGTGGCATCATGAAATAAAAAAAATCATAGACATCATTTATGGAGATGTACATAATTTTTGTGTTATACATCATTTATTTGGCTTGGGGCATCATGGTGCATATGCAACCTTCTACACCCAAGCCATATCCAGATATTTGACCAGTGAACAAATCATTATCCCAATATAAAAGATAATGTTGAATGGAAAAAGTAAAAGTAATTTGGATGATGGGATAATCAATCAAGTGAGCAGGTTTTACAACTCAAACAAGATATAGAATTTAAAGGACCACTGCTATATTAGAATCTGAAAGGGAGAAAAGGTGGGGAAAAAGTAAAAAGAAAAAAAAAAAAGAAAAAGAAAAAGAAAGAAAATGAAATATACCATACACAATACAGTATACACTCATAATCTCTCATGACATGCATATAATAAAGGAAAACCAAAAAGAAAATATTAGGACCACATATCCACATTCGAACTCATAACTCATAAGATCCCCGGATGTATTTTTGTTTAAAAATTTTGACCAAAATCCAATCAAGGTCGTTAAGAAGTTGCTGCACCAACTTGTTACACAAACCGCCTATACAGACTAGGGGTGGGAGGGAGACCACGCCACATAAATTAAAAAGAGTTTACCACAAATAATTAGATACACTTGTTTCATTTATGCTGATATAAATTTTAATTATATATTTTTAAAAATATGCATAGATATATAATAAAGCTGGAAAAAGAGACATCCCATCTGCAATTCTGCATGCACATGTACAATAATACAAAGGCAAAAAAAAAAAAAATGTATAATTATTATTGGGGAGAAATTAATTTCACTTTAGTTTCTTATCCCACCAATATTATCCTATTTATAGATGAAAAGGTATAGTGATTGCTCCACAAACTTTATAGCATGAATAAACACATGCTTTGTAGGCCATATATGTTCCTTTTCTTCAATTCAATCTCAACCCAAAATTATTGTTAATAAAAATAAACTAACATTACTATGTGTTAATACATAAAAAAAATGTTAATAAAGCCCTGTTGGAAAAAAGGGGGTTTTGAGCTCCTTTTTGCGTAATGACGATATTTAATTTGGATTAATTAAATAGCGTATACGAATTCTACATTTCGCGTAGATTGTCGTAGTGCATTTATTTTCTCAAAACCGTTGTCGGGTGAGTGAGAAATAAGTGGCCGAAGTGGGTCATTGAATGTGGCTAGTGGAAACGCTTGTGTTTAAATGGTTGTTAAAGAGAGGGTAAAGGTAGCGCGTCCCACATTGCTTAAGCAGTGGGAGTTGAATTAGTTTATATTGTTCTGCGTGTTAGAAACAATTAAACTAATACAGATTGATCAAGTGTGGGGGAAGCCCACACGCGCGCGCCCGTCCCGTCCCGTCCCGAGCCGCGCCGCGCCGTCGGCGTCGGCGTCGCCCGTGCCCGGGACTTGGACTTGGATCTTGGATCTTGGAAATTGGGCTTTGGGTGGGCTTTGGGCCTGTCTAATTTTTTAGACAAAGTTTATTTGTCGGGCCCATGCCAAGCAGCCCAGTCGTTGAAGCCCACTTTGATTTCAACAATTGTTGAAAACCATTTGAATTCAACTGTTGAAAACTTTTGAATTCCAGTCGAAACTGCCCCATTAATACCCGCCGGCGGTTTCGTCTCCTCCAACTCCTATAAATGGCAGCGTCAGGGTTAGGGTCAGATACACCATCTTCTGCATCTTTCTTCTGCATAAGCTTCCTCCTCCCGACTCCCTCATCCCTCTGTTCTGTTCGCCGGCCGTCGATGTTTGCGGTGCTGCTACATCGAGGCAATCGTCGTTTTACCTTTGGGGACGTTCTGCCGTTGCCGGAGCACTACCGGGGCATAAACGTCTTGCGGGAAGAGTTCCATCTCGACTCGACGTTCCTTTTCTGTTGCTGTTCCGTCCATTTCTTACAAGCGCAAGACGTTTATAATGGACGGTTTCACTGCTGCCGCCACCGCCTCCGCTGACGTTTCATCCGCCGCCGCCTCCGTTCCCATGCCTGGGTCTGTCCAGGCGTCCGTTGTCGTTACCCCAACCGCAGCGGTGCCGTCAATGCTTACCACGCCTACTGTCATTCCTCCACACGTGACGCTGCCACTGCCGTTGCCACTGCCGACGGCAGACCCAAACGCCTTCGTCGATCAATACTTCCTTCATCCAGCGATGGCCTTCCTGCCCCCGTCGCCGACGCCTAATACTGGCGGGTTTGTTTTGCGCAATTCTGGGCAGTTCATTTCTGGACATTCATTTGGAACTGTTTCGTTCCAGCCCAACGCTTCGGTTGGGGCGTCGTTGCCTTTTTCTGGACAAACGGTCGGGATTACACCCGCAGGACTTAATAATAATATGAACACCGGTTTGCAACCGGGCGGTGGGCCGCTGAACACTAGTTTGCCAACTTATGTTCAGTCGGAGCCGGCCTTTGTGCCGGGCGTTGGGCCGTCAACAGGTTCTGTCCCTATGGCGTTGCCAAGGTCATTTGGAGTGGCTGAGAAGCCGTTTAAGTGACGGGCGTGATTTCAAGACGTGGCAGCAGAAGATGTTCTATCTGACCACTCTTGGTTTGGCCGGGTTTTTGAGGAGCAACCGGTCGTCCCTGTCTGAGATGGAGACCGATCCTCAGAAGCTCTTCGCCAAAGAACAATGGGTTCATGGTGATTTCATGTGTAAGAACTTCATTCTGAGTGCTCTCACGGATCCTTTGTACGCTGTGTACTCTTCTGTAAAAGGTGCAAAGGAATTGTGGATTCAGTTGGAACGGAAGTACAAAACGGAGGATGCTGGCACTAAAAAGCATGCCGTTTCCAAATATCTGGGTTTTCAGATGGTTGACGGGCGTTCAGTGGTTGAACAAGTTCAAGAGTTTCAATTACTGATACATGGCGTTCACGCTGAGGGAATGCAATTGCCCGATGCGTTTAACGCTGCGGTTGTGATCGAGAAGTTGCCTCCTTCGTGGAAAGACTTCAAAAACTACTTGATGCACAAGCAAAAGGAAATGTCCCTTGAAGATCTTGTTACACGGATCAGAATCGAGGAGGATAACCGCAAGACCGTGTTAAGGAGCCATTCTGTGGAGGCTAAAGCCAACTTGACTGAAACGGCCGGTAAACGCAAGCAGCCGCCCGCTGCGGGTAAGGGCAAAGCGGTTGCCGATGGCCAAAAGAGGAAGAAGTTCTCTGGGAATTGCTACAACTGTGGCAAGGTTGGGCATTTTGCACATCAGTGCCCGAAGCCAAAGAAGAAGAAGCCTGCCAAGCCTGTCGCTAACGTGGTACAGGCTGAACCTGAAGGTTGGGAAGACAACCTTTGTGCAGTGGTGTCTGAAGCTTTGTATGTTGATGATGCTAAAGGTTGGTTTGTTGATACCGGGGCTTCGTGTCGTGTGGCTGCCAACAGGGAGTTCTTTACTTCATACCGGACTGTTGAAGGCAGAAAGCTGCATATGGGAAATCAAGCATCATCTGATGTGGTTGGCGTTGGGAATGTGGTACTGAGGCTGACTAGTGGCAAAAACTTGACTCTGAAGGATGTGATGCATGTCCCTGATATCCGGAAGAATTTGGTTTTTGGGTTGCTGCTAGTTAGTAGTGGTTTTAAACTTGTTTTTGAGTCTGATAAGTTTATCATGACTAAGTTTGGAAAATTCCTTGGTAGAGGCTATCTCACCAATGGTCTTTTCAAGTTTATTGGCTAAACGCCAAGTTGTTGAGCAAGCTTCTGGTAATAAAATTGAAGGTTCTTCTTACTTGCTTGAGTGTTTTAATTTATGGCATTGTAGACTTGGACATGCAAATAAAAATGCTATAAAGAGATTGGAAAATTTAAATTTACTTAAAGAAATGGAATTCAACGATAAAAACAAATGTGAAATTTGTGTTGAAGCGAAAATGACAAAACTTCCATTTCCAAGTGTTGAAAGAAATACTAAACCCCTGGATTTAATTCATACTGATGTATGTGATTTTAGATCTTTGCAAACTCGGGGTGGTAAAAAGTATTTTATTACTTTTATTGATGATAGCACTCGTTATTGCTATCTTTATCTGTTGAGAAGCAAAGATGAAGCTATTGAAGCATTTAAAAACTTCAAGCTTGAGGCTGAAACTCAATTGAATAGCCGTATTAAAGCTATTCGGAGTGATCGTGGAGGAGAATACGTTGCTCCGTTTGCTGAATTGTGTGCCGAGTCCGGAATAATTCATCAAACTACAGCTCCATATTCACCGCAGTCCAATGGTGTTGCGGAACGTAAGAACCGTACGCTAAAGGATATGATGAATGCCTTGTTGATCAGTTCAGGGTTACCCTAGAACTTGTGGGGGGAAGCTGTTTTAACAGCTAATTATATTTTAAATAAAATACCTCACAAAGGTAAGGAAGTAACACCTTACGAGTTATGGAAAGGTAGAAAACATTCTTTCAAATACCTCAAAGTGTGGGGGTGCTTGGCTAAAGTTGAGGTGCCACCTCCTAAACAAGTTACAATCGGCCCCAAAACAGTTGACTGTATCTTTATAGGGTATGCCCTCAACAGTAGCGCGTATCGTTTCCTGGTACATAAGTCAGAAATATCTGGTATAAGTGAAGGAACGATAATTGAATCAAGAAACGCCATGTTTTTTGAAGACATATATCCTTACAAGGATAAAGTGGAATGTTCAAATAAAAGAACATTTGATGAAGCTACGAGTTCTGATCAGCCGAAGCTAACTGACAAGGGAAGTATTTCTCCTGAACCAGTTGAACTTCGTCGTAGCCATAGGGCCAAAGTGGCTAAAACTTTTGGTCCAGATTTCGTTACTTTTATGTTAGATAACGAGCCAAGAACTGTGAGTGAAGCTCTGGCTCGACCAGATGCTGCGTTATGGCAAGAAGCCATAAACAGTGAGTTAGAATCCATTATGCAGAATCGCACTTGGGTTCTTACTGATCTACCGAAAGGTTGTAAACCCCTAGGATGCCGTTGGGTCCTTAAAAGAAAGTATAAAGCCGATGGTTCGATCGATAAATACAAGGCTCGCCTTGTAGTTCAGGGCTTTAGACAAAAGGAAGGAGATAATTATTTTGATACTTATTCTCCGGTGTCTAGAATCACCTCCATTCGAGTGTTTCTCTCGATTGCTGCACTTTACAATCTTGAGATACATCAAATGGATGTTAAGACTGCGTTCTTAAATGGTGATCTAGATGAAGAGATTTATATGAATCAACCAGAAGGTTTTGTTGTTCAAGGACAAAAGCATAAAGTCTGCAAACTGGTTAAATCTTTGTATGGTCTGAAGCAAGTGCCTAAGCAGTGGCACTTGAAGTTTGATAATGTGATGTTGTCAAACGGGTTCAAGTATAATGAATGTGATAAATGCGTTTACTACAAGTGAATGACAGACAAATTTGTTATAGTTTGCTTGTATGTAGATGACATGTTGATCATGGGCAGTGACTTGAATATGATTAATCAGACCAAGAACATGTTAAAAAGGAATTTTGACATGAAAGACATGGGTGTAGCCGATGTCATATTAGGGATAAAAATCACAAGGCATCCCGAAGGGATTGTTCTTTCTCAGTCTCATTACATTGAGAAAGTGTTAAGTAAATTTAATGCTTATGATAGTCGTCCGGCAAAGACGCCTATGGATCCCTGTGAAAAGTTGAAAGTAAACAGAGGTGAATCTGTTGCTCAAGAAGAGTATGCAAGAATCATTGGTAGTCTAATGTACTTGACTAATTGTACTCGCCCGGATCTTGCATATTCGGTTAACAAATTGAGTAGATATACTAGCAATCCAAGTCGTGAGCATTGGAAGGCTATTATGAGAGTCTTGAGATATCTGAAATATACTCAAGAGTTGGGGTTACATTACACGAGATATCCTCCTGTTCTTGAAGGGTACTCTGATGCCGATTGGATATCAGAGAAAAGTGATTCATTATCTACAAGTGGTTATGTATTCATGATTGTGGGAGGGGTTGTGTCTTGGAAGTCACAAAAACAAACGTGTATAGCCCGATCCACCATGGAATCTGAATTTATAGCTTTAGATAAAGCTGGTGAAGAAGCCGAATGGCTTCGAAATTTCCTCGAGGAAATTCCATGTTGGAAGAAACCTGTGCCAATAGTAATGATACACTGTGATAGTCAAACAGCTATTGGCAGGGCACAAAATGAGATGTATAATGGTAAGTCGAGACATATCCGTCGTCGACATCATACCGTTAAGCAATTGATCTCTAGTGGGGTGATTTCTCTAACTTATGTGAAGTCTGGAGATAACCTAGCGGATCCGTTAACAAAAGCTATCAACAGAGATCAATTTTGCAAATTGCGAGAGGGAATGGGGTTAAAACCCACACCTAAAGAATGATTACATTGGTAACCCAACCATGATGCGTGGAGATCCCACAAACTTGGTTCAAAGGGACAACTAAGATGTATGATTTCAAATGTGAAAACACTTTTGAAGAATAAACTTCATCCTTTCCCTCAGAAGCAATGATAAAGTGTGTGATGCCTGTCTGTGGTAGAGGTTGAGTTTAATGACTCTAACTGTGTGTTCATATAAGTATGACATGATACTTGTTTGAATCACCTATATAAGTAGAAGTGTGGCCGCTTCAGTAGAGACTTATGAATCCAAAGGGGGTTTCCATGGCCTGGAATGGAACCAAACGTGAGAACGGACAAAGAGCCTGAAAAGTTACTGATTCTTTATTATTGGTCTAGTATACAATGTGGGGGATAGTTCAAGAGTAAAATCACTACTCCGCCTGTATACTCGATAATATTGATATGGTTTAAGTTCAAAGCCAAAAACTACTTAGACCCGTGCAGTAACATTTCTTTAAAGAAGGAGTCGGGGCATTTGAATTTGCATTGCATTCACTACTGCTGTTATTTCCACTCATGTGGGGGATTGTTGGAAAAAAGAGGGTTTTGAGCTCCTTTTTGCGTAATGACGATATTTAATTTGGATTAATTAAATAGCGTATACGAATTCTACATTTCGCGTAGATTGTCGTAGTGCATTTATTTTCTCAAATCCGTTGTCGGGTGAGTGAGAAATAAGTGGTCGAAGTGGGTCATTGAATGTGGCTAGTGGAAACGCTTGTGTTTAAATGGTTGTTAAAGAGAGGGTAAAGGTAGCGCATCCCACATTGCTTAAGCAGTGGGAGTTGAATTAGTTTTATTGTTCTGCGTGTTAGAAACAATTAAACTAATACAGATTGATCAAGTGTGGGGGAAGCCCACACGCGCGCGCCCGTCCCGTCCCGTCCCGAGCCGCGCCGTGCTGTCGGCGTCGCCGTCGCCCGTGCCCGTGGACTTGGACTTGGACTTGGATCTTGGTAATTGGGCTTTGGGCCTGTCTAATTTTTTAGACAAAGTTTATTTGTCGGGCCCATGCCAAGCACCTCAGTCGTTGAAGCCCACTTTGATTTCAACAGTTGTTGAAAACCATTTGAATTCAGCTGTTGAAAACTTTTGAATTACAGTCGAAACTGCCCCATTAATACCCGCCGGCGGTTTCGTCTCCTCCAACTCCTATAAATGGCAGCGTCAGGGTTAGGGTCGGATACACCATCTTCTGCATCTTTCTTCTGCATAAGCTTCCTCCTCCCGACTCCCTCATCCCTCTGTTCTGTTCGCCGGCCGTCGACGTTTGCGGTGCTGCTACGTCGAGGCAATCGTCGTTTTACCTTTGGGGACGTTCTGCCGTTGCCGAAGCACTACCGGGGCATAAACGTCTTGCGGGAAGAGTTCCATCTCGACTCGACGTTCCTTTTCTGTTGCTGTTCCGTCCATTTCTTACAAGCCCGACATGATTCTAAGCCTAAATCGTATATAAGACTCAATATCAAGGCTTAAACGGGAGAAACAACTCAAGACCAGCCTAGGGATTCCGAGATTGCATCCCGAGCAAGCCACTATCCGAGCACTACCACCCGAGAAATATGATTCTGAGCAAGAAAGAATTCCCATCCTTGTAAAGGGCTTATCCGCGCTGTAGGAAACGAAAAGTGGGAGAAGATTTGCGTCCGATCAAGACACGACTCGTCCCAAAATGTGTCTTTTCGTAGAAAGGCACATACATTTGTATAAATAGGCAATTCGTAGATTGGAGAAAATGTTCAACACCACTCCAAAAATTACTTTTTCTTGTAGTGTCTTTTTATTTAATTTTATTTCCTTTCCTTTTTATTGCTTTCCTTTAATGCTTTTATGCATTTACTTTTGTTAAATTTTCACGATGCTCTAGTTTCTAGCACCCATTGAGATAGTCCTTGGAAATGTTTGGAGTGAGCAGATCCGCTAGTAGATGGCAGATTGGAAGAGCAGATTGTCTCACAGTTCTCTATCCGAATCCGCTATCCGTTAGTGGATCTGCTAAGGGCCTGTTTGGATTGGCTTTTGAAAAAAGCAGAAGCCAAAAGCAGAAGCAGAAGTGAAAGCCAAAAGCAGAAGCAGGTAACTTTTGTGTTTGGATGGAATGTTTGAAAAGCAGCTTTTTTTCAAAAGTGTGTTTGGATATGTAAAAGTGAAAAGTGCTTTTTAAATGGATAAATTACCAAAAAGGACATGCTACTTAATATGATAATAAGATATATTTATAGTGTAATTTATATTAAATAATGAGGGTATTTAAGTCTTTGCACAATTTACGAAGTGCTTTTGGCTTCTGCTTTTCGGAGAAGCACCTCCTGGGCTGCTTCTCCCAGAAGAACTTTTGCAGCTTTTCGAGGTGCTTCTGCTTTTTTAAAAAAGCCAAACCAAACGTTTCTTTTTCCCCAAAAGTGCTTTTGGCAGAAGCAAAAGCCAAAAGCACTTTGGTAGAAGCCAATCCAAACACCCTCTAACTCACAAACATTCCCTTATCCTACTTTCCATCTTGAAAGCACCATATAGAGGATTAAGCGTAATAGCACACTAAAAATATCACTTGAGGGGCCAGTGATTTTAGTTATCACCCATATCATAAATTAAACAAATTAAATAAATAAAACAAGAATGAAATGTGTGCAGTTGTGCATATAAGGTCAATAAAAAAGGCTTTAGCTGCACCAAAAGAAATAAAAGAGGCTTTACAATCGCAATCATTTACAGTATAAATCAAATTCATCCACCAACTAATAAAGAACTATTACACCATAAATTTGATGGAAAAATTAAACAAAATTAATGAACACATCATGACTTTTGGTCCACGCTCGCCAACATTCCATGTGGGATTCATTTATTTTTTATTTTTATATTTAATTTTCTTTGTTTTGGTAAATTATATTTAATTTTCTTTCAATTTGCATAAATTTATTACAACCATAGTAAATTGATAAAAGTAGCATGTCGGTAGGATCGCGTTTGGACCTTATTTTAGAGCCTAAGAAATTAATTAATCCAAACAATTTTTAATAGCTTTTTAAATAAAAATATGAACCAATAATTAAATTTCTAAAAATTGTTTCAAGTTTTTTTTCTAGCTCTGTGCTAGAAAAATTTATTATTAAATTGAATTCAAAATAACAGAAATTCTGCATAAGGGAAATCAAAGCCTAATTCAAGTAATCGTAAATGATTGGTTACCATTCCTCCTCTTCTCCATTCTATAGATCTTTTTAGCTTTTCTTATTTGCCAACACTTAACGTGTGTCCTATCAAAATACTCCCTCTGCTTTTTTGTTTTTTGTTTTTTTTTTTTTTTTCCTTTTTTTAATTTTTTTTTTACATTTTATGATTTTATGTAATTCAAAATATATTTTTAATGTTTAATATCTCAAATTATATAAAAGTAAAAATTATAAAAATTTATTATTCGCTGAATAATAATTACCATGCAAACGTAACACTGAAAATAAAAGTTACTATGCAAATGTCATACTAAAAAAATGGAGGAAGTATATACTTAGGGTTCCGCACGCAGCTTTTGGGAGCTTTTAAAAGCTTTTGGTAGCTTTAGCTTTTATTTTAAAACAAAAGCCCCGTTCTGCACACTAGCTTTTAGGAGCTTATGGGAGCTTTTGGAAGCTTCTTTTTAGAAGCTACCTGTAGTAGCTTTAAAAATAAGCTCCTAGCTTATTGTTGAGCAATTACAATTTTATCCCAATAACCAACTCACTATCCAATAGTCTACATAAATGTTTGTCATTTTATGTCATTTCATACATTTTTTGACAGCAATAGCTAGTTGTACAGAACACTTAAATAAAACTGACAGCTCCCGCTCCCACAGCTCCCTACAGCTTCAGCTTCCTACAGCTCCAGCTCGCAGCTACAGCTCACAGCTACAGCTATGCGTGCAGAACATACCCATAAAAGTGACAGTTGTGAAGATATCCCTCACCGAACTACACTAATTCAATGTGGGTAGATTTATGCTTATATATCCATCGGGCAAGGTTAGTGTACGGACGCATTGTCCATACGGACGTGCGATGACATCCTCCTCCTTTTTTTTTTTTTTTTGAGAAGTGAACTTATTATATTCCAACCAAATAACACACATCACTGTTACAAAGTTCAGCTACCGCCAAATACATATACTCCATCCTATCCCATTACATCATAAGGAAATAAAATGACAAGAATAAAAAGCACATCACCACTTCACTGATATTTCCTTCCCTTCCTCCAAATGCCCCGTCTGTTGTTTGTCAAAGGCTTCCTCTGCTATCAGACAAATACTCCACTATTCGTACTGCATCACATCCAACATTCCAGCTTACTACCCCCTGCTGCGCCCCTTTTTGCATACTGATCAGCCAAAGTGTTTCGTTCTCGAAAAATATGCTCAATTTTCACCGCCCCCCCCCCCCCCCACACACACACAACAACTAAGTACTGCCAATATTGGGATCAATCTTTTTTGAAGTATGTGTGGAAACTCATCTGGTTTCTTCATCCATCTTACCACGTTCAAGGAGTCACATTCAAATATTAATTTAGGCAACGGAAATCCTTGATCCCACACCAATGCCCTACACACTCTGCTCACAGCCTCTACCTCCGCTTCGGTGGAATCCGCAACTCCAATGTGATCCGAGAGTATAAACAGTATTTTCCCTTCTTCATTTCTAATCACTCCCCCGACTCCTGCTGCCCCTGGGTTCCCCAACGAGGACCCATCCGTATTTACCTTCCACCAACCTATATTCGGTCGTTCCCAAGTTAAACCATTGCGTGGAACTTTCCTCCTCCTCCCGTGTAGCAATAAGCTCCCTGGGAACTCAGAATTCAGGCAGGCCATATTTGCCTCAATTCCTCCCACATTTGCTTCCCACCAAGATCCAATTCTCCACCTTATTTCCTCTACCAGCCTTCTTTTATCGAACGCTTGTCCTTGGAATACAATTGCATTCCTCATTTTCCAAACCGACCATATTATCGCCATACAAGTCATCATCCATGCCTCATTACACCCATATCTTACATTTACATCGAACCACCACTCCATGAGTTGCTTTACCTTACATGGCAACACCCACTTAACACCAAACCATTCAACCCCTTTGTAACATAACTCTGAAACCGCTTCGCATGTGCACAGTAGGTGATCAATTGTTTCCACTCCCTGTCCGCAACACGAGCAGATTGTATTCTCAGAATTTAGACACCCCCTTCGAACTAGCAGTGCTCTAACTGGGAGAGCATCCCTCAACACCTTCCAAGATAGACATCCTCCTCCGTTGATCATCATTCAACGGTTGAGATCATTTGTAGGGTTAGTTTTGTAATTTTACATATGATATATACAATTCAGCGACATAACTACACAACTCAGCGACGGATCCAATCCAGTTCAGCGACGCGGCATATGCAATTCACCGACATTATTGGGTTCATTTCAGCGACGCTTAAAGTTTGAGCCGGTTGAAGTTCATTGCGATTTTAAATGTATTACAGCGACGAGCCTTCTTACAATTCAGCGACATGGCCAAATGCAATTCAGCGACATAGGATATGAAATTCAGCGACATCATTGTATTCATTTCAACGACATAGTGCTATGCATTTGAACGCATCTCACACTACAAGAAAATTCCGGAACACCGACCGCATTTACCGACCGGCATTTTGCGGTCGGTATTACCGACCGAATCCCCGACCATAAGCCGTGGTTGGTAATTTATATCCTTTATTGCATTAGGGTATTTTTTACCGACCGATTTACCGACCGCAACAAAGGTGGTCGGTATTACCGACCGTATTACCGACCGAAACGTCGGTCGGTAATTTTTTTCCAAATATTTAATTTTTATTTTTTAAAAAATATAATTTAGCGACCGACTTACCGACCGAAAATATCGTTGCAAAATTTACCGACCGATCGCCGACCGAAATGTGCGGTCGCTAAATTTTTTCCCCATTATTTTATTTTTGAATTTTTTATTTTTATTTTCATTGAATATTTTTTAATATAATTTAATTTTTGAATTTTTTATCTATATTAATAATTTTATTTTTATGATAAATTTTATTTTATGATTATTTATTTTCTTTAATAGTTTTATTTAACTATTTAATTTAATTAATATTTATTTCAGTTTAATTAATAATTTATAAATTTAAATTTATATATGTATATCTAGGTTATATATAAAGATATATATGTAATGGCATGAATTGAAGGATACTCGGATGGCACGCGCGTGAAGGAAACTTCCCCTCACAAGTGTTCGAGCCCTCTCTTAAGCATGTCTCAAAATATATTTGGGAAGACTTTGATATATGATCCATGGATGGATATAATTAGTGGGATATGAGAGCTAGCCAAGTTGGTTAAGGTGGGTGTTGGGTGATGCTGCGGTGGTGGGTTTGAGCCCTCTTGAACACATTTTTTCTTAACGTCTCCAGGACCATTCGGGCCCAGACATTACCGACCGCATTTACGATCGGTAATTCGGTCGGTAAATTCGCCGACCAATGTGCGGTCGGTAATGCGGTCGGCAGGTCCCGACGACAGTTTTTTTTGGTCGGCGACAAATTTCGGACCAAGGAATTTCCGACCGACGTTTTCGGTCGATAACTCCCGAAACGACCCGCATTTTGGTGTTACCGACCGAATTTTTCGGTCGGGAAATAGGTTTTTTCTTGTAGTGTCAGCTACATAGCATACATATTTCAGCGGATGCCTCGACATGGCATCCGCAATTCAGCGACACAACCAACACAATTCAGTGACTTGATATAGTATTTCTCAGCGACATTCTATATAAAAAACCTAACAAGTAAAATCATGAAATTAACCCTACAAATGACCTCTACCGTTGAATGATGAAATTTATCAATAACCGAGAAATAGGCTCCACACGTCCGCATGCGGATATGTCCGCACCATAACTAGAACGATATCCATCACCTACCAAACTACTATGTTTCACACATAAATAAAGACATTCCTACAATAATTGACATGCCTTTTTTGGCAAGTAAGTGAATTGGACTATAATTCATTCGAATTAATTATTTTTCTAGTAATTATTTCTGGAGAACAGATTTTTTAGGTCTACTGGAAACGTAAAAGAATAAAATTTTGAGATATGGATGAATATCTCCCAAATTAGGTTTATGCTTTTACAAGGAACTCAAACATAGTTTTTGCTTAAATTAATAAATTCGGGTTGAATATAATTCAATGTATGTATGTTTCGGGGTGGACATGGAGTCGTGTTTGACGGGTTTAGGTTAAGCGGGTCTGGATCCATTATTTTATTACTCAAGCCGACCCACCTTAGGTGGATACCCAACATGTCGGGTCTCTGTAAAGTAGGTACTCAATTTTTTAAGAATTTAATCATTTTATTTATTTTACTTATGGAAGTGGTTTTTATATATTTTCATATTGCCTCTATAAAGGACTCATTAAGCCGGATCACGAACTTGCGGGTATGCGATCGAAGTATTCGGGTTTAAATGTGAAATCCCAATCTCGACTTGAGTATTTTAATCGGGTTTGGATACCCGGATTATGTTTTTTCTTAAAAATAGGGCCGAACCCATTATTTTTTGAGTTCATAGTAGATACCCAATTAACCCTACCATTTGCGTATCCTATATACGGAGTATATGTTAGATTCGTGGGTCTATAGAATAACATTTAAAATATATATATATATATATATACTTCCTCTGTTTTTTATTATTTGCTACGGACCTACACAGCACGCAGTTCAATGCATGTTTTAAATCATTAATAACTCAATTTCGGTATAAGTAAAAATTTTAAAAGTGTAATATTTAAAAACTACATGATAAGACGAATCTAACAAGATCTCACTTTACTATATTTTAACTTGTATAACTATGATAAAACTTTAAGTTAAAGTATATGTGTGAATAGTACACAAAAGCTCAATGGAACAAATAAAAAAAACGGAGGAAGTATATATGTAGAAATTCAAAAAATGCTTAAATTATGATTATAAAATAAAATTCCTTGCTTATTTAAACAGTTATGGCTTATGGCAAGACAAAATGGGTATTTAGAATTTTTTTTTTTTATGAGCCCGGAAAAAAAGGAGAAATGGGTATTTAGACTTGGACAAGTGTTTAAGTTTTCCTTACTTACAATCTTTGGGTCGGATTCTTCTAAAAGATTTATAATAATAACAATAAATGGACTCCTAATTTGAGTTTGGACTCATAAAAAAATTTAACACTAAAATTTCAATTTCATATTCGATGTTTTTTTCTAAAACATGGTTATGTATAGACAAAGTGTGTGGAATTTAGGAGTCCAATGCACATAAATTACAAATAGAATAAATGGGATAGGATCTCCAATCCCTTCCTTTTTTAATTTCATATTTTATGTTGTTTAAGCTAGACCCGGCAATATGGGTAAATACACGTAGACACGACATGTACACGACCTGTGTTTTACATGTACGGGTCTTCAAAAAACAGATACGGGTCAAAATAGGTCGACCCGTTTAGTATACGAATACAATTTGGGTCAAATGCAGGTTTATCTGTTTTACCCGAATTGACCTGTTTTTTACCCGAATTGACCTGTTTTTTTATACAGGTCACCTGTTATCTGAATCAGACACATATCTGTATTTTACCTGTATATATTTAAGTACAATAGAATTAAATTTAAATAAAATACGCACAAGGTAAACTTTATGTTTAATATTGGATTTGAACTTTGGATTTTTTTTAAGTTTGAACTTTTGTATTTGAATGTTTGAAGATGAATTGCTGAGTCTATTAGGAATTTTAAGATTTGAATTATGGGAATGTAATATTTTATATTTTATTTTAAAAGTTTAAAAAGTAATTTGATATAATTTAGTAGAATAGAAGTAAACAGGTAAAATACAGGTAAACAGGTCACAGGTAAATTCGACATGCGTGTCCACACGTTCAAATTCACGTGTATACAGGTTGACACGCATGTGATCCGTTTTTGAAACAGGTCGTGTACAGGTTTTGAAATACAAGTAAATTCTAAAAACAGGTCGTGTACAGATACAGATCAAATAGGTAAACAGGTACTTGACACGTATAACATACACGACCTGTTTACCCATATTGCCAGGTCTAGTTTAAGCAATCACATATAAGTAGCAAAACTATACAATTAAAAGCGTGCTTTGATTCGGGAAACGGCTTTCTTCTTCACTCTGGAAAAAAAAAAAAAACCCACCCAATGCTTAAGCAGACATCTCCAGAAACACTGCCTATTGCCCAACCGCCTTTTCTGCACACAAGGTAGAAAAGCCTCGGAGAAATCTCCACTCGAAGGAAGAATCTGGAACATACTCGCACTCAGTTTGATTCATCAACGTCTTTGCTTCCATGGATGCAGATTTTTCCAACAGTATGCTTGCACATTCAATCCTTTTTGTCGTTATTTATGTAATGTGCATGTGCGAAAGATGAATTGGTAGAAAGTAGAATCCGGAGTAACTTCGCAGGTTTTTTCTTTCCTTTTTAGGATTTTGAATTTCTGTTGGTTTAATTGGTGGCTGGGGGTTGTATGGAGATGGATTTTGAAGCGTCAACGAAGGAATCTTCCGTTTCTTGATACACGTTGATTCGAATTCAATTCTTCCTCATTGTAGCGTCGGTTTCTCGAGATTAAGGCAGTTGGAAGTGTATTGGAAAGCAGGTGAGAATTAGGCCGCGGTTTTCAGTAGCGACGGAGGAATGGATGATAGAGAAGGAACGTTTGTGGCAGTCAGGCGAATGTCTCAAGGGCTTGATCGAGGAACCGCGTGCCATTCTACTTCTGGTATATTCCTCTTTCCTTTACAGTTTTTGGGGTATCTTTTGTATGTTTCATACTCTCTCCTTATCTTTTTCCATTGTTTACCGAATTGTAGTCTATATATATGTCGTCATGTTCTGTGTCGTCCGGAGCTCTATGATTGGGCGCAAAAGCGCGCAGTGAATATTGAGTTGTATATGAATGTATTTACGTAATCTGGTTGATGTTTTACCTTTCGATCTGTGTTATATGTCGTATTCTTCCGGTTTAAATTTGACTGATAGTCCAACATTTTCTTATTTTATTTGTTTTGTTGGGAAGTTCCCCCCTGTCGCTTTCTTGGATATTTTGCATTGATTTTGAAAAAAATCCATCCATTTAGTTCATTAACTTGATTTCTTGTTTTCCTGAGTTTATAGATAACTAGCTCCCATATGCATTTTTTTAAACAGTGAAGATGATATTGATATCCTTTTATTCCTGTTTCTGCTGTTATTAGTATGGTTTTGACTGGTCATTGGAAAGTGAGTTTTTTTTTTTAAATAAAAAAAAAATCCGTATGTTGATTATTCTGTGTCTATTTATAGGAAAAAAAACTAAACATGTTTGAAGTTCTGATTAGTCTATGTTTGCAGTCTAGATTCTTTTTTATGATTTGCTAGATAAGAATCACTGTACTTCTTTCTGGGATGAATTAGGAAGTTGATTTCTATTTCCTTATTTTCTTACGAGTTCTTAATTCTTGTCACATGATAGATCCCCATGAGAATTTGTAACATCACTTTAATTTTGCCAATCCCTTTCTTTTGTCACAGTGGAGGTTGTGGCAGGATCTGCTGCTTGGCTAGGTAAAGGCCTTTCATGCGTCTGTGTTCAAGGGGTTGAGAGTGATACCCGTCCATCATTTGATTTGACACCTGCAGAGGTGATAGTCTATTTGGTTGATACATTTATTTGTTGGCTTCCTGTGCTCGTGTGCTGTAGTATTCATATGCAGCAAGTATTGCTTTCCATAACATATTTTTATAGTCTCTCGTTTATTGATTTGGGATGCAAATTGCTGTCTGATAAGTGACGAGTGTATACTACATGATCTGGATTTAGATAATACTATTACATGGATAATGGATCAAACACAGTATATAATTTGCATGATACTTACGTAGCAGTTCCTAGCATGTTCCTACTTGAATCTTTTCTTTGACTCTTTGACAACTGGGAAATCTCAGATTTCTATTTTGAGTATCAGAATGTGGTTCGATAGTTTTTGCCTTTATATGCATATGAACTTCACCCTTCTCTCCTTCTGGATATGATCCTGATGTTTTTATGTGATTTCGTATGTATCAGGAAGAATGTCTAAATAGGTTACAGAGTCGGATAGATGTTGCCTATGATAGTTCTATTCCTGAACATAAGGTAAAAGCTGTAAAATTGTTTGGCATTCTGTTCAACTCATAATATATGGAAATCCCAATATGAGCTTTAGTTATTTGTTACTTTTAGTGCAACCTTTTAAGCTATTTGTCTCCCGCTTTGCCTATTCTTCTCTGTTTTACAGGAAGCTCTACGACAGCTATGGGATGCTGCCTTCCCTGGGGAAGATTTTTGTGGGCTAATATCGGAGCAGTGGAAGGAAATGGGTTGGCAGGGGAAAGATCCAACTACAGATTTTAGGTATGTCTTCATCCTCCATATCATTGTGTGATTCTTTGAGATAAATTGACTTTACTTATTTTACTTGTAGCCTTGTAAGTAAATGCTTTTATTTTTTTAGGGGTGGTGGTTTCATATCATTGGAAAATTTGTTGTACTTTGGCAGAAAATTTCCGGTATGTTTATCCTCTTCAGCATCTCTTTATTTCTCTATCTTTGTGTTTTTAGCTACAAACACATATCAAATAATTTAAGAAGACAGTTGAATGGAAACATTTCCCTGCATTGAAAGTATTCGCCTTATGTTTGCTCAATGTTTTTACTTAAAACTGCGACAGTGACATTTACTCATACTTGTGAAGAAAGGGAGGCTATTATTCTCCTGCGTAGATGTTTCTTCTTAATTCTTTTATCTTTCTTTCGTTTTGTGCTTCTGCTTTCTCTTTCCCTTTCCTTTCGTATACACAAACACTAAAGAATATATATAGGTCATAAAATACTTACCAGCTTTATTTTCCCCAGAAATCTTTTCAGGATCTTCTTCGAAAGAAAGAAGGGGATCGGGCATTGTGGGAATACCCCTTTGCTGTAGCTGGAGTCAACATCACTTTCATGCTTATTCAGATGCTTGACCTTGAATCAGGTAAATTGATTGCATTTTTGAGATGATGCTAACACGATGTCTAGGCTACTTTTATTTGCCTTGTGGTCAATTCCAATTTCTTAAATCTTTTAAGATGTCCGTTCTTCAATGGTCAAGGGTCTTCTCAATTCCTCTGAACAATAATTTAGTGTTAATGCTGCATTGATTTTCTGTAGTAATCCAAAAAAATTATGCAACTTTTATCTATGTTCGTACCAACATGTCACCTGCAAACTTACAGTCTCCACATTTGGTGAAATGTACATAATCCCATCTGCTTAACCATACATCTGTTGAAGCTTAAATTGGTACCATGACATTTGCTTTTCTAATTTGTTCTGGGATTCAGTTCAGGGGTAGCTAGTTCTTTTTCTGTGTGTACTGCTTATGCTATCTTGGTATGATTGAAGAATTCTCAATAATGATAAATCACATGGTTGTGTATCTTTCTGATTCTATTCCCATACCTGCTCAGAGTATTGGTCTTCTGTCTCGCATTTAGAACTCTGACTTTGGGATTTTGGCTTCTTAGCATTTCAAATGCTGAATTGTTAGATGCATGAGTAGGTTCTCTGGCATACTATCCTATTTAAATGTGTGATAATGTTCTTCCTATTGGCTTGTCAGTTAATTTAGGTTGTCATGTTTGCAGTGAAACCCAGGTCGCTTGTTGGAGCAACATTCTTAAAGTTTCTCTCAGGTAACAATAATTTACACTTATCCCGTCTTGGATAATTTTATGGACTCACTCTTTCTGTAATGTATTTGTATGGCCCAATCGAAGTGCTTCTGTGCTCATCCATAAGTTCCTTCCATTTTCCTGACAGAAAATGAATTCGCATTTGACCTTCTATATTCCATTGCTTTCAAGCTAATGGATAATCAATGGCTTGCAATGCGTGCGTCTTACATGGATTTCAATGTATGTATCCACTAGTTGTCCCAATTACTTGTGGTTGGGCCACATACTATACTTTTGGAGCTTTCAAATCAATCTACGCACATACAATTTTCACTCACATAGATCCAAACTTGTCCTTCATTGCAGAACGTGATGAAAGCTACTCGTCGTCAGCTGGAGACAGAGCTTCTTCAAGAAGATATCACACATCTCGAAGACTTGCCCTCGTATAGCCTTCTGAGTCAGTGGAATGGTTGTAGTTCTCACCAATCTTTTAAGGTATGAACCGATGCTTACATGCCTGACTAGCTATCTACCTTTCTTCCCTTGTTAGCAGTGGCTTTCACAAGGCGAAGGGAGGGAAAAAAAAAAAAAAAAAACTAAGCTAGTTTGTACTCATAAAGCAGGTCAAATCCGATTTCTTAGAGTGAATATTACAACTTACTCTTTTTTTTTCTTTTTTTTTTCAACAATTGATTTTAACGCATGGAGGGTGGGGTGGTTCCGATGGGGGATATATGTATTTGTGGTTAATCGGTTAACATCTTTTAAAGACATGCCATAGTTTAGTGTGGTAACTTGGCGCGATTGTTGATTGTTGTGACTCGGACTTGATATCCGAAAGGAAAGAAAGTGTAAAAAAGAATTGGATGAAGACCGTGACGGTGTCCGTCCAAGCAAGTGCTGTGTTGAATTGATAAGTTTGGAGCGTGAAATGGTGGTGTTATAGTGTGCTCGTTTTTCTATTTCAATAAATAATGATGATGAACGGTAGCTTTTTATTTATTACAAAAAAGTGTGTCCGTTTGCGAACTTGATACGCGCATACTCCTATAATAATGAGAGAATTTTTGGGTGGAAACGGGTGTTGGTGTTCGTCACCTCATTCGGCCACAGCCCACAAGTAAATCAACTACTTACATAATACAAATTTCGTTTATGGACTTGTAACAACTAACAACCTTCTTGAAATACTCTGGCAAAAACTCAATTCTCGTGTTTCTTTGCCACATTGGACTTACTATACAGCGACACAAATAGGGGCTTGCGCCCCCGAGTTCAAAATTTGTCATTAATTTTTTATATAGCTATGTGCATTTTAGTTATGGTAGAAAATATTTTTATGTAATTCTGCCCATTCGAGCTCAAACTTTGCCATTAATTTTTTATATGGTTGTGTGGATTTTAGCTATAGTAAAAAAGAATTTATAGCTCGTCCCCTCGGTTATCACACTCTGAGTCCGTCATTGCAGCTAGTTGTTGCTCCATTTGGGAAGCAACACCAACCATTGTACGTGCTCTTAGGAATTCAGAAGATCTTAATATTACAAGTTTTGTCATGAAGGAATTGGGGAATTGATGATATAACATACGCATTGTTGTATTGCGCAAGGGCATGGCGAATTTGGTTCTTGTTCAGTTCCAAACCATTGGCTTTGTTGCACAAAGTTTTGCAACATCAAGTATTACCCTCTTGGATCGACTTGGCAATCATAAGATACATTTTTAGGCTATTTTGATTGATGCCGCAAAAAAAAAAAAAAAAAAAAAAAAAAAACGGAGATTACAAAGACTCCATTTTCTGTAGCGGCAAGAATCACGGTGTCTTAATTTTTGCCATTACAAAGGTTTTCTATTCTATGCTTAGTTACACTTGTACAAGTGTTGAATGGTTGGTCCAATTCATGTTCTTTTTCTTTGATAGCCTCGTGTTTTGCAATTATTATATATTGATGTTATGTTATCACTTACTACTATCTTAAATTAGCATAATTATACGTAGAAAAAATCACTAAAATAAATTAAATTAGAACAATTGCGAGGCCACATGATGCTCCTATGAAAGAAATATTTACGGGCCGTCTCATCAAGTGTGGAAGTAAATAAATTGTTTTTGATGTTAAATGTTACAGTTGTCTTTATTCTGTCGAAAATTGCCACATGTCATTATCTTCATATCGTATTGTGCACTTCATTATTGATAGTTATAATTACTAATACTATCATATTATTTTATAGTAAAAATATAAGAAAATAGACAAATATTCCCATAGGAAAAGCTTGGGAATGAATCCCAGAAAATGCAGTCCTGACAGCATATGTAAATTGTAAAAAAAAAAAAAAAGTAGCAAAAGAAAAAAATATTAATATAATTTTAATATTTCGAATTTAAAAGGAAAAAATATTAATATGATTTTAATACTATTTCGGATTTGAAATCTACTTTCAGAAGTAATTTGAATTTAGGAAATTGCAATTAAAACGGCTGCCCGAATAATTTTTTAATCGTGGTTGTACACGTGTACAAAGGATCAGTAGGTGCCATAACACGTGTATAGTAGAAGCGGAAAAGGATTCCATATTTCCATTAAATAAAACCCCCAAAATTTCACTTTCAAGTTTCAATGTTGGCGAGGGACTTGGCGGTGGGTTCCTCTCTGAAAGACTGAAACGACTCTTTTCTTCTCTGAGTCGCACTCGCCTTGGTAAGTTTTCGTGTCGATTTTTTTTTTTTTTTTCGCAAATGCCTCTTAAATTGCTTCTCTTCCCCTGAATTTCCAATTGATATATAGCAATGAGGTATTGGAAGTGTTTTTGTGTATGTTTTCTGTTTTTCTTTTGAATGGAAATGGGAAAGATTCAATCTTTCCATTTCTGCAGTGATGCCTTAAAACGATTTCAGTTCACTGAATCTGCGATTGGTGTACGTGGGAGTAATTAAATTTATGTTTGTTTTAATCATCTATGTGAAATTTTTGTAAGAATTGAAAGATTTTATTTTATTGCTTCTTTTGGTTTTAATCAGAGAATGGTGTAAGGCGTAAGAGGTAAGGAATGGCTGGAATGAAGTTTTAGACTTTGAGGTTTGTGAAGTTGTAAATTTTCGGTTAAGACACTGTTTTTTTAATTATTATTTATGTTGAGATAGTTGTCCGATGCTATGAATTTTGAACCTCTTTATTTATTTTTTGGCTGCTAGATTTGAATTGATGCATATGGCCTCGTCCTCCAATCGACAACAAAGAATACATCCTCCATTACAATCTCCAATGGTTGATAGATTGAGCGCTTTGCCTGATGATATGTTGTATCGAATTTTTTCTCATCTTGATTTTGTTGATGTTGTGAGGACCTCCGTGCTTGCTAAGAGATGGAGGTACATTTGGGCTTCGAATCCTTACATGAACTTCAGCATGGATTGGTTTCTCACATATGATTGGGATAACAATGTCGAGTTAGTGGATCATCGGTACAGATTTTGGGATTTTATCAAGTGGTCCTTGCTTCTTCGGGACAGCAGCTCCTAAATTATAAGATTTTCTGTGGCAGCGGATACTATAATTAGGAATCAGCTTAATGGAATCCTTCGTGTGATATCAAGGAATCAGGTTCAAGAACTTTGCATACTCGACGGGGATTATATCATTAATGCTCTGGAGTTCCCCCGGGATCTTTGTGAATCTTTGACTATGCTTAGATTAAGGTTCCGTGATGTTGTCCCTCTACTATTTGTTGCTATAGCGAGCAACCTTACAAGTCTCAGCCTGGTCAGAGTTTCTATCACAAAAGATATTATTGAGAAGCTTCTTTCAAGTAATTGCACCAAACTCGAGGATGTGCACTTGGAAGACTGTCAATTTAAAGATGTTGCAGAGATCAATATTTCGGCCAGCAATCTCAAGAAGTTAACAATTGTAAATGTTTCTACTTTTGAGAGGTTTTGGGTTGTTGGTTGTTTTAATGGTGGGATTAAAATTTCTGGTCCAAACTTGTTGTCCTTTTGCTATATTGGGCCAATGCTGCATCACTTCAGTTTTGTGGATACTGTTTCTTTGGAAAAGGCATCATTTCGCATTTTGAGTGTGGCCCCAAGATATCAGGGGGAACACAACAGCAATCCAGTTGTTCCTGAAAGCTTCGATGGGCTTAGTCATGTCAGATCATTGATTTTATCATCTGTTGTTGTGAAGGTACGTACAAGTCGACTTTTTTACACGGTGTTTGGTGATTGATACAATGAAGCAATCATCAGTGATAGCAAATGGTTAACTAACTGCAGTCATGCTTTTATTGACTCAAAATGAACTTTTTATATGATATTGCACTTAATGGTAATTTCACTTTGATGGACTGAAGCCTTCTGCATTGCCAATATGAATCACAATAATTTGGTTTTGAGCGAGATACTTCTCAAAACTGATTTGATACAACGTTTGTTATTTGCGAATCATTTATAATTGTGTTTCTTCTTATGAAGTTCCATTCTGCATTTTCCAGTATTTTTGTCCAACATACAATGAAGGCTCATGGGACATGTTTTTATTGGACAGTCTGAGTCGTTTAGAGTTGCAAATAAGGTACACTGCCAATCATATAGATGGGCTTATCAACTTACTGAAGTGTGTACCTAATCTTGAAGCTCTTTTTATAAGGTTTAAAGAGGTAAACCTTAAAAGGCCATTTAATGCAATTTTGAAATTTTCCATGATGCTCAATGCCAATTGCAAATACCTTTTTGCAGGTTCAAACGCGCCATTGGACGCGGAAGGTGGGAAGGAAAGGTATTTCATTTTTCAGAGCTTTATTTCTACATGATTCAAGCATGCTCGGAGGAGATATGCAAGATCAACATCTCTCTTGAGATGACAACCTCTTTCCACATGTTATATATCCACATGTTATATATACATGGGAAGTAGAAGCATGGGTGAATATTTATTACTAGTACATGGGATGTATAAACAAAGCTGGAATATTTATTACAGGAAAGGACAAGGGGGTGTCGGTATTTATTGGAAAAGGGAAAAGGGGGAGTCAGTATTTATTACAGTAGAAATTAGATGAGTTTGTTGCCTTCAACCCCATTAGCGAACACCATAAACTCACCAGAAAAGTAGGGCGGCGGAGGCAATTGTCGCGGGTTTACCCATTCTAGCCTCCTCGTGTCGTTCCTGGTGTCGCCTTGGCGTAATATGGCGACGCCTCGATGCCTTTTCTTCGAACGGTGAGACGGCTCTGCCTAGCGTGCAGCTGCCACCGCCGGGACACCTAGTCATCGTCTAGGCAGGCGACGCGTGATAACATCGTCGCCTGATAACATCTATAATGATCGTTGTTGATATGATTAACTATTGTTGAAACTGCTAATTTAATATTTGCGACATATTATTGAAATAGTATGACTACTTAATTTCATGTCACTTATCTACTCATGCCAATATTTTTCAATCATTTACCAGTAACAAGTGGAAGCTCTTGGAAATCAAGGTCGGAAGCTATAGTATGCTTATCTTATCATATCAAATTCATTCGAATTTCTCTCTTACATGGTGAAGAGAATGCACTTGAGTTGGTCAAATTTTTACTAGAGAATGGAAGAGTTTTGGAGAAAATGGAAATCCTGCATATAAGTGTTGAGATGAAGAGGAAACACTTTGGCAAGGGAGAAACACTCACTAAGGCCTATCCGGGAGTTGTTATATCTTTCCCTAACGTGCACCGAGGGAACATTCCTTGGTTTGAAGAAGGTGACTCTGATCCAGAATATGATAACGAATGATCATCTGAAAGAGGTACTGTTCCCTTTTAACATGTTTATTGGCAATTTAGTGCTTTTAAGTGTTTACTAATGCTATTCTTTTGTATCATGCACCAAATGTGTAATTTTTATACCCTTTAGAATAATCATTTTATAAAATACATTCTTGCATCCCATCATAACAAGATGCATACAGTGTTTTGCTTCTTTTTTTTCTTTTTCTTTTTTTTTTTATAATAAATTTCAAATGCATGTAACTACTGTCAACAGATATGTTAGCATTTAAACACTAATCTGGCATAATGATTGCTTGTTTAATGCTTTTTAAGATAGCAACGGTTCCTTTCGTTATTATATTATGGATATGGAACACATTTTATTTTTATTATTTTCTTCTAGTCCGCCAAATGATCTAGGAAGCTTTACTATTTTTAAGGATAATATTTGAGAATAAACTCCATTATATCCAGTGAGTTGGTGGTTATGGCTCCTACGTCATTGGGATATGTGAATGTGTTGAAGCTTTTTTTTTTTTTATGATTGTTCAATTATTTACGATACTACTTGCAATCTATATAATTAAGATTTTGGCAACCGATTTTTTTTCCCTTGCAATATTCATAGGATGTGAATTATTCATAGGATGCGAATTCACAGGAACTGCAATCATGATATGTGTTGGTCATTATTTATGATTATTTATGCTCTCTTTGCCTGCTGAAACTTGATGCATTTATACTTAAAAATCGAAACTCTTGGTCAAGATTGAATTTATAGTATTTTGATGAAAAGTTTGAAACTTTCAACAACTAATATGGTAATAATTAACCTACATTTTAGCTTGTTGAATAGGCTGTAAGTGTTTTATAGTTTTATTTGATGCAGTCTTCTTCACTGAGAGCTACATCTTGTTACTTCGTACCCACTTAAAGATATACCATTTATGTCCAAGATTTTTCCTCTTTGGCACATTCACTTGAAAATTGTAACACCCCGGTTTTCAAAACTTCAAAAGGTCGGGATGCTACCGCCACATCTCCCAATTAAGCTCGCCCTAGGCTAACTTAACTAGGAAATGTTAAGGCTAACTCATATCGAACCATAAAATCCATTGTAAAATACTTTACAAAGGAAAAATAAATGTATTAATTTAAAATAGTGCCAACATGGCCAAAATAGTTTTATAAGTGTGTAATTTGAAATGCGGAAGTTAAATATTAAAAGTGAATGCATAAATTTAAAATTGTATGCGGCTTTAAAAGTTCCACATCCCATGAATGTTGCATGCTCACATGTGCTCGTCAAACTCTATAAGAAAAAGAAATAAACAACACACGTCAGTATAAAAATACTGAGTAAGTCAACCCATCTCATATTAAGTTATGGGGTTTTAAAATGGATTGACTTAAAATTTATTTTTAAGAACACTAATCTAAACGTTTAAAACTATTTAACCAATTCGACTAACATATAAATAAAGTACATTTTCACCATCGTGCATAGAACATGGGGACACCAAAAGAGCTCCAAATATATTGGGAATTCATCCCTCAACAATGCCAACGGCTTATCTATATCAACACGCTCTCGGGGCCCATAAATAACACTCGCAAGTATTATTTAGGGATATAGACACAATCACAATAAATATCATAAGGAGGGGGCGGCCACGCATGGCTCATCCCTAGTGCACTCGCCCTCCGGAGCCTAAATGTGGGCATACCTACCGAAATCTAGTGCACAATGGGTTTCAAATAAATTACACGTTTAAAGTTAATTAGGTTTTCCAAAAATAACCTTTGTTTTCCACCAAAACATATCACAACATGCCATCTTCATACAAGATGCATAAGATATTTTTCTTGGATCGTAAAAGATTTCATATCATGTAAGTTATCATAATCTAGCTTGTAGAAACTTAAAATTTTCAAAACAGTTCATTGTTACTGACAAGCGTCGGAAATAAATATCCCATTAAATAACTACCAAACCAAAATTTCTGACATTTTTACAGTAGATTCTACATTCAATATGGAACAACTTTTGTGAAGAATGCTAAGTTTAATTCATGCTCGAGATAGGAGAAACGAAGGCTTCAACAGAATAGTAGGGGTAAACTCGCAACTCAGAACACATTTTAAAAGAAAATTTTCTGGTAATTATTTACACGACCAAAAATTCTAAAATTTATATATGAACAAATGTGTAGAAGAACACAAGTCCTAATTCACGATGGAAGTAACAGAAAAACGAGAATCTTTGTATATACATAAAACTGTCAACTCGAGTTTGAAAAACACATTTTAAAGATTTAAAGTCTGGTAATTCATTATTCGTCCAAAAATTCTAAAATTTTACAGAGGTCTTCCTAACACGTAAATAAACAACTTTGTAGAAGAACAAAAATTCCAATTCATGACGGAACTATATGAAAAACACGGATCTTTTCGGAATAACAATTCTGCCGGCACTTGTAAAAACACCCTAATTCGATTTCTACGGTTCAAGAAGTGAATCAAATTCGACCCAAGCTTAGTACGGGGTGTGTTGGTGCACCTTTCTTTTCTGGTGACCATCCCATAAGAAGTGAATCAAACACGGATCTTTTCGGAATAACAATTCTGCCAGCACTTGTAAAAACCCTAATTCGATTTCTACCGTTCAAGAAGTGAATCAAATTCGACCCAAGCTTAGTAAGGTGCACCAGAAAACAAAGGTCACCGTGGGACGCTCAATAGATTGTTTCATTCCATTTTTATGTTATTGTCGTATTATATTCCATGTGATTCCTTCATATTGAAATGGAAAAAATGCCAAAATAGTGCCGTAACTTTGCTAATTTTTTAATTTGGTGCCATAAGTTTGGAGTTTTCTAATTTGGTGCCATAACTTTGTTAATATTCTCCAAAATGGTCCAATCATGCCTTAATCACCCACATTTGCTTATGTGGCATGAGATTAGTGTAAATAATTATTTAATTAGATCATGTAGGTATCACTTAGGCATTGACTGAATTTAACCCACACATATGGACTTTCAAACACATTTTATGCGTACTTGCAGAGTTGGAAGGGGACCATTAAATTAGAAATAGGGTTAGAAAGTGTCCAAATGTGTATGTCAAAATCAATCTATGCCTACGTGATACCTACATGGTACACTTAAATTAATTATTTACACTAATCACGTGCCACGCCAGCAAATATGAGTTATTAAGGCGTGATGGGACCATTTTGGAGAACATTAGCAAAGTTACGGCACCAAATTAGAAAACTCCAAACTTATGGCACCAAATTGGAAAATTGGCAAAGTTATGGCACCATTTTGGCATTTTTCCTATTGAAACTAATGAGTACATGGTGATGCATTCAGGGAACTCGTTTCAGAACCACCAGAAAAGAAAGGTCACCCTGGGACGCTCAATAGATTGTTTCATTCCATTTTTATGTTATTGTCGTATTATACTCCATGTGATTCCTTCATATTGAAACTAATGAGTACATGGTGATGCATTCAGGGAACTCGTTTCAGAACCGCCGAAGATTGCAGAAGATTGAATCTCTTGGAAGTGTTATGCAATTAATACTCAACTTCTTGCGAAAGGCCAATTGATAATTTATGGATGTCCATTCTTTTAATAATTCTCGTGGATCATTATGAAGCCGATGAACTTAGATTTGGAATCATGGGATGCATCTTTGTTTTTTTTTCTTTTCCCCTCTTAACAAAAGTCCTATTCACAATTGTATTTGAATGAATGAAGACTTAAAGAAGATATGAGGACATTGAGCTTCAGTTTAGGATCACGACCCGTTCTCTATAACTTATTTTTAGGATTTATTAGTATTTTTTCAAAATCAGATCAGACCAGATAAAAAATATTCAGACCAGATCAGATCATTATAATAAAATTATATAATTACATATAATATTTTTTTAATATACTAATAAAAACTATAGCAGCACAAATATTATTTAGATTGTAATTATTTACAAATTAAAAAGTAAAAAAAATTTCCAAAAAATTTTTTACTCATCAAAATATTATTTAAATATACTAGTCATGTTCTTAATATATTTTATATTATAAATACTTTTAATATTGTATTCTTTATATTATTATACTAATGCATGTGTGCGGAGATCAATAAAATATTTTATAATAAATAATATATAAATTATAATAATAATAATCATAATAATGAAAAATTATAATAAAATAAAATAAATAATAAAATATAATGATAAAAATTAATTATTAATTATAATTAATTATAATTAATTATAATAATAATAGTAATAATAATTAATTATAATAATAATAATAAATAAAATATTATTAATAAATTAATTTTAATTATATTAATTAATTTATTATTAATTTATTTACTTGGGTTAGTAAATTAATTACTAATTTATTATTAATTACTAATTATTAATTATTATTACTAATTGGTAAGATTACTAATTATTAATATTAATTAATTATTAATAATTACTAATTAATTATTATTAGTATTATTATTACAACAGATCAGATCAAATGGAATCAGATCAGACCAGACCAGATTTTATAAAATTCATATAAGACCACACAAATTAATGCCTAGAGAACAGGGCATATGTTGTATGAATTTATTAACTTGTACCTAAATAATAGTGGATGGCAATGAATTGCAATGGAATGTGTTAGAAATAAGATGGACATAAAGCTTCAACCTAAAACCAATTTGTAGTAGGTAGAGTGGTCCATGTCCATATAAACAGTCCCTATAAACAGGGGATAACAACACATAACGGATGTGGGACTTTAACACCCCTCCTCGAGATGATATTCATCTCGGAAACAACGAGATATCCAAACGAGTGTCCATGACTCTGATACCATGTTAGAGAGCGATAGCAGATGAGCAAACACAGAGAATTGATGAATGGAGGATGTTATTGATAGGAATTGATGGGTTGCACAAGGGTGAAAGATTTTAAATACAATTGAGAAGAAAGTGTTGTTGCGCTTTCTATTATTCACTAATAGCAACTAAAAAGGAAATGAAAATATAGCCTTGACAGACTAACAACAGAACTCAGACTATGCTTTGTTTCTTCAAACATGCAGACGTCTTCAGTAGCTCTGGTTTCTACCAACTTGGACCTAATTCTACCAATTTGCTAACAAAACAGTTATTTGTGAGCACTGCAAGAAACCTGGTCATGTTAAGGCCAACTGTTTCCAAGTCACAGGAATTATACCAGACCGGTACAAGATATGAGTGATAAAAGAGAGGGAAAGTCAATTGTTGGAGATGCATTCACCTCTTCTAATTTTGACTCTGAAGGAAAAATAAATCTGCAGATACTTCTAATGGCTCTTCTGAAGCCAGGATTCAAAAATTAGAAGAGATGATCATTTCCTCCAACATGATGAAAGAGCCGATGAAAACTCAGACTGGAGTCGGTCTTCCCACACCTGCTGATTTTGTAGGTGGTGTGTATAACATTGCAGGTAGTTCCTCTACTTCTATTTTCCTTAGCAGTCAGTGGTTGTTGGATAGTGGTGCTAACTGTCATTTATGTGCTCACATATCCCTCTTAATTGACCTTCAACCCGTTATTTTATCTCATCCAATAATTCTACCAGATGTACTCTTAAATCTCCTTCACATATAGGTTCAATAAGGCTGACAGATAACCTTGTTGTTCCCCATGTCTTCTCTGTTCCTGGAGTTGTCCTAAATCTATTGTCCATCAGTCAACTGACAAGGGAATGACACTGTGTAGCCATATTTGATGCAACTTCTTGTTTGTTGCAGGACCCGACTTCTAAAAGAACTTTGCTCAAAGTAAAATTACATAATAAACTCTATACATGTGGTTGTAAGTCAAATAAATCCACTTCTCTTAATTGTGATTCTGCATTTGCCTGTAATTCTGATACTTCTGTAGCTTGGCATATAAAGCTGGGACATCCATCTACTTTAGTCATGCCTAAACTTGGTCTATTGGATAATGCTAAGACTGATGTTCCATGTGATGTGTGTCATATGTCCAAGTTACATAGACTTCCTTTTGGTGTTAGTGAGTCACATGTTAAGAATGCTTTTGATTTAGTACAATGTGATTTGTGGGGGTCGTTTTCTCTTCCTGATAGATCCAAATACAAATATATGCTTACATTTGTTGATGATTTTTCTAGAGCAACCTGGCTTTATCTTTTGCATCAAAAGTTTGATACTTTTACCATGCTATCTGCTTTCTTTGTTCACATTAACACTCTTATAAGTGACAATGGTACTGAATTCTGTAACTTGAAGTGTTCAAACCTTTTTAGTAGCCTGGGTATAACTCATCAAACCTCTTGTATATATACTCCACAACAAAACGGGCGGGTTGAGAGAAAACACCAGAATTTGATTCAAGTTGCCAGGTGCTTACTTCTTACTTCTGGGGTGTCTAAGTATTACTGGAGAGATGCCCTTCTTACCTCTGCTCATATCATAAATAGATTGCCAACTAAAGTCTTATCCTGGAAATCACCATGTGAGATACTCAATGGTAGTAAACCAGATCTGTCTACTAGACACTATTTTGGTTGCCTTAGCTATGTTAAAGATCCAAATCCTTCATTAGGTAAACTTGATCCTAGAGGGCTTAAAGGGGTTAACCTGGGGGTTGCCCAAATAAAAAAGGGTATAAACTCCTTGTCCTTCAGTCCAAGAAGATCATTGTGTCAAGAGATGTATTGTGCTGTGACACAATCTTTCCTTTCAAGGACTCTACCCCTGAACCAGCTCAGTCATCCCAGAATAACCTACGTGAATTCTCTGGTTCACCCACTGTGGTCCAAGCATATATACCTATCACTGATGTCCCCACTGGACCTCAGCTAAATGTGCACGCTCCTCATACCTCTCACAGGTCTTTGAGCCATACGTCTCATGTAACTTCTGCTACTCATCCCACTGATAAAGAAGCATTACATAACTCTGTGGAATCTCTCAGAGATGATTCCTCTTTAGGTTCATCATCCCCTATGGTGAACCAGCCTTCTGACTCTCTAAGCAAAGAAGTGACAAATGCACAGGCTCCCAACTTACCATCTAGACTAAGAAGGATAACAAGAAGATCTGCTAAGTTCAATGATTATATATGCTCTTCAGTGGCTGATCCTGAGTTTGTGCCAATGAATTTTGCTCAAGCACAAGGAATTCCACAAACAGCAGTAGAAGGTGAACTCAGGGCATTGGACCTTAATAACACATAGGAATTGGTGAAAATTCCATTTGGTAAAAGGCTCATTGGTTGTAAATGGGTGTTTAGATTTAACATAATCATGATGGCACTGTTAATAAGTATAAGCCACGTCTAGTTGCCAAAGGTTCTCATCAGAGATTAGGAGAAGAATACCGAGATTCATTTGCACCTGTTGCTAAGACAACAAGTGTCAGATTGCTATTTGATATTGCTGCTTCATTCCATTGGTCATTATTTCAGCTTGATATCAATAATGCCTTTCTACAAGGTGATTTAGATGAAGAGATTTACATGGTTCATCCTCCTGGACTGTTATCATCTTCAGGAATGGCTTGTAAGTTGAAAAAGTCACTCTATGGGCTTAAACAAGCCCCTAGACAGTGGTATACAACCCTTGCTACTTTCTTGGTTCAATCTCGATTCTCTTCTCTTTATAGTGACCCCTGTGTTTTTACTAAATTCACTTTATATGGAAAAACTATTTTGGTGGTTCATGTAGATGACATCTTATTAACATAGAATGATGAACATGAACTTGCTGAGGTTAAGACAGGGCTACACAATGTTTACTATTGAAGACTTGGGTCGTGCTGCTTATTTCCTCGGATTAGAGATCTCATCTATTGATAAGGGCTACTCTATTACTCAAGTAAAATATGCATCAGATCTTCTTATTGAAGTCAATATGCCATCCAATCCCAAAATTCATTCACCGTGTCTGCCCAACAACACATTCAGTCCTGAAGCCCCATTATTTGAAAATCCATATCTCTGCAGGAAAATGGTGGGTAAATTGCTTTACCTTGGCTTCTCAAGACCAGATATATGTTATAGTGTGCAACAACTTAGTCAGTTTATGCATGCTCCCACCACTAAGCACTGGTCTGCTATGATTCATGTTTTACAGTACCTACAAAACTTTTTCGATATTGGTCTTTTTTATCCTTTCGGGCTTCCATTGGCATTAAAATGATATTGTGACTTCGATTGGGGAAGTTGTCATGTTACAAGACGATTTCTTACATGTTCTGTGTTCTTGGCAATTGTCTGATTGCTTGGAAAACGAAGAAACAAGACATAGTATCTAAAAGCACTACTGAAGCTGAGTTCAGAAGTCTGGGGTCTCTTGCTTAAGAAATGTTGTGGGTTGGATCTTTCTTCAAGGAATTGAGACTGCTTCTTCCCGGTCCCTTTCCAATCTACTATGATAATACATCTACCATTCAATTGGTCAGGAATCCAGTTCACCATGAGCGCATTAAGCATATCGATATTGGTTGCAAGTTTGTAAGGCGTTACTATCAACATCTTATAGATCCTCTTCATGTGTCTTCTTCAAATCAATTGGCGGATATGTTCACAAAAGGCTTATCTCCTAAGTTGTTCTAGATAAATTGCTCCAAGCTGAAGCTTTGGCAAGCTCCGGCTTACGAGGGGTGCTATAATACAGAAACTAGAGCTACTGAAGACATATGCATTTTTTAAGAAACAAGGCATAGGCTCAGTTCTATTATTAGTCTGTCAGGACTATATTGTCATTTCCTTTTTTTAGTTGCTATTAATGAATAATAGAAATCTCAACAACGCTTTCTTCTCAATCGTATTTAAACTCTTTCACCCTTGTGTAACCCATCAATTCATATCAGTAACATCCTCCGTACATCAATTCTCTGTATTTGCTCCTCTGCCACCGTTCTCAACAAAGTGGAGTATGCTTAATGCACGCACACATATATTACAAACTATACACTACAATGTGACCCTGTCGTGAAAGTTAATATGCTTTATGTTTATGTATAAAATTATATAAAATATGTGACCCCGTCGTGAAAGTTAATATGCTTTATGTTTATGTATAAAATTATATAAAATAGATAAACTCAGTTCGATATCTCTACCTAGGGTTCGTTCTGCACGCAACTTTTGGAAGCTTTTGGTAGCTTTAGCTTTTATTTTAAAACAAAAGCTAAGTTATGTACACTAGCTTTTGGGAGCTTCTGGGAGCTTTCGGAAGCTACTTTCCAAATTTAATTAATTTTTCTCTTTAAATTATAATTTTTGACAGCTACAACTATTTATACCGAATACTTATGCAAAAACTGATAGCTACAGCTCCCAACAGCTACAACTCCCTACAGCTGCAGCTCGCAGCTACAGCTTGGCGTGCAGAACGGTCCCCTAATGTTTCCATATAATTATCATTCATCTACTGTTTGATGAACCAAGAAAAGCAAAGCCATTTTTGTACTGATACTATTTCCTACACAATTACACATATTCACCTCTTAATTCTACTATCTCCTCTATCAATGAAAATTCAACATAAAAGTAAGATACAAAAAAAAACATACATATAAAAAATAAAAAAAGCAATGAAGGAAGATAAAGATACCACTATCGAAGAGTTGAAAAAGGGTTTGAATGAGAAGGAGAGAGGGTGGGGAAGATAATGGCTGAGAGGAAGCCAAGGGATCAAAGTTTGTTAGTAGTGCGTATTACAATAGTTTGTTAGTATGTTGTGGGGATACGTCCCTTATTTTTACTTTTCTAGTTAATCAGTCCTTTTCATTATATTGGCTTCAAATAGTCCTTTATGTTTCTAAATCCAAGTTCAATAGGTCCTCCTACACACAATTTAAAATATTTTGCCTGGGGGATGTGATTAAGTGCTGTAGGCCCTATCATTTTGACAAGTGTGCATACCTCCACGGCCGCAATTCTCCACTATTGATCATTTTCGCGAAGCTTCCAATCCTGTCGTCGATCTTCCGCCGGTTAAATGAAAGTTATCGGGGTTAAACAGTGGTTTAAACCGATTTTTTTTTTAATTTTTACAAAACTAATTTTAAAAATATATATATAATCGGATGAAACGCCGGTTGGGGAAAACCCCCAATCGGAACCGGCTAGAACACCGGTCGAACCGGCGGTCATGGTTTATTTGGGTGTATCTCTACCTAATGTTTCCATATAATCATCACTCCTCTACTGCTTGATGAACCAAGAAAAGCAAAGCCATTTTTGTGTTGATACTATTTCCTACACAATTACACATATTCACCTCTTAGTTCTACTGTCTATTGTCTTCTCCATCAATGAAAATTCAACATAAAAGTAAGTTAGGAAAAAAAACATACATATAAAAAATAAAGAAAGAAATTAATGAAGATAAAGATACTACTATCAGAGACTTGAAAAATGGTTTGAATGAGAAGGAAAGAGGTTGGGATCATAATGGCTGAGGAAGCTGCGGCATGCAGAGTTTGTTAGTAGTGCTTATTGCATTAATTTGTTGGTATGTTTTGGGGATCATTGCCCAATAATATATTATCTTTACTTTTCTAGTCAATTAGTCATTTTCATTATGTTGGCATCAAATAGTCCTGTGTTTCTTAATCTAACTTCAATAGGTCCTACACACAATTAAATACAATATTTTGCCTCGGGATGTGATTAAGTGTTGTAGGCCCCATCATTTTGACAAGTGTGCTTACCTCTACAACCGCAATTCTCCATCATTGATCATTTCCGCAAAGCTGACAATCTTGCCGTCGATCGTTCGCCCATTAAGTGAAAGTTATTAGGGTTAATGCGCGGTTTAAACCGATTTTTTTTCAATTTTTACAAAACTAATTTTAAAATCTATATAAATCGGATGAACGGCTGGTTGGGGAAAACCCCCCAATAAATATTTAAGTAGAATATTGGGTATCGTGTTAGTTATTGGGTTAAAATTGTAAGTGAACATAAACAAGCTTGCTAGCTTATTTTTACTTATTTTTAACCTTCTAAAAAGAAGCTTCCAAAAACTCACAAAAGTTAGTGTATAGAATGAGAATTTATCTATATAATAAATTCTGAATACTTTTTGGCCCGTCCAGACTCTTTTGTCCTTAATAATTTTAATTCATCATTCTTAATTTCAAGGGAATAATCAGTCATTATACGCTCATTTTTACATCAACAGTTCTTATTAAAACACGTAAGTAGACTGGGTTCACACCTCATCTCTGACTAATTACACGTCATCGGCCACATCATCAGAAAATAAAAAAAACAAAAAATTAAACATTCCGTAATTCATCACTCAATTCAATCGTTAAACAAAAGAAAATTAAAATATCTCAGAAATCGATTCTGTACAATTTCTTCCCTCGGCCCTCTCCTCCGTACGTTTGTTGTTTTTCTTCAGCGACAACTCTCTGAAATTTCAAGTGACTGAGAATTGATTCCTATCGTTTTGTATTCTATATTTTCCTCGGTTCCCTATTCCCTAACCCTGTCCGGCGACGAGAACAAGGTCCTTCGGCGTTCTCTCTTTTATTCAGTAAGTTTTCTCTCATGTTGTGGACTACATTCAGAACCCCTTTCTATGTTAAGAATTTGTGCGGTTTTGATTGGTAGTTTTCTATTCTAACTTTGCTACAATTTGGTCATCTCCATCGTTTTGTTTACCTGATTGGCGTCATTTTGTAAAGTTATATTCTATGGTTCTTGCTTTTCCTCCTCTGCTTCATTGAACGATTTCTGGCTGTTTGGGACAATATTTATGTATTTTGGTATATTATAGGGTTCTTGGTGTTCCTCCTTTGCTTGATTAGATCCTATTCTTGAATGTACTTTGCAATTAGATTTTCTTGAAGTTGAATGAACTTCGATTTGTTTTTTTGGAATGTGTTTTTTTACTAATTGAATTTATATTATCTATACTCTTTTCATGATCTTAATTTTTACATGCACACATATATGAGCAAAAAATGACTGTCCATTGCAGATGAAATAGTACTGAATGAATCAAATTCTGACATAGATGTCGATGATTTATCTTGTGATGATTATTCCGATGATGATTATTTTGATGAGTCTTCTGAGCACGAATTAGATGATGAAACTGAATTTGAAAATGAAGGCCACAATTTGCACATGTTACGATTGACTATCAACAATACATCTATAGCATCGACATCAAATCATCCTCCTACAGATGGCATTACATATTCCACCTCATTATTCAGTGATAGGAGACAACTACCAATATCTCCTGAATATCGTAACCTTGGAGGTCCGACACCAAGATGTATTTATTGTAAAGCTGTTATGTGGGAGAGGGAGCGTGTGAATAAGGGTAACAGAAATAGTCATCCTTTATTTTCCATGTGTTGTGGGAAAGGAGAAATTAAAGTTCCAAAAGTGAAGCCAAGACCCAAGTATCTCCTGGACCTATACCAAGATAAACAGAAAGGACCAAAATTTCTACGTTGCATCAGATCTTATAATGCAATGTTGAATTTTTCTTCAATAGGTGGCAGAATTGATAGTTCCATAAACAATGAGCGTGGCCCAAATATCTTCCGAATGTCTGGTGTTAATCATCATAAGAGTGGTAGTTTAATACCGAATGATGGTGAAACACCAAAATTCTGTCAGTTGTACATTTATGACACTGAGAATGAAGTGGAGAACATATTGACGTCTGTAAATGCACACAATTCCCTTATATTTATTCACTTTCATTTTTATTTAAGACAAACTGTACGACTTGGTGGCAGGTTGTACCAACAATTCATTGTTGATGCATTCTCAGCTGTAGAGCAGTCAAGGTTATGGTACATTCGGCGTAATAAAAAGAAACTTCGTGCTGAATTGTATCGAAATTTAGGCGATGTAGTATACAGTACCGATGTAGTCGATCCAGCAAATTGTGGCAAGGGTTTTATATTACCATCTTCATTTGTTGGCTCGACTAGGTACATGCAGCAGAATTTTCAGGATTCACTGGCCATTTGTCGTAAGATTGGATATCCTGACCTTTTTCTTACGATGACATGCAATCCCTATTGGGATGAGATTCTTCAAATGTTATCACCTTTTCCCGCATGCAATCCAGTGGACTGCCCAGATATTATAGCTCGAGTATTCAAGTTAAAATTAGACCAATTGTACGACGATATCAAGAATAAAAATAGATTCGGCAAATGTATCTCAGGTACGAGAATACATACCATTCAAATGATTTGTTATTTGTATTTTCATATTCTTTGAACTAAAACTCCAATCATGCAGTGATGTATGTCGTGGAGTATCAAAAAAAGGGATTACCATATGTCATATGTTAATTTGGTTGGATCCCGCCGCAAAATCAAGATTGAATAAACATATTGATAACTTTGTTTGTGCTGAAATCCCGGACGAAGCAGATGACCCTTATGGTTATGCTGTTGTTAGGCAGTACATGATCCATGGACCGTGCAGTGTCGAATTCAACAAGTCCTCATGTATGAAAGCTAATAAATGTACTCGAGGATTCCCTAAAGAGTATGACCATTTCTTTGTATTTCAATTACGTACCTTCCCACGTTTTATTATATTGGATGTATTAGTTCTAATTTTCTATGTCATATCTTAGTAATTGTGCCAGTACAACATTCGACGGATTCGGTTTCCCCGTATATAGACGGAGGAAAACCAATCACACAGTTAATGTTCGCAAAGCTATTTTGGATAACCGATGGGTCGTCCCATATAACAGGGATATGTTGGTTCAATACGATTGCCACATCAATTTGGAAGTATGCAATCATGGCCGATCTATCAAATATCTATTCAAGTATTGTTTGAAGGGCCCCGATCGTGCTACTGTAATGATTCATTACACTAACAATAACGAGGGGAAAAAAGATAAAGGGCCGGACGAAATTAAAGAATATTTAGGTGGCAGGTATATCGTTATTTTCTAAATTGATTTCCACTTCTAATAGTTTCAAATAAATATCAACACCTTGAAAGTATGTTTGTTTTTACTAATTGGTTTTAAATGAACATTAACACACTACAGGTATGTTTGTGGTGCTGAAGCTGCTCATCGAATGTACGGGTTTGATGTACATCATCGAAGTATATCTGTTGAGAGACTGTCGTTTCATTTGCCAAACGAGAAGTATGTTATGTTCAACAATAATGATAATCTATCGAAGGTGTGTAGGAGAGCTGAGCTAAGAAACAACAAGTTAGAAGCTTTTTTCCAACTGTGCCGAGATTTTCCCGATGCTAAATCATATACGTACCAAGAGATTCCCGAACATTTTGTATGGGATTCAGGAGAATGTTCTTGAAGTGTTAGGAAAAAAGGAATTCGCATTGGAAGGTTGAATTATTCACACTATTCTACCGGGGAATTGTGGTACCTTCAAATGTTATTGTGTCGGGTTAAGGGGCCCACATGCTACAATGATCTTCGAACTGTTGAAGGTGTAACTTACACTACGTTTCAAGAAGCATGTGCTGCACTTGGATTGCTAAATGATGATAATGAATGGCATGATGCGATTAAAGAAAATGTTGACAGTGCAATGCCCTACCAGTTGCGCTCTCTTTTTGTGCATATAATCGTCAATTGTCAGGTTGCTGATGTGTACAAACTCTTTTTGTGTCATTGGAGGCCCATGTCCGAAGATGTACTATTGAAACGAAGAAATGTGACTGGGCGTCAAAACTTGGAATTCAGTGATGAAGAGTTAAGAAACTATACTCTTTGAGGTATTTCTAAAAACACACATTTTATACCTTTAAGACAATGAGAGTGTGGTATCACCTTGATTTTTATGTTGCTCAATATAACCTCAACTTATGTGTCTATTTCTCATTGATTATTGATGTAGTTATTAATTATTTTTTGCAGAGATAAAACATTTGTTGAATCAAATTGGAAGATCCTTGAAGAATTATCCCACCATTCCAATGCCACCATCGGAATACCTGGACAGGTGCAAGAACAAATTGGTACTAGAAGAGACCAGCTATTGCGAGCAAGAAATGTTTGAGGAACACCAGCGACTGGTCTCGAATCTGAACACTGAATAAAAAATTATATACGAAGTTGTTATTGATTCCGTTGAGAAAAATAATGGAGGTTTCTTCTTTGTTTACGGAAGTGGGGGTTGTGGGAAGACATATCTTTGGAATACTCTTATCACTCGACTCAGGTCAGAGAAAAAATTGTCCTCCCTGTCGCATCTTCTGGCATTGCTGCTACTTTATTGCCCGGTGGAAGGACTGGACATTCAAGATTTAAAATACCTTTAAAATTGGATGAAGATTCATCATGTGCAATCCCTCATAATTCAGATATTGCAGAGCTTATCAAACAAACAAGGCTTATTATTTGGGATGAAGCACCGATGCAAACCATGTTTGCTTTTGAATGCTTGGATCGTTCACTACGTGATATCATGAGATCTGTCAGCCCAGATAGATATAAAAAACTTTTTGGTGGGATTACTGTAGTATTGGGTGGGGATTTTCGTCAAATCCTTCCCGTCATTGCCAGAGGCTCCAGAAGTGATATTGTTCACTCATGTATATCTAGATCTCCATTATGGAATGACTGCAAATTATACACTCTAAAGGAAACATGCGACTACGTAGAGGGACTACAGATTTTCAAAGACGTCGTATTCAGGAATTTAGTCAGTGGGTTCTTGATATTGGTGATGGTAAGACCCCACCTGTTGATGGTATCAGTGTAGAGAGCACTTTCAAAACTATTAAGATTCCAAGTGAGTACTGCATCGAATCTCAAAACAATGATGTTAGTCAACTTATTGATATTGTATTCCCAGACTTGATACATCGTTATACTGATGTTGGGTACCTGCACGAATGAGCGTTGTTGACTCCCACAAATCAGGTTGTAGACCACGTTAATAATATCATATTGGAAAAAATACGAGGAGAGTCATTTACATATCACAGTGTCGATTCAGTACAGTGTCACGATAGTTGTCACGATAGCCTCGCCTCTGCCTTCCCGGTTGAGTATCTCAATTCAATTAAGTTGCCTGGGATGCCTCCACACAACCTGGTTCTAAAGGAAGGAGTGGTTGTTATACTGCTAAGGAATCTAAATCAGACTATGGGACTTTGTAACGGAACACGAATGATTGTTAGAAAGTGTCATAAGCACACAGTGATTTGTGAAATCATTAGTGGAAGTCATACTGGAACCTAGCATTTGATCCCTATGATTGAGCTATGTCCGAAAGATACGAATTTGCCATTGAATTTTGTTCGACTACAATTCCCGTTACAGATTTGCTTTGTTATGACAATTAATAAAGCACAAGGACAGTCGCTTGACCGTGTCGGTCTATACTTGCCAAAACCAGTCTTCTGCCATGGACAATTATACGTTGCCGTCAGTCATGTTACTGTGCCCGATGGTCTGAAGTTCTTCATAGAGAATCTAGAAGGGGGAACCAGCAGTGCTACGAATAACATTGTCTATGAAGAAGTTTTCTACGATTTGTTATCTAAACAATAGCCAAGTTATTTGTTCTGTGAGTATTTATCTATGTTCTCGGTCAATTTATTTAATAATATCATGCCTAAAATCTCTTTATTTTTTTCCTAGGACGCGCTGGTTTACTTTATATATGTTGTTCTGATTATGGTCTATTTTTGTTGTAGGCAACAATTAGTCTATTAGGAAAGAGAGCCACTGCTGAGGAATGTGAACTCAAAGGTTCCTTTTTCCATGGAGAAAGGTTTGCAAGTTCAATCTATTTGTTCACTTATACCTTTTAATATGGTCAATGTCTTTTTAGGATCATTGTGATTCCATTATGCTTCTAAAAACTTATGCGAATTGTCAAATTATTAATTTATGGATTGCTTGCCTTCTGTGGCATTCCTCATTGAATTGGATATAAAAATAGTTAATATTGACTATCTGGATGTAGAATATGTTTTTAGTAATTTTTTTTTATATATATACTCAACGAAGAATATCAGCAATCAGGAAGCAATACAACTTATTAAAAAGTGTAGGCAGTATGGCAGATTACCTGTACAAGAATGGTAAGTTAGTATTTAAATTATGTTCTCTTGGGGTGTTTGCCATGTCTCGGGTTTTTTTATTGGTCTGTTACAGTAGAGTATTACTATTTCCAATGTTTTTATTGTCTATTGTAACTACTAAATTGTGTCTACATCAGATTCATTGATATGCATGTATGCCTTCATTTTATGTGGAACTATGCAGGACATTGTTATTGGGACCCCCGGGCGAGTGTGCCAACTGCAGGAGGTGTCTTTTGTTGTAAGTAGTATAATTAATTTCATAACTAGTTGTTTGGGACTCTATGTTTAATCTATCCAGTTTCCGTAATTGAAACAACACATAGGTTGCAACTATGGAGTTAAATGGTTTGTTGCCATTTCTTCCCCGCACCTTTTTGTTTCATTCCGTGATTGACTGTTGATTGGTTGTGAGTGTGCATGGAATTCCTATTGTATATTCTTCTATATCTCCTTCACCTATATTTTGTTAATGGGTCCAACTGTGACTAATGCACTACGTTCTTGATGAAGCGGATCGAATGCTTGACATGGGATTTGAACCTGAGGTTCGCTCAATATTAAGTCAAACCTGAGGATCGATTGATTAATATACATTTTAAACAGAACAATACTAATTAAATTAATAAATTATTAATTTTTTGGTGAATAAGAAATTATTAATTTTTAGTTTATTATTATGATGATGTATTATTATTATTATTATTGAAGGATAATAAAAGATTATTATTATTATTATTATTATTATTATTATTATTATTATTATTATTATTATTGAAGGATAATAAAAGATTTCTGTCTCCTTTATTTAGTTTAAAAGAATTAGAAAAGGGACATATTTTAGCAACTCTTCAATTGTGTGCTTCTCGGAAAAACAACAAACAATTTTGTATTTGTGTTGTTTTTCATATATATATATATATATATATATTTAATTTATATATTGTTATGTTTATTTTTGTTTACTTGTATGGAAGATTAGGATAATTAGAATATAAACAACCGATTTATATCTAATGAAAAATATTTACAAGATTTTCAAATCTATATTAAATAAATATAGATTATGGATTTAGCTCAAAATATATAAAAGATTCTAGACAATTGGTAATATAAAAGATATATTACCTTAAAATAAAGATACACCATACCAAGATCCTAATTTACCTTGGATATAATATATTGTAGAATATATATAATTTAGCTTCTGTCGTTATTCCCTAGAAATCTGCAATTTCCGAGAAATCCAGACGTCCCTACTACATGCCATCCGACTTCATCAAGTTACCTCTTTAAGAAAGCTGCTTTTGAGTTGTTGCAAGATAACTGGTAAGATCTCTATTCATCTTTATTCATGCTTTAGCTTTATAAATTATTTTATGTGGATTCCGAATTTATTTTTCAAGAATATAAATAATCTAAAAGTATTACTACTTGAATACTTGCACGGTTAAAACACGCCCCCAGTGTTGCATTTTTTTTTTCTTTTTTTTTGGGTTTTCAGCTATGTTCTCTGAATCCAATCCGATGTCATCTCCTTACACAAATTAAAAAATCAGAGTTTGAGGTGCTGCAAAGTACGTGATTTCGTATATACCTCTATTCCTTTGTAATCTTGATTTAAATAAAAAAATCAGGATAATATTAAATAAATATTACAATAAAATGGTTGTTTTGTGTTCTGAAAAAGTGATTACTTTTTTGTATGAGATATTGATTTAACTTCACAGTCAGTCCGTGGATGTTTATTCCCATTTAATCCTATTGTTGTAGTTGTGAGCACCTAGGATATCAACAATTGAATTTATCTCATTTATAAATAAGACAGTTGACAGTTCTCAGTGCATATGCCACATCACCCATCATAAATTTCAGATAGAATGATGTACAACTGTTTCTTATGATATTCACTAAACTATTTTTCTAGGTATTGTCCAGATTCATATGAAATAAAGAATATGTATAGTAAGCAAGTCTGAATTAACAGGTTTCCTATTGAGTTCTGCATCGACAACATAGGGTAGTGTTTTGGTTGATTTATAAATTAGCATTGATCATGTGAGATCTAGGCAAAACAAATGAATATTGCTGCCACCATAACAAATTTTAAAAGCTTTGCATTAGATGTGAAAACATAAATCATTGTCAAATTTACACATTAGTTTCAATCAATTTAATGAAATGCAACCGCTCAAATGATATTCATGACAAAAAAAGCTTATATATATTGGGAGAAACATGAGCCTCATGATGAAATAAGCTATACTTTCCCATCTACTTTTATAGTATAGGAAATTGTTCTTTTATAGTATAGGAAATTGTTCTGCTACTTCTCCACTCGGACCCCCAATAACCCTCCGCCTCTGCCCCCTTTTCAATTGGACATGTCATTGATTTATAGTTCTATGTGTTTGTTATTTCAATCATATATAGTGGTGATATAATGTTGAGTTAGCATCATTGATAGTTCTTTGTGCACTACCACATAGCTAAATCTAGCTAGGGTATTTTCTTTTTCTCCTTTTTTCATGTTCTGGTTTTTCGACTATTAAATAAAGATAAGATTTATCTTGATAGGATGTGTGAAAAGGGAGGGAGGCTTGGCCTACGATGATATAGGAGCTTATATTGTAAATAAGGTCTACGTCAGTCAAGAAAGTAATGTAATTGGCATAGTATTAAATGTTATCATTGGAACCAATTACACTTCTAATGAAATTCAACTGTACACAGTGACATAATAAGGTGGTGAATACAGTACTTTCTAATAAGAATAGTTAAACTTCCATCCTGCCTTCATAGAACTATGGCCGCTGATTATAAATCCAAAGATTATAAATTTTGTTTTGGTCGCTGATTTTATTCTCTCCCTCTGCCTCAAGAGCAAAACGACATCCTCTCTCAATCTCCTCCGGCTCTCTGCAGTGTTCATCCAGTAATTCCACCCAGAGGCTATTCCGAATTCAAACTCCCCTGCACTGCCACTACATCCAATCCATCGTTATCAAGGTAACAGATGTTAATGCAATTAATTTGATATCTTTTTGTACTTATATTTTTTAATTTTTGGATCTACAAGTAAAAATGCCTATGTGACATCTTTTTTCACTTGCATATTTTTTTATTCTTTTTTTTGGTTTTAAGTTATGTTTTTCGAATCCATGCAACAATTGTTTGTAGTTTAACAACTTTCTAGCTTATCTCCAACACGTAGCATGATTAACACATAAGGATAATTTAACAACTTTCGAGCTTATCCACACAGTCAAGTTACCTTTGATATTGTTGCTAAATCTTTGATGTAATCCCACTGTTGAATTTTGAGATATCCATAGGCACCAAAAAACTAACAAGCTGATACTCTTCTTGCCAGATTATCTGTAAATTTTAGAAACTTGACTGTATAAACTTCTAACACACTACACATATATAAACAACAAAAAATAGACTCATTTATTGTAGTGAACAACCAGCACCGTGTATAGATCATGTCCGATTATTGCCACTGTGAATACATTGGGGGTCAGTAGGTGATGGCAATACATTTAGTTTAGGTACTAAGCCGAAAGAAAGAAACATATACTGCAAATCAGAAAAGTATGCATACAGGACAAGAAAAAAATTATCAATGAGGATCAACCCTACATGTACTGATGTATAGAGCTTAAAGGTATGTGTAATGTTTCAGAACAAACCAAATAGCTTAGACCCTTTTTCCTATGACATGAAAAGATCAGAATTCATAAACAGCATAGATCTGCTCAAGCTCCCACCCCCAACCCTATATTCTACTTTTTTTGTTAGTGCAAAGAATGCAGAACCGATTAATAAAATAAATAAATAATCAAGAACACACCACTGGTCATTGATGTTGTGCTAAGACTCTCTAATTTGTCATAGATTACACAAATACCTAACACGTGTGGCCAACTTAAGTAGATGATAGAATTTCTGCAAATATTTTATGTTCGCATTCTGCGCCCTATTCACATTCTTCCGGCGCTCACTTAGTTGAAATCTATAATATATGGTCATTTTAGTGTTCTTCGAACAATGGGGCACCATTGTGACGTTGGCAAAGTGTTGAACTAATTGAATCAGTACAATGTGCTTTTCAATTGAATTTTTTTTTGTTTTTTTGTCTCCAACGTGACCTTGAGGTGGGTTGCTTTGAATTGTTGATTGATATTCTCCCAGTATATCCTGTAATTGGCTAACATGATTTGCGTGTTATATCGCTGGTACTTTTCCCATCAATTTATAAATTTTGGTAGCATATCGTACACAATTTTTTCCACCAAATTCCACTGCTTTAGTGAATTATCTAATTATCACAAATTGTTGGAAATAACCAAAAAATCATTCTATGTTCATTTATATTCTTCTTGATAGTATATTGTTAACTTCCATATAGATTTTGAGAAATGACGAGTGCAATGAAGTATGATGATTTGGCTTCACTCGATGGTAGCAAGTATGATCGGAAAATTATGGTGAGAGTGATTTGTATATGAGACAGTTACAAGGTATCAGGAGAAAAAGAATTCAATGGTCGTAACCTGTTGTTACTGGATAACAAGGTGATTATACACTAATTTCTTACATAATCATCTCTATATAAATAATTACATAATATATCTAAATTATTAAATTGTGTCCTGACAGCATGATAGGATGAATGCCTTTATATGGCGAGATAGTATGAGTTTATTCAAGAATAATCTTAAAGAAGGGGAAATCTACTTCATCAAAAATTTCTCAGTGAAACCATATACTAACGAAGGACGCAAACGCAAATGCACAAAATTTGACAAACAGATATCGTTCACGAAGTATACAAAAGTAATGCCAATTGCATATGACCACCCTACAGCATTGACAATACCTAAATTGGCGTTTGATTTCTTTGACTTTGGGGATATGGAAGAATTGATTCAGCTGACCAATACCAAAACTGATGGTGGTCCTGTGATCGGTATCTGAAAAGAATTATTTTTATAATTATGTAATGGCGGTTTTCATATCTCTATTTAGCTAAGATTTTTTCAACTAACATAGTGAACTATAGATATTATAGGTTTGCTCCAGGATAGGGATGATCTTCAAAACAAAACAAATAGATATGGCAAATATCAGTCTTCTATTAGATTCACCCTTACTGATGGGAGGTATGTAATTTATACTTTACAACATTAAGAATACATACACAATTTATTAACTATTTAGTAATTGCGAGTCATGTTATAACCTTTCAAAATATAACCATTGTGTAGTGCTTCCGTTAAAGTGACTTTTTGGGACGAGTTGGCAGAACAATTTTTTTCTGAGTCAGCTAAGGTTACCGATCCTCCAATAATTGTCATTGTGTCCTGTTGCAGATTTCTTCGTACAAAGGTACCAATATTCTATAGCTCTTGAACTTAGATTATCTCCCTAGAATCGTTCTTGATTACTAAATTGATACTTTGAATTTTTATTTCTTTTATATTTACTAGGAGAGCCACGTATCTCAAATATCCCGCCCACCCGTTTCTATACTAAACTTACATATACATTAACATTTTCTCTCTTTTGTGGAAAAAATTATTTTGATATTGTAGGTTCAGTCGATCAGACTTCACCAAAAATAAATTACTTGATACAGAGGTCCAACAAACTGATGTGAAGACGATCCTTGAGCTACAAAACCTGGATTCTTCATATATTTCGGTAGTAAAAAAGTTTATATATTCATAAATATATTTGAATTAAATATATAAGTCAACTAAAATATATTGTCCATCAACATTAGAAAGAACTTACTTGCCAAGTAGCCGTATGAAAAGTAGAAGAATCAGCAGACTGGTACTATGAAGTTTGTACCTCCTGTCGAGAAGAGGTGGACAGGATAAATAATAAATCAAAGTGCAACAAATGCAAACGAACCATACCATTTCCCTCATAAAATGTAAGTGAGGACATATGTATTCAATTTATTAGTAACGTTCATTTTAAAATATGTTGAGTGTTTTTAAATTGTACATAATTTCCTTATAATAGGATTAGGTTGTGTCTGCTGGCTGAAGATCACACCAGAGGTGCAGCTTTTATAATAGGCAACCGAGAAGTTGATTTAATCGTTCAGAGAACTGCATACGACATACTCAATCAACAGACAAAGGTATGCATACACATGTATAATTTTTTTAACTTTTTTTACCTCACAGTATATTTTCTAAATTTAGATTTTTTTTTAAAAAAATCCATTTTTTATTAGGAGGGAAAATGTGGTGAATTCCCACCCATTTAGAAAATATTTGAGGGAAATCAGTATACTTTAACAATTTCCATCGAAGATGAGAATGTCGAAAAGGAATCACATCACTATTCTGTAGTCGGCATCCACAAAGGATTTGATTCTATTGAAAACATCACCATTGATGATAAATGCAAGACCTCCGAGGTAACTTTACAACTATGTTTCTTTTGGGGTCCTTATACATTATGATAAAAATATATTATTGTTATACATGTTGAATTTTCATTGATATATTACAAATTTATTTAGTAGCACCCATCATCCACCACAACAAATACATTGAAGACACCCGATACCGAGAAATTTGTGAACTCAAACTGGCTCAAAAAATTCAATGAGTTAGATGTCACTGCAATGCCCACAATTGATGTTGACGATGGGGATGAAAACATGAATGGAGATCGTGAAGGTTCGGGAAGCACAAAAGTCTCCCTAAAAAAAATCAAAAAAGAGAAGGTCAATAATTTATTTTATTTTTCTCATCGTAATAAATTACAAAGTTTATTGTTGCTTATTAGTTGACTTAAATATGCAGGTCTAATAGTATCGTGGTCACCGATTGACGACATCGTAGCTGATGCAGTGATGCATGCCCGTGATCTTTAAGTTCTTTAGCATATTTTTTTGTTTGATTTGATTTTCAAACAATTTCATTGGATTAAGATATTTAATGTATCTCGCATTTTAATGCTATTATTTTTTTATTTATTAATTTATCAATTTATGATCTTGAGGCAAGTGTGTTGGCAGATCTTCTTCTTTTCTTTTTTCTTTTCTGTTGGATTGTCCAATGTAACTAGGGGTGTGCAAATTTCGGTCGAAACCGAACAAACCGAACAGAATTTTGCAATTTGGTTCGGTTTTTGGATTTCGGTTTGGTTTTTGGTTTTGAAAATCCAAAATTTCAGTCTTCGGTTCGGTTTTTTGTTTTTAAAAACCTATAATTCGGTTAACCGAACCGAACCGAAATTTGAATTATATTTTTAAAAAAAATATAAAATACATTATGCCATTATATATTAAATAAAAAAACAATACTCCTATTCGGTGACTGTTTGTGTGGATGAGAAGTGAGAACTACTGTTGAGAGTTTTGAGACTTTTATATTGTTTCGTATTTGAACTATTCTGTGATTGTTTCTTTATTTTGTCATTTCATTTGTGTGTAATTTGAACAATGCAATTTGAAATGGTTTAGTATTAGGCACTCATAGTTATATATAGATATGACATTTTTGTTTGACATGACGAATTTACAGGTTTGAAAATGGTAATAAAGATGTTTTGATAAAAAAATATTTATTTTTTAGAAAAGCAGTTCGTTTGGTTAGGTTAACCGGTATAACCGAACTGAAATATTTAGGTTCGGTTATTCGGTTTTCAGTAATTTTGATTCGGTTTTGGTTTTTAGAAAAAATTCGGTTTTTAATTCGGTTTTAGATTTTGGTTCGGTTCGGTTAACCGAACGGTTAACCGAACCGACCGATGCACACCCGTAAATGTAACTACAAATTTACAGCTTTGTGGTATGGTATGCTCTATTACATCCGTTGATAATGAGAACTCCATTGATTTGCAAAAGTTGCTTTTTAATGTAATAAATTTATTTTTTTAATTAACTTAACAAATTATTAAGTTTATTTATTTAAAAAAAAAGCATCGCCCGTGCGGGTAGCGCGAGCAAAAAATACTAGTTTTTAAATGATGCGGGCTATTCGTACACCTATTTTTGCTAGCATCACCCCATTACTAAACATACTCCAACCAAATCTTTAAAAATTATACCAATTTCTAAATACACACTATAACAAAATACCTAAATACCCTTATGGAAAAAAAGGGAAACAAATCCTAGCTATTGCTTCATACACCCCACCCGTGTGCACCCCGTTCCCTTCCTCTCTCTCACAATCGAGCAACACCAAGGAAAGAAAAGAAGAGCAGCGCCCGTTCCCTTCCTCTCTCTCGACATCAATCGGAATCAAGTGCATTCTCTTCATTGTGCATTTTTTCTTCTTCACAACCGAGCCCACTATTCAATCCAAGCAAGAACAAGCACCATGGACAAATTCAAAAGTAAGTAATTTAGATTACTTAGGGTTGATTTGTTTACTTGACCCATTTGTTGGAAATGTTAATTTGAAATGTTACAACACTTCCATTCAAAAGTACATTGATGTTTTTGGTGTTTAAAATTGCATTTGGATAGAGTTTTGAATGGCCAAGAGTGAGATGTTGGAGGTTGGGGACGGGCTCTGTTCGGCACTGGTGTGCCGAACAGTAGGTGACGTGCACGGAGGGAAGCGCCCGCACCAGGGTAGGCGTGCGGCACATTCGGCCGCACGCTACCGAGACCGTGCGACCGACTTGGCCGCACGGTCTTTAGCCTGTTCGGCAGAAACGGCCGAACAGGTCTGTTACTTGCTGACTTTATTTTTTTTTTTGTGCTTTCTCTTTCTCTATTAGGCATGGTTTTTATACTTATAAATTTTACTTTAATTTCAGATATATTCCATTATCGTCGTCGGCACGCTACCAAGACTGTGCGGCCGATGTAGCCGCATGGTCCTAACCCTGTTCGGCCCTCACTGCCGAACAGGTCTGTTCCACTCCCCCCCATCTCTTATGCTAGGTATTTATACTTATAAATTTCCGCTTGAATTTCAAATCAAAAAGTTTATCATAGTCTTTGGCCTACACCATCAGCCCCGAGCTCAACGGGTCCGGCAGCTTAGAGATGATGGAGATAATGCTGCAATAGTAGAGCATCATGCTCAGGACCGGAGGTGGATGAGCCGATTCAAGATCACGCCCACGAGGAGCCAGTTGCGCGACGATCGCCCGTTGTAGATCATGCTGCACATCCAGTCGAGTCGGCTCAGGATTTCGCCCACGAGGAGCCATCAGCCCGACGATCACCCTTTGTGTGTGATAATTGTGATATTGGCTTTGTTTCTTAAATCGATGTTATTCAACATATTTGGGAACATTTGGATTTTAATTTACTTTGGCTTCAAGATGAATCTGTTATAAATGTCACACATTTTATTTGTTTCTGTTTATGGATGTTTGTTGTTGTTGGATATTAGGTGGACGATGCAAAGTTAGTGGCATAAGAATTGCGTGAATCTAAAGCACAACATTGAGAATTCTCATACATGTTCACATCGCCCAAGTAACTTTATCCAAATTCAATGGTTCTAGATAACGATAATGAGTCGTGAATTTGTGTGTTTAGTCGGTGCCAATGATATCCGTGCTCAACTCATTTCTAATTGAATTATCAACGGCTTGTGTAGCACTCCATTTCGTCTCAAAAGAAGGTGATTTCTGCAATAAAAAATATTGAAATAGGAATGAGAACAAACAAAAAAAAATGTCTACAGACCCGTTCGGCCATCACGGTCGAACGTTCTGAAGCCTGCGCGGCCGGCTTGGCCGTGCGCCAAATGAGGCGTGCGGCAGACCTGGCCGTGCGTTACATGCGATGCGCGGCCACCTCGACCGAACGACGTGTGACACGGTCTGCTGCACGGAGTGTTATGCGTTCGGCGGACCAGTGCCGAACGACTGTGCGAAAATTTTGAATTTCAGAATTTTAAAATCATTATCTCTTCATCCAAATGTGGCAATTGTTTCTCCATTTTTGGATAATTATTCTACACCACTATTCCTTTGATTTTTACTATTTTTTTGGCAAGAATGTGTGCACTGTTGAACATTGGTATGTGTAAGAAATTAGGGTTTGGAGGGTGGGGAAGAGTTTGATTTTGGATGGAGGGTTTGGAAATGTTAGAGTTTTGGAGGATGGAGAAGGGTTTGAATATGGGGTGTATGTAGGAAATTAGTGTTTATGTTGTCTTTTTTTTCAATTGAGGGCATTTTGGGTATCATAAAAAGGGGGTGGGGTGATGTTAGTAAAATTGGGAGTAAGAATAGCCGGGTCTTTTTAAATAAAAGCAAAAACTAACCAAAGCAATGTTTATGGCCCAAAACCCTGAAGCTAAACGGTAACAAACTAACGACGTCACCAGTCACCACTAGCGTTCTGCCGTCCGCGACTCCACCAGCGTTCCGTGTCCGCCGTCCGCGAGTTCACCAGTGCCTTGGCCATCTACGACTCCGCCTCCGACTCAACGTGACAACGCCTCACTGCTGCCCGCTGGTATAGTGGTATGAACTATTCAAGTTCTCAGTCCAATTGGAAAAATTAAAATTGGCATCAAGTTGTGTTCTTGAAATGGATTTCAAATTTTGATTGTTTCTGGAGTGCAAAGAATGGTTCGATTGATTGAGATTTAGGGTTTTGACAAACTAATGAGAATGAAATTGTGGTTTATTGAAGTTATCTCATTCTGAATGATATGTGGCTTTGAGTTTTGTCTGCGACAATTTACATATGACTGGACCATCTTGGATGGATGGATGGAATTCCTGTCAGCACTTTTTGTTGTGTTTTTGTTAAGTAGTTATTCAGATGTATTCTCATTTTGTGAGGATTCCCTGTGGCAGAAGTTCAGGCCTTTTTCTTTTTTGTGGCAGGGTGAGTTGAGTGACAAGAGATTATTGCATTAGTGCATAGATCACTGCTAGTTTTGAATATTTTGTGTGGACAGAGTTGGTTGTCAAATAAATCTCTTGATCTATGCAGTATGCACTACCCACTCGTCAAAGATAGATATTGTCTCGTTGGATTCATTTATGCCTATCTGAGATGTTGTTTAGTATTATGTGCTTGTTTATCCTCAATTTGGTTGAAAGGATATGTGAAAATGTGATCAATTAGTTATTGTTCCACTTGATTTCTAATTTCCTAGAACATTGGCTGTAATTTATGTGTTTCTATTTGGAATTGGCTTTGTTTTGGATAGTTCTAGGCATGTGCATTCTGCGTCCAGTGTCGCACCCAGAAAAGAGCCAAATGGGCCGTGTGGTGTTCAAATAGCCTCCTTATGGCTCAAAAGTGGAAATCGCCTCATTCTGATAACCTATTTAAGTTTTTTTCTATTTTTTTATATAATTAAAATAAATAACATTCATTCAATCCCATTTTTTATGTTTAACTTTCCTTTTTTGTCCGCCCAAATAAAAAATAAATCACTTAATAACAACATATCAAACCACATCTCGAGGCCAACTGCTAAAATAAGATTGCTCAGTACCTCGATAATCCCCTGTCACACCAATGTGTGTCTTCCAATCGGAGACCCATCATCCTCATGATCTTCAATTTTGTTTCACTTTCTCTATGGTGGAGAGTCCTTATTTTTTCTATTGCCATTTCACAAAGAAATAGTATATATTAGCAACTGAAAAATTCGATATCTAATGTTTCTTTCAAAAAAGAAATTGTATTTTTATTTTTATTCTTTTTATATCATTTTTATTTTATTGAGAGCCCAAGTCATTCAACTTAGGGGGTAGAGGAATGTATAAGGGGTCGAGAGGAAAATCGAACCCCCAACCTTTGGCTGAGGGGTGTTCAATGGGAAGACACACCTTGGTTTGACAAAATAGTGCTAAGGCACTGAGCAACATCATTTTAGCAATTGACCTCGATATATAGTTTGACACATTATTATTAAGTGGTTATTTTTTTTATTCGAAAAGCCAAAAATGAAAAGTGATACATAAATAATAGTATGGAATGAATATTATTTATTTTAATTACATTAAAAAAACTTAAATAGGTAATCAGAAGAATGCGATTTTTACTTTTGGGCCATACGGATGCAGTTTAAACAACCCGAGGCCCGCTTTGGTCTTTTTTCTGTGCCTGACATCCTTTAGTGGCCCAAAATTTTAAAAGAAAAATAATGGCCTAAATTTCGAAATGACTCATTCTGATTGCCTGAAAAAATTGTTATCTCTATGAAAAAATTAATAATTTAAGTATACTTAGTAAAATTATTACCATTCAAAATATTTCAAATATGGTAACGTAACATTATTTCTAAACACCCTAAAAAGGAACATGTAAGACTAAAAAAAAAAAGAAAAACAGAGGAAGTAATTCATTAACCTATATTTTAACATATTTTTACAATTGACAAAAAAAAAAGAAATATAAATCTAGTTTTATTAGAAATTGAAAGACTAATTGCTGCAACTTTTATAAGTTTGAATTTTTTTTTTTTGAATGCCGGTATTAAATGAAGTTTTAACGTCTTAAATAGATAATCTATTGATACTAGAAGAAACATATTAACAATGAATAAATGAAGGCGGATCATAAAAAGTTATTACCTTTGTTGATTGATGAACATAAGAATATTTATAATAAAATAATATCTGTAGTTGATAGTGATGAGGGTTTATTCTCTTTTCTCTACGTGGTGGAACTGAAAAGGCATTTATCGATAATTTATCTAGAAAACATTATGTTTAGCCCTTCGTGGGAGTTGTGATATTGTGCTGCCTATAGTATCCAGTGAAATAGCACCCTACTTCTTCCAAGGGGGTAGAACTGCACATTCTGTATTTAGTATTCCACTAAATTGTGATGAGAATTCTACATGGGGAAAAAAAAAAACTATACTTCAACAAATTATTTAACATCTCTTCTCATTAAAACGAAGCTCATTATTTGGGATGAAAATTCTAGATTGGTAAAATGATTATGAGTCCGTCTGAATTAACCAAATTCTTCATTCGATTTTAGGTGAAAAAATTCCCACTCACAGTTTATTTTACCATGACTATTGAAAAAGTTAATGTTAATCTTTAAAGAAGGTTGGACTCTATTTTTAAAAATTAGTTTTTACACAAGTCAGTGATATGTTACAATATCTCATGTTTCATATGACTTACTTTATAGGGTAAACATCGAATTGGTCGCTTTTCCTATGTCTTTTATGTTCTATTTTATGTCGCTCAACAGCCAGAGAGCCTTCCTAAGACAGATCGAAATCCTAAGATAGCTCATTCTTCCTATGCCTTAAGAGAGTGAATGAAGGTATTCATTTCTTTAGTAAGAGCACCAATAGTATAGATATCTTTGATGTTTATATGCTCCACTTTTCTAATTAGGCGCCTGTCTTGGCATTGCTTGCTTGAAAGAGGGGACTCGGAGTATTAATATATAATTAAAATGAATTAACTCAAGATACTAAAAGAAATGTTATTTATAATGAAAATTATATATGGCCGAGATTTGCCCAATGAATACTTCATGTAGGTGATGGTAATTGATAAAGTTGGTGTTGATTTTGGAAATGTACAATTAGATGTGATATTTCCAGATGATAATTTTATAAACTCTACGGGAGATTCTATAGCGGCAATTATTGAAAGTACTTATACAAATATAAACTGCACCTCTTCAAATCCAAATATTTTTAAAGATAGTGTTATACTAACTCCTACCAATGAGATTATTGATACGATCAATCATTACATCATGAAACGTATGTCTACAAATGAAAATGTATATGTATATTAGTTCTAACAATATTTGTCACGAGAATGAAAGTATAGATAATGCCAATGACTTACTTTTACTGGACTATCTAAATACGATCAATTATCCTGGATTACTGAATCATGAAATATAGTTGAATGAGAGTTGCATAATCATGATTCTTAGGAATATAGATCCATCAAATAAATTATGCAATGAAAGTAGGTTGATAGTAACCAAGTTGCGGAACCATATAATTGAGGTTAAACTAAATTTCGGAAAACCATGCAAGTAGAAAATTATTGAATGATAGAATGATTATGAGCCTATCTGATTTAACCAAATTCCCATTTGATTTCAGATGAGAAAATTTTCACTCGCGATTTGTTTTGCTATGATTATAAATAAAAGTCAATATCAATCTTTAAAGAATTCTAGAATTTATATTCCAAAATCAGTTTTTAGTCATGAACAGTTATTTTGCAATATTTCGTGTCACTAGCAAGATGTGGCTCAAATTATTAATATGCATTAAAAATGATTAACTCAAGATGCCAAAAGAAATGTTGTTTACAATAAAATTTATATATGATATAAAATTTGCAAAATGGATACTTGATGTAGGTGATGGTAAAGCCGGAAATGATTTTGGAGATGTACGATCAGATGTGACATTTCGGAATGATATTCTTATATAAACTCTACGGGTGATCCTACGGCGGCAATTTTTTAGAGTATATATACAAATATAAACTGCACCATTTCAAATTCAGACATTTTTAATATAGTGCTACACTAGCCCCTCCCTACCAATGAGATTTTTAGCAATGAAATTTTCAGCAAATTGTGAAAGAATTTTTCATATTATGCTTAATACTTATATTTTATTTTATTTTATTTTATTTTATTTTAAATTTCAAATTAAATATAAATATTATTTTAATAATTATTTTATTGATATGTTAGGTTTGTACTACCTCCGTTCCTTTTTATTTGCAACATGTTGAAAATTGCTACTGTTCACATGCATACTTTGACTTAAAGTTTTCTCATAGTTATTCAAGTTAAAATATAGTCAAGTGAGATCTTGTTAAATTCGTCTCATCGTGTAGTTTTTAAATATCAAACTTTTAGAATTTTTGCTTATACCGAATTTGATTTATTAAGAATTTAAAATATACATTGGATTGCGTGCAGTGTGGGTCCGTAGCAATTTTTAAGGAACGGAGGAAGTATCAGACAAGCCACAGAAGTTAAAGAAGACGGTATAATATGATTTTTTTGTTAGTTTTAAAATTAACTAAATTATATTATCATATACAATATCTCATTCGAATATATATAAAATCATTACAAAATTTTCATTATTCAAAATATAATTTACTATTATTTTATATAATATAAGTATATATTATATAAAATATATAATTATGCCCGTCCAGTCTCGAGTCTCGACGGGTTACTTACTAGTTTTAAATAAAAGCAAAAACTAACCAAAGCAATGTTTATGGCTAGGGGTGTGCATTGGTCGGTTCGGTTAACCGAACCGAACCAAACTTCAAAACCGAATTAAAAACCGAATTTTTTCTAAAAACCAAAACCGAACCAAAATTACTGAAAACCGAAATAACCGAACCGAAATATTTCGGTTCGGTTATACCGGTTAACCGAACCGAACCGAATTGCTTTTCTAAAAATAAAATATTTTTTGATCAAAACATCTCTATTACCATTTTCAAACCTGTAAATTCGCCCTGTCAAACAAAAACATCATATCTACATATAACTATGAGTGCATAATAGTAAACCATTCCAAATTGCCTTGCTCAAATTACACACAAATGAAATGATAAAATAAAGAAACAGTCACCGAATAGTTCAGATACGAAACAATATAAAAGTTTGAAAACTCTCAACCGTAGTTCTCACTTCCCATCCACACAAACAGTCACCAAATAGGGGTATTATTTTGTGTTTATTGTATAATGGCATAATGTATTTTATATTTTTTAAAATATATAATTCAAATTTCGGTTCGGTTCGGTTAATCGAATTATAGATTTTTAAAAACCAAAAACCGAACCGAAAACCGAAATTTTGGATTTTCAAAACCGAAAACCAAACCGAAATCCAAAAACCGAACCAAATTGCAAAATTCGGTTCGGTTCGGTCCGTTTGTTCAGTTTGTTCAGTTTTGACCAAAATTTGCACACCCCTATTTATGGCCCAAAACCCTGAAGCTAAACGGTAACGAACTAACGACGTCACCAGTCACCACTAGCGTTCTGCCGTCCGCGACTCCACCAGCGTTCCGTGTCCGCCGTCCGCGAGTTCACCAGTGCCTTGGCCATCTACGACTCCGCCTCCGACTCAACGTGACAACGCCTCACTGCTGCCCGCTGGTATAGTGGTATGAACTATTCAAGTTCTCAGTCCAATTGGAAAAATTAAAATTGGCATCAAGTTGTGTTCTTGAAATGGATTTCAAATTTTGATTGTTTCTGGAGTGCAAAGAATGGTTCGATTGATTGAGATTTAGGGTTTTGACGAACTAATGAGAATGAAATTGTGGTTTATTGAAGTTATCTCATTCTGAATGATATGTGGCTTTGAGTTTTGTCTGCGACAATTTACATATGACTGGACCATCTTGGATGGATGGATGGAATTCCTGTCAGCACTTTTTGTTGTGTTTTTGTTAAGTAGTTATTCAGATGTATTCTCATTTTGTGAGGATTCCCTGCGGCAGAAGTTCAGGCCTTTTTCTTTTTTGTGGCAGGGTGAGTTGAGTGATCACAAGAGATTATTGCATTAGTGCATAGATCACTGCTAGTTTTGAATATTTTGTGTGGACAGAGTTGGTTGTCAAATAAATCTCTTGATCTATGCAGTATGCACTACCCACTCGTCAAAGATAGATATTGTCTCGTTGGATTCATTTATGCCTATCTGAGATGTTGCTTAGTATTATGTGCTTGTTTATCCTCAATTTGGTTGAAAGGATATGTGAAAATGTGATCAATTAGTTATTGTTCCACTTGATTTCTAATTTCCTAGAACATTGGCTGTAATTCATGTGTTTCTATTTGGAATTGGCTTTGTTTTGGATAGTTCTAGGCATGTGCATTCTGCCTCCAGTGTTTCATGTGGCCTGTTGTAAAATTTAGTGCAATAAGTCTGTGACTCTGTTTGTTTATTTTGCATCTTGGCTTAAAAAGCTCATTTCTTTAGCATGATCTGCTGTGCATGCTTATTGGACATCTTCTTTTCTACAATTTGACTGCTTTAATATTTCCGGCATTTGTTTAATCTGATGCTGATTCATGCCCCCTCCTTCCATTATTAATCTTTTGTAGTTAGAGAAGTTTACTTATATTGGATTTGATCCCTTGAGACACCGAACTAACCACTGCCGTTAGCGATAGCAGATTCGGAGCAGATTGTCTCTAGAGCAATCTGCTCTCCCAAACAGCCCCTATACACTACTCCGAAGGTCATACTAACAGTGTGCTTCATCTCTAAATTCTGAATTGGCGAGCAACGGTACAGAGAATGGTTCTCAATTTAAACGTCTTGCAATGTTATGGTACGATGCTATGAGTTCAGGGAAATATCACGATTCACTTGTTGCCGCTTGCTTTAAATTGCTCAGTTTGCTTACGGTATTCCAATTTGTATTAGGTTATGATCTCTTTCTGGGATTCATTGCCGCTTTTTATCTATTCATGGCTCCTTACACCAAGGTCGAAGAAAGCTTCAATGTTCAGGTAAATTTTAGTTCTTGGTATTTTTCTCCTTTTCAATTTTTTTTGGTTTGGGTTTTGTACTACTCTCTGTTGGATGCACCAAGGCTTATAGATTTTGGGATTCACGACATTGGTTTTTTAGATGTGTTCCCCGAGTACAGGTTTTTGGATTCAAGGATTTGGATTTGAAAATGTTCAAGAATTTCAGTTTCTTGGCTACGTTTTCTTGATTCTTTTTTTACTGTTTTTTGAAATGTACTCATCATTTACCAATTTGGATGCATCTGTGTGTTGAAAATAGCAAGCCATTTCATAATAGTAATAATATACTCATACTTTCTAACACTTGCCCTTTTGAATAGGCAATGCACGACATCCTGTACCACCGTCTTAATATAGACATGGTAAATGATACATTTTGTAATTTACTGTTATTTTGAATTGTATCGGTATATATTGGCTGTTTATGTATTTTACTAATTGTATTTTGGTTTTTGGGCCATATTAGTATGACCACTTGGAATTTCCTGGTGTAGTGCCGCGTACATTTATTGGTGAGTTTCTTAAGCCTATTTGGTTTTTGCTGCAAATACATTATATCTTTATGCATTTATTGTATACTGATTCTGCTACTTCATCAAAATGATTCTGTAAAGATTTATTCTACTACGTGGATTCAAATCACATGAGTACTCTTTGTGACAATCAAGAGTTTCTAGTGACAGTTTCTGATTCTGTTGCTTCTTGTGTCGAAGTTTGTTTAATAGAGATATTTGTAGTCATTAACGTCTTAGTCATTGAAATTAAATTTAGCTTAAAATATACTATAACATATTTGGTCATCATTACTGGTGAAAGTTTTTGCTATCAGATGGTTTGCACTATTGTAGGATGTCAAGTGATTCACAAATAGTTTTTGAAGAATAAAATAAAAAACGATGTCTAAGCAAGAAGCTGTATTGTCTATGCATTAGGTACTGCAGTGAGTTCTGGTGATGGTTATACTTGTTGTACAAGCACTTGAGTGAGAGCATGGTCTTACTTCACAGTTTGAGAAACAATATCAGAGAATGTCGAAATCAAATTGTGGCATTTTTCATATCAATTTTTTTTTTTTTTTGCAGGTGCCCTGCTAGTATCAACTTTAGCTTCTCCATTTGTTCTAGTTGCAAGTATACTTCAACTACCAAAGTTATATAGTCTCTATGCGGGTAATACCTTTTCCATGGCATGTGTGTGCACTTGTGTTTTGATTTTACCAATATTAAGATTAAATGATTAATAATATGATGCATCACAAAGATTTACCTGAAATGTGATATTTATTAGACACAGGTTGCTCATTTGCATGTTTTCATATTTTGTATCTTTTGTTATTAAAACCAGTGCAGAGGTCAGGTGTAAAGGTTTCTCTTTCAAATAAAAGTCACATGTTTAATTTGAGTTGTCTTGTATTTGCATTCAATTCGTATATTTAGTGGCATTCATACTTCTGGTGATCAGTGAAGAATGAAATTGATGCTCTAGAGGCATAAGTCTTGGAATAATCTGAACTATTGGACTAAATGACTATTATAATTTGGAGGCAGGCAAAGTTTCCTTTTAAAATTGACATGTTATAGTTTTCTGAATGATTTCACAAGAGGGACAAGATTAATGGAGTTATTATTATTCTTAACGCAAAAAAATTGAAGTTTTTGGTTTCTAATCTATAGAGGATCATTTTTCTTTTTGATCATATAGAATCCCAGAATGATTGATGTCTTATTGGCTATATTCTGTTGTTCCTTCTCCCGGATTATTGGTGTTCTCTATTTTTTCACTTGCCCAATCTGATTCATTGGTGTTGTATTGATCATATCTGCCAGTTCAGTCTTTCATTCTTTCTGAATCTGCTGAGTTTAGTTTCATCTTTACTCCATCCGTATTCAGGATAATTTACTTTACCATTGGTTTTGTTCAGTTCGCTCTGTGCTAGGATGTATCATCTTGTCCACACTGCGTTTCTTTCGCGTTCAGGTATATACTTGATTTTTTCCCCCACTATTTGTGCTCTTATTAGTCCCTAGCTGTTTAGTCAATATGAAGATGTTCTGATGAGTTTATATATTGCTATATCATTAGTCATTATGCTCTAATCATTTTACATGCCTATTTTTCAAGAGGTCCTACCTCAGGACAACTTTTGTGCAGGTCTTGTTCAGAATTCTTATTGTCACTTATGCAGTGTTACTATGTATTTGAGCAGATCAGGAAGCGTTTTGGATCTCAAGTAGAAGCCTTTTTTGTAATATTGATTGCACTTCAGTTTCATTTGCTGTTCTACTGCACACGGCCCCTTCCGAACATACTTGCGTTTGGTCTAGGTAATATCAGGTGCACTCTGCACTCTGCAGTTAACTTTCTTTTTCCTAGCATTTGACACTGTCCTGCTCCGAATTCAGATGAAGGCTAGCTGCTCTATATATTAGTAACCAAATATATATTGTGGTTAATGTAATTAGATGCTTTAACTGGATATAATTTATTTAAGCCATGTTTGACAATTAGTTGTTAACTATTAGCTGATTATATTAACTGTTAGATGTTAGTTGTTAGCTGATTAAGTATGTTGATTTGACCAGCTATTTTTGTGATATAGAAGTATTTATTAAAAAGTGTTTTGGTAAAAATTAGCTGATAATGAAAAATTAGTTGATAAAAATGTAACAACTAACAACTAAAACCAAAATGCTGCAGCGTATTTAAAAGTAGCTATTTGGAACCAATCCTCTATTCTAAAACTCTATTTTGCCTAACACTTTTATTAGCTGTTTTACTGGTCAAATAACTAAAAGCTGCAAAATCAGCTAAAAATTGAAGCTATTTACCAAACAGGGCCTTAGTTGATTTTGTTCCCATTCAGACTAATTAGTTTCTAAGTTGCGTGTGAATGTTGGTTTTACATTTATATTATTTTGTTTTAGATTCATAAATGCCTGATAAAATTGTCATCTGTATCTTACAAGTTCTCATACTATTCTGTTAAAAATTTTCTTTGTTTAAATTCTCAAATCAGGGCATCATTGATGGTGTAAAATTCTATATATGTTTGCCATCTTCTTTCTTGCTCCTTATTGCCACTTCTTCCTTTTTGAATTGGGTTCCTCTATCCGTCATTACAATCTTGAAGTTGTTTATATATTGTATTTGGTTGTTTGCAGTGAATTTGGCATATGGATGTTGGTTTAATCAGAGTTATTATGCGGCTCTAAATTGTTTGGTATGTTTGCTCGTACTGTTGGAAGTTCATAACAATAAAAGATATTGTGCACACGTGTTATTGTTTTGTTAGTGAAAATATCTTCCAATTTCTTCTTTCACTGTCCTGATAAATCTTGTATACCAATTGTTGACAATATACACTTCATAGACTTCCTTTTACCTCATTGAGTTTTATGCCTTCTATTTCCTTAATTGCGTACGGACTTATCCTCTGGGTATTCAAAACACCCAATATTTTAACTGCTTTTTCATGTTCAATTTCAAATATAAATGTTTGGTTTGTATAGCAACCTCCCCTTGTTGGATTTGCTGTGTTTCCAACCATCTTATCTCTAGCTTAATATATTGAATTTTCAACTAATAGAGTTTTAGAGAAGATTTTCTTTTTTAATTCTTTTTTTTAGAATAACTTCCTTTATACCTTTTTTTTTTTTTTTTTTTTTCTTATTGCCATAACTTGTCCTCAGTTATTCAAGAGAAATTTCTGTGAAATAAGAATTAAGAAAAATATAATGGGAGTAACATATGCTCATCTTTATCATTCTCTAATGTTTTAAGGTCATGTTCTAATGGCAGGTTTTTGCCACCCTTGTCTTCAGATGTGACATCTTGTTGCTTATTGCACCTCTTGGCCTGCAGCTACTGTTGGTAAGCTGTGTGGTGGGCAATGACTTTTATTTTGTCATCCCTTTATGAGCATGCTTTTTGAATTCCCCATAATGGGATCCTACATATTGTTAGTTAGATCAGGTGGTGAAAATCCCACTATTTTCTTTATCCTTTGTTATCAAACCCTTTTTTGCTGTTAATTACCAAAGAGACTGATCTTCAACTTGCAATACATGGAATGTGCTTCACGTTTTTATGTAGCCATATTCATAAGAAATTATATTTCTTCAGAGGTTTAATAGCTATTTTGCATTTTAAACTTGGATTTTGGAGCTTTCTGTGGTTAACTTATTGGTGCATTAGCAGTTTGTTCCGATATCGGAATTTTAATGTCATGAGATGTAATATTCGTTGGTGGCTGTCTGCTGTTAACATGCTGTGCTGGAATGGGAATCAATTTCTCTGACTCACTTGAATTAATGAACTGCAGACTAGATCAATTTCATTGCCAAAAGCTATATTATCCTGTGCTACAACTGCTTTGTTATGCATAGGTTTGTGGCATCTAATGTTCAATTTATATATCTGTTCTTGCATTTAGCGACTAGTATCCCAATGTAGCATCATCATAATCAACTGTCCACTGCAGGGCTAACTGTGCTGATCGATTCATTGCTATGGAGGAGGCTTTTGTGGCCTGAGTTTGAAGTTTTTTGGTTCAATTCGGTGTTGAATCGAAGTTCTGAATGGGGTGTATCCTTTTGTTAAAACATCTCACATATTTTAGTCTGCACTAGCAAAAGAGAGTTCTCCTACAGGCTGCATTTACTAGATTCTTTGCATGGTCAGCACATTCAGCTAATTAGTCGATCACTGCCTAGAAGGGTTGGTAAATGTCTTTATATGGTCTAAAGAAAGTAAACCTTATGCATTGATACCCATTTTGTCTCCGAGGAATCAAGGATATTAGTTAACCATCTGAACTAAGCAGTTGAAGTTTAAATGGTTCAAACCTTATGTATCTTGTTCATGACCCTCACAAAGAAGAGCAGAGTTTATTAGACATGAAAAGAATGTTTATCCTGACAAAAGTATAAGAAATTTCATTACACACCAACACCAATCTTTTAAGATATGAGGACATGCATAATAAGAAATTATGTCTGTAGTCTACTTGCCTCCAAGATTTGTCACCAATAGCTGCATGCGTAGATCTCTTATGTAAATCCTCATGAAACACCAAGGGGGCCCCATAAGGTAATTGCACATCTATGTGATCAAACACAATCAACAGTGCTGCTTTTAGGCCTCCTACCTGGTGTGAAAGCTGTCAGCCTTGGAGGAATGGGTGAGCCGACTCTCAGAACCAAGACCAACACATAATTGGGTGATGAGTCAGGTCTTAAAGTTCAATAACTGGGGATTTAAAGATTAAAGCTCAATTACTGAATAAAGAAAAAAAGAATATTCTTTTGTAGCTTGTAGCTTTCCATGTTATTTTCCTCTTCGTATCTTTTCAAATCCCCTTTTTGTTCCCAACTACATATCCTTCAGACACAAGCTTTTCACTGGTATTTTACATCAGCGCTTCCTCGTTCCTTGCTGGCATCATATCCACTTTTTGTGGTGAGTGACTGGAATGAGCAAAATACATCTTAATAAACATAGCAGACTCTACTTAATGCAACTTAAGTTATCAGGTTTCTGATGGAACGGAATCCTTTTTTCTTCAGTGTCTTGAGATACCATTTGCTAAAAGTTTGTGTTGCCCATGTCTGACTTAGTACATTTCTTTATTGCAGTTTGGTGTTTTACTTGACAGAAGAGCCCTGTTTTATACTATTCCCGCTTTATCATTTGTTTTACTTTATACAAAGCTTCCACACAAGGTAATAAGTTTGCACTTTGGTTGGCTGTATCATGTCAAGTACTTCACTATTTTGAGTTAGCAATTATACTGTTGCAGGAACTCCGCTTTATTATTGGTTCTCTTCCCATCTTCACGTTATCAGCAGCAATTGCGGCAACCAGAATGTATGTAGCTTCTTTCAGTCTGTTCGAGTACTTGCTACAGTAAATTAGAATTAGATCACATATTTAGTTGTTCCCATTATATTGTTTGCCCTCTTTGATGCTGTTATCCGTTTCTTGGTTCCATAGTTCTTCACTTTGTTCCATAGATTGAGATATTATACAGTATACACATAGCATCACAATACTTGATATAAAAAATAATTGGAGATCTCTGGAGTATACTTGTGCATTTACATTTTTGTGGTAGATCACATGGACTCATGGATCTCTAAAATTCAGATAAATCTATTTGGTTTTAAATGTGAGTTGTACTTGACTACTTGTAACATCCATATAGAACCCAGGAATCAGGATTGAGTTAAATTTAGGACATTTATCTGTTTCTTTCACTAATCACTGCAATATGATTAATTCTGTCTACATTCCAGAAACTGGAATCTGAGTTTTGGATGCTGAATATTCATGTGATCGATAAGTGCAACACTTGAAAGCTGAAGTAATATTTGACCATCTATTTCTAGTTGTGTGAATGAGATATGGTGGTTTGGAAGTAGCAACAAGAATTTTCAGTTGGGTCCAATGCATGTGTTTGGTGTGCTCTCTCATCTATTTTTGCTTTTGTAAGCCTTTGGTAGAAGTGAGATTTTCCTTTTCTCTTTGATCTTAAACTTAGTGTTCTTCGCTACTTGCCTAGGAACCAAGTATGAGGGGATGGATTGGGCCTTAACTTTTCTGTGGCTGATTTTTTAGTTGGTTCTTTACAATTTTATCCCTACATTCTCCAGATACAACAATAGGAGAAAGAGTTTCTGGAAATTTCTGTATATCGGCATGTTGGGATTGTTCTTGATCAGGTTAGGTGATGCCATGTTATTCTTATCCTTTGCCTGTTAACCACTTATGCTGACTTCCATGTTATGTAGTCTAGGATCCACAATCCTGATATTTTTGGCATCATATGAGAACTATCCCAGTGGTTATGCGCTCAAAGCTTTGCATGAGACAGGTGATCTCTTGCTTCTTTTCCTTGTTCTCATACATCAACATCCTTCTGGTCCTTAACGGTTCCTTTCTACAGCTTTCCTTTTGGTTACTTGTAGTTAGGTGTAAACTTAATGAGAGATAAGTCTCAAAGTTGGCTTTTGAATTCATCAAAATTTAATGTTGGTTGTGTACTTGTGTTGTTGAAATGGCTCTATTATAAAATTTTGCTCTCTACTGAACAATTGCTTTTGTTGTTTGCCACAGTTGCCTGTAGATTGTAGAATCACTTATTCTAAAGTCTAAACTTCAAATGATATATTTTTTTCCAGGGCAATTAAAAAACAACTCTGGTGAAGTGTGGGTTCATATTGACACATTCTCAGCAATCAATGGAGTGTCGCGCTTCTGTGAAAATAATGAACCATGGCGGTGCGTTCAAAACATTCTCTTTATTTATTTTCTTTTCTTTTTAATGTTCTTTTTTTTGAAAGCACATTTTATTGTCTTATCCCACTGTTGAAATTTGAAATGGGTAGATGTGAGAATATTAGGTTTAATATTCTCTCTACTACTGCTGCTGCTGCTGCTGCTACTACTGTGCGATTTGTGCTATCAGTCAGTCAGTCAACCCTAAACCGTATATTGGTGTTGTCTGCACAAGAGAGAAAAAGACTCATACCAGTCTGATGTGACAGAATGAATTGAAAAACAATATAATCATGCCTTACCACCCTACTTTCCATAATTTTTAAGTTGGTAACTCACGGTTCTGTTTTTTCCAGGTACTCGAAAGAAGAAGATATTCCTCTGGAAGAATTTCAGAAAAGAAACTTTACATACCTTCTGAGGTGACGTTCTAACTTGGTACAAGTTGTAGATAATATGGA